>JACAXG010000163.1:1273090-1613336 GCA_018881555.1 Amblyornis subalaris
CTCTTCTTTCTCCCTCTTTCTCTCTCTCTCTCTCTCTTTCTCTTTCTCTCTACCTCTCTCTCCCTCTCTCTCTCATTCTTTTTCTTTCTTTCTTTCTCTTTCTCTCTCTTTCTTTCTCTTTCTCTCTCTCTCTCTTTCTCTCTCTCTCATTCTTTTTCTTTCTTTTTCTGTGCTGATTGCTTAATTTTACTATCAAGTGGAACCTCAAGGAACTGGAACTGAAAGTTGGTGGGAAATAATGCATAAAATCTTAACTTTTAAATGTTTCTATACTTCTATTCATTGGAAATAAAGCTAGTAATCAAAACTAGTCAAAAGATTTTCAACACAGTGAAAATGTCATGGGGCTCTATAATGAATATGCAAATGTACAGGGTATTAAGACTGCAGTGACCACCCAATTTCTTTTGAAACATTATTTCTTTGGGTGATTTGCTCTAGACTTGTGTTCTAATTGTGATGAAGCCTTTACCTTGAGATGGTTCAGCTAAAATATTAGCGATATGGCAGCATGTAGGTATAATACAGCAGTGACTAAGTTCAGCTGTAGTAGTGGGCAAGATATTGAATGAGTTCAGGAGTAATAAGTGCTGTTGTGTCTTGACAAGCATTGCTAGAATTATATTTTATCAAAGACATTTTAAAATTTTCTTTCTGGCTTGATATCTTCCATCTTTGTGTGAAGCTTTCATGTTTTGTATGTTTGACTAAATGTACCTGACTGAAAGCAGAAGTCTTGACATTTCCTTAAGAATCACTCATAGCCATTTATTAGGTTGAATTGCAAGCAGCAAAGGATAATAATAGCAATAAAAGTTCAAAGTGAATTTATTTCTTAACAACTGTACATCTTTCTGAAAGGAAGGGTTGTGTTGACAGCCACTGGGTGTTAGTCATATGCTCAGCTCAACAACGTTCTCAGAAGTGCCTTGATCAGTCTTTGCTTTTTAGCAGCAAATGGGGCAGTTCTTCAGCAAGAGAATGTATCTAAATCACTCAGATTATTATTTCTGTAACAGCATATATGGATAAGACCTGCTAATAACTCTGTCTATCCTATTGTGTGCGTTTTCCCAGTTTTCACAATGTGTTAGACAGGAAGGAAACAGATCAATGGTTTTCACTTGAAGCTAAAATGTTCAAGGATGATTGAATAACACCTCTCTCTGTTAATGTAGTTTTCTCCCTCAATATGTAATTGAGTGGGCAGGTATGAATGCAGCAAAGGAGAGACAAAAAGCTCTGGTTTAAAAGAAGATAAATTTTAAAATTATGTCTTAATTTCAGCATTGGTCTAGGTGATGAGCACTTCATCTGAGCATGTTTGTGGAAATCATTTTGAAGGCTATGGTACCTCATCTGTATTCCTTTTAGTACCCAAGCTAGGGTGGTTAAAGTTAGCTTGGGGTTGCACGTAATATAGAGTTGCATCTTTGGAATGTACCCTAGATGTTAACTTTGGCTTTTGTTATTCAGTTTTCAGCATCTCAGAGACAGACAGACAACATAGAAATTCTATTTTTCTCTAAGAAACAATCGGGAATTCAAAATACTCAAATCAAATGCTTTTTAAATCTATATAAAATGTCCTATTAGATGATGATCCTTTAAATTTTATCTGCAGTAATTTTTTTTTTTTTGCTTAAGGCACAGGACTGCACTAATATTTTTCAATGCTGACACTTATACTGCTGGGTATCATAAATATTTACAGGGCTACAAGTGATGAATTGAGAAAATACAGAGATTAAAAAAAATTACTTCTGCATATCACAGATAGAAAGGTATCTTTGAAATCTTAAGAAGAAGTGTGCATTTTTCACCCTATGAAGCCTCTTATAGATTCCAGCAAGGTCACGCAGTCACAAACAGAAGTCAAAATAAAATTTCAGATACAAGCACAAGAGTTTGGATACAACAGATATGTTTTGAAAGGTAAAATTTTCACATATAGTAATATTCAATAATTTCTTGACTATTATAAAATTTGTTAACTAGTAGGCTAAGTCATTAGCAATAACTTAAAATATCACAGTGTTTATCACCAGTAGCCTATTAAAGAATACGGCAACTAATACAGCTCTTTCACAACTGACCACTTTACAACCTTGTCTTTGAGTTTGCATAGTAATGTACCCTGTATTACTTTTCTTCCCCATATTTGTCATACAGATTCTTAACCAAAACTGAAGTAATTTTCAGAGGTCCATCTTCCTCCCAGTAGGTGAAACTTTTGCAGTGCCTATTCAAATTGAGACAATTATCTGCTAGTAATGTATTTTCAGACTGCATTTAAACACATACCTAAATATCAATACTATTAGGTGATTAAAAGTTAGCTCTTAATTATGCAAATGTAATTAAAGACTTTAGGCAGATGATATCTTTATTTATTTAGGTAGAACATGCACTCACAATTGATAATTGCAGAACTCTGATACTATAGTTACCATTAAATGAGACTGAAAGCAATCTGTCAAAGACCAATTTACTACAATCCTGGCTGTAGTAATTCTGCATTTAAAAAACAACACTGAATTTCAAAGTTATGCCACCTTAGAAGAAAGTTACATAGTCTTTAGTCCTCAAAATGTTTAAGAAATGGAACGATTCTTGAGGGACTGAGTGTAAAAATATTCTTATTGCCTGAACAAAAGGAAAAGTAATACTTTGTCCTTTGCCTCTTTGCCTTTCCTGTTTGAGCAAGTGGCTACTTAGGCTCTGACTTATGCTTCAAAATTAGAGTTAAATTTAGGTTCACTTTGATCCCATTTAAGTCATATAAGCCCATATACCTTGGCTCCAGAAGTAGTACAGACTGTCTAGACAAGACAACTGTGCTTAAAAATGACATTTAGTAGTTCTGGCCAAAAATCTCAGTTTCTGTCTCCTTAGAACTTGGTAGTCTTGCATTTTGATGTGAAAAATATTATGCTTTTGTCCCCGAATGATCTGAAGAGCATCCAGATGTGCTATAAATGGAGTACAACTCAGCTGAGCCCTAAACTCACAAATATTTGGTTCTGTACAATTTTACAGCCTTCTAGGATATTTTATGACCAGGAGACAATGTTGGCTGGGTGAGAAAAATGGGAAAAATTGAACTCTTGTAAGCTTTAACTCAGATGATCACGAGCCTCATTGTTATCTTTTGGTTTGGGGGAGTTTTTTTATGTACCATTGGCAAGAATAAACAGTATTATTGGGAGCGAATTGGTTGTGCACCATCACAGGTAGACACGTGCCTTTCTTCTCTTTCCTTTTTCATAACACGGTTTCAAGTTTTCTTCCTTCCTTTCAAAGGAGGACATCAGCCTCCTGCTTTCATCCGCCTCAGGTTCCAGCCCTCTGGCATACACCCCTTGCATGATAGTCCCATTTTATTTTATCGTTCTCTCCCCCCATTCACCCAGTTCCCTCCTGCATTCAGCTCACCAAGAATGATGTTCACTGTCTTGCTTTGCTTCTACTTTCTTCAGAAGTGGTTACTGATGGCATTTCTGAGCAGACACTATGGAAAGTACAGCCTGGGGAAGGTCTGAAAGAGTTATCTGACTCTCACGAGTAGTGGACTCTTGAAAGAATCATCTGAAGTTGTTTACAGTCAGGATACTGAGAAAAAACATGGCTTTCAGTAAGTTTGAATGTGTTCCAAAAATGTTCAAAGTTGGGGTAAAACAGCTGTATCTACAAAATACCAGCAGCCTCTATTGATGACTTACAATGAATGTTTCAACATTTTGGCTCTGAAGCACAAAAGAGGCCAGGCACTTTTGATTGCAAAGCACTGGAATATTTCAAGCAATATCTTTTTCAAGTACTAGCTTCTTGTTGATATGTTTTAATGGAAAAAATTTATGCAAAAGTCATGATATTCTTTAAGGAGAAAGATATCTGACTATAAACACTGCTGTCAGGCTGCTCAAATACTTATCAAACCTGCTGAAGTAGGGCAATAATAATGAAAAGTAGCAAAGTACATCTTGTGCTGACCAAGATTGCAGAAATTCTTACTTTATTTAGTTTATTTTTGCACAGAACTGTAGATTATGGAAAATGGTGGCTACATGAGTAAGAAGAAAAAGAAAATGCAGAACAATAAACAAGGGATTTTGAATATTCACATTTATAATGAAAATAGCTAAGTTGTACAAAACAAAAGAAGGGAAAGTCAGAGAAGTCTCTGACTAAACAATTTTAATAACTTTTATAGGGTTTTTTATGACCCAGAAGTGCTCTGAGGAACATTAAGTTGTTTGAAACTGATGGTTGTCTTTTTAATGGCATTTCACAAAATATAAGGAGGATAACCATGTTTGGTTTTTTTTAGATAAAAGAACTAAGTAAAAAGTATATAAAAAAATTTGAACTGTGATAGCTGTGTTTAAAAATCAAACTATCTATTAAAAATGTGGGAAAAAAAAGAAAGGAAAGAAAGTGAGATTATTCGCTCTAGCAGAAGTGAAAAAAGAAAGGAAGAGAATTAAAAACTGGAATGATGGAAAAGAATTGAAAAAAAAGACCAAATAAAAAGTCATCTTTTTTCTTCATCTGGAAGCCTCTCCACCTTTACAGGTTAACTTTGATCTGTGATACTGAAGCAGTGCAATCTTTCTTATAACACTTTCTGTTTTTCTCCTCTATTACCTGGTAATGTCTATTTGTCAGATTTCTGTTCTGCATTTTCTTTTTTGTAAGTTTTCTTTCTGATTTCCTTCTGTGGTTTATTTATATACAGAAATATGATTTTAGATATATTTCTAGATATGGTATTTCTATTGTTATATGGATTTCTGTAACTATTTTCCAAATGCATGATACTTCTATACATATTATTTCCATATACAAACCACATATATTTTTCCATATACAATTTCTCTGTATTTGTAGATATTAATGTAATATTATATATGGAAATAAATGTAATTGTGTATATAGATATAATTCTCCTATAGATCTATATGTTACATACACAGATATTTCGGCTGTAATTTGTAGTCATTTATCCAACTATGTTTTGCCCCTCTCTTGTCCTTCTTCTGGGACCTCTCCTGGGCCACTATTTCCAGCGAGTTACATTAAAACTGATGTTTGACTAGATTGTTGTAGCATTTTCTTAGCCAAATAGACATTGTGATGTTTCTGTAGATATAAAGTATGTAATGGTTGTTGTTATAGGCAGATTAAAGTTCTTCATGTGCATTTGCATAGCTGTGATTTATATACTTCTCCATATTATTTGTATCTCCTTGGTCAAGAGGTGGGAAATATGTTTCATTCAAAAACTGCTAAGTAATTTCTTATTTTAATTCCAGATAGGAGAGTGCCTAGTTGACACAGGTCTTTTTTAAAAGTCTGGTTTTATATGCATTAATAAATTTTTTGTTACTCTACAAATTTAATTATCCCTAGGACATATTTGAAGACAATGCGGTTTCAAGGGTAGAATACAGCGTGAACTCGGAAGTGACAGATCAATAATTTATTTATGGACTAATTGTAGGCACAAGCCAGTGGACCTGCTGCTAAAGGGCAGCATGAAGAAAAGCAGGCACTAATGGCCTCTGCCACCTGCTTTGCAGAATGCACACTGTGGCTGTCAATCAGCTCTCCACATGGACTAGTCCAGATAAAGTCACCCTACCTACTAAATTTCATCTGGTGATTTTAGAAAACCTGCTGTGAGATTCTGTTCTTGAATGACAGAAATAAAAACAGGACTCAGGGCATAAGCAGAAAGCAAACTGTATCCCTTGGCATTTCTAGCTGCTTCTTCCCTTGATCTTTTGGGGAAACCTTTAGCTAACTAATAATTTTAGAAGTCTTAACTCCTGTGAAAGAGGAAGAGGATTGTGATTGTTTTTGTTATAGAAACAATTAAAATTGTTATGCACAAAACTTGCTTGTGGTTTAGCCATCTTATCTCTTAGTAACAAAATCCCCACCTAGGGAAATAAACTCAAATTTTTAATAAAAATGGCAATATTTCACCTGTTAAAAAGCCTTCACATGTTACACTTTTAAAGATAATAAACATTTTAAAATAATAAAAGATTAATCCTTGCTATTGTACAGTTATTCTATTTACTTTAAAATAAACATATTAGAAATGTAATTTTCCCTTACAGGCCTGAACTGAAATTGAGGAGATTTGTTCTAAGTTACCCATTCTGTGAAGCACTTTTGTCCTTTAATGTGGTATGGTTTTATTCCAGTCTTGCCCCAATGGGTCTCTGATCTTTATTCTATTCGTAGCAATACTGTGTGCTCAATATTTGGATTTTTTATTTGAAAAATTAAAGCCATTGCTCATGTTGGATTTTGAGTTGGCTCTTTTAGCTTCTGCATTTGCTACTAACAAAAGGACCCTACAACATTTTTGTAGTTCATATATACCACAATGCACACAGTTTACATGAATGTATTTTTGGATTTAGTCTTACACCTCACAGTTAAAAGCACCAGGCAGTGTATTTGTTGTAAGCGATGTGGTCCCTTGATTTTGAGGGAAGCTCACTGGACAAGAAAAGCACACCAGCTACCTACGAAATGTTCATCACCATGCAAGCCTTACTTCTGATTGGCTTTTTATTTTTACTGCTCCTGAAAGGCTGAACCACACAAATAAACAATGAAAACAAGAATGAATTTTAATAATTTGTCTTGTTTCTAGAAACCAGGTTGGAATCACAGGGAGAGTGTCCACCCATCTTCTATTTCTTATTAGTCTTCTTTCTGTTTTACTCATTATCATATTCCATAACGAAATGGTATATTTTACTTGTCATTTAGTAATGTGCCAGCGTCTGGAGTGAGGCTTTTAATTTTTATTCTTTTTCCTGTGTCACCAAGGGAATGTAAAATTAAGTGTCTTGTTTTGACAGAGCTTTTTTATTTACTATTTTCCTTTGGCAGATGTGATTTATGTATCTGTAGTATGTATGGTGTACAAAGTGGCAATTCAAGGGAATGAGCCTTGCACTTGGAATACAGTTTGTACTGTCTCAACTGTAATAGGGGAATTCATTCTGTTGTCTTGGCCCTATCCTTGAGAAATCCTATCTTCTCTGCTTGAAAGAACTGCTGTGTATGAAGAGTGGAGTTATTAGTCATAGGCTCGTGAGATTTTTTAGCATATTTGTTCTTCTCCTTCTGCTCAGGATTACGAAAAAGTAAGCCTTTGCTGATATTTTCTGGTATATACATAATCAATATTCTGAAAAGAAGAACAAAAAATGTCAATTGAACTGTTTTTTTACAATGAAAAGAACTTTTTAACCTTAACTTGAAAAAGCACTAAGTTGAGCTAACACATGTGAAATACTTGAGAAAAAATTCAACCTTGTATGTGTTTACATTGTAAATTTATTTTGAGTAGGGCTTATATTCACCTTCTAAAGGCCAAAGGGGGCAGAATGATGCTGTCCATGTTTTTGCAGATGTATATTCAACCTGTATTAAATACAGATATGTATTTATTGCTGCTTGAGAAGTCCTTAGGTATTAGACACCCAGACCTACTAGAAGGCTGCAGCTACCTGGGTGCAGCATTTTGTGCATTGCCTCTTGCTCCTTTGGGTTTTCCTGGTTTAGGCTTCTCCTTGGATGTTACAGCCCAAATGACCAGGCTGACACAAGCAAGCTGAAATGTGGTCTGGTGCTTCAGGTTTCGTCTCTAATATGTTTTGACTTCATAATGTGACATGGTATTTAAGGGAAGGTGCTTTCGGAGAGTAGAAGTTGTAAGCTTTTCATGAAAAGTGTCCACACAATTTGGAACTGTAAAAAAGAAAAAAACCTAATCTTCAAATATAGGTGGTCTTGACCAATTATTAACTTTATTACTCTTGTGTGTTTACTGATAATCTGTATTTATATCTATATATGACAACTGAAATAATTATAAAATCACATCTGTTTTGCAGCATGTCCTGGTAGGTTTTTTCAGCTCTTTAAGCACTGATCATATTATGGACAATTTACATGTGTAATTTAATTACATTTCAAATAGCAGAAGTTATATTTGGGGTTATAGTTATTTTTTATAGGAATTTGGAGGTTTTATAGCAAAGAGAATAAGGAAAAACTTTACTTTCATAGAAAATTTATAAATTGATGTGCTTTATAAAAGCCTGAAAATTCTTTCTACCCTGAATTTTTCCATATTGCTATTTCTATATAACCTTATTTTTTGGGGATTTTTTCCTCCCATTGGATCTATCAATACAAGTAACATCTAGTTTAAAGAAGATATAAAGTGCTGTTATGCACTTATGTTATGCATTTAAGCAGAGTTAGGTACCCAGACTGCTTCTGTCAAATTCACAGATTTCAAAATGTGATTTAAAGTATATTTGCTGTGTTTTGACCTTGAGCAATAGTAAAAGTAAATTCAACGTAAACAGAAATCTTCCTCAGATGGATTATGCAGAATTGCCAAATGGATGTGACTGCAAAAGGGAGCGTTCCTGCAGGCAATTTTTGAGAGATGCATAGAGAATAAAATGTTTGCTACATTTTTTACTTTTAACAACAGAATCAAAGCGAGTGGGACTGGATAGGCCTTTTAACTCACAGAACCCTGCCCCTTTTTCTGCTGAAAATATATTAGAAATGTATTAAAAATTAGTTAGCTGTATTTTTGAGACCAAAGATTTTGAGTCATAGCACACTTTCCTTCGGTTACAGGTAAGCAGCTTGGTGGCATTTCAAAGATGTAATGCTGTAATGAAAAACCCTGGAAACAGATCAGTAGGCTTTTACAGCCACTCCTGCTTTCCCCAAGCACATGAGAAATTGCACACTACTTTGGAGAGTTAAGTATGCTTTGATGCATGGGAAATCACATGAAGTGGACTGGATCGCACCATGTGTGTATATGCAACATTTAAGTTTGAAAGACAAGCCATATAAAAATACCGTAAAAAACCTTTATTTTCTCTGATATCTGAAAAGTAAGTTTCTGAACTTGAAGCTGAACTTTTCTAATATATGTTGGTGACAAGATGCTGGCCTCCCTCCGTGTAAGGGTGTATTGAATTAAAATGCAATGGATTTTGTTATCCTCAAAGCATCTTGCTAGCAGAGGTTAAAGCTGGTGGTAAATTCAACAGTTTATGGAATAAACTTTCTTGGCAGTGCTTTAGAGACCTGTGCCAGAAGAGTGTGATGAAAAAGAATATCAAAGTTAAGTGGCATGTCACTGTTTTATTATGTTTATGCTAACGTCTACTTTCACTGAACAATTCTCCAGAATCTGATGTTCACCTCACATTCCTATAGAAGCACCATTACTGTATATTAGCTAGCCTGTATCTGGAATAGATGGGCATCTTTCTTGGAGCTGCCTTTTACCCTACTTTATGAAGAAAATTGTACCTAACATCAAAGCCTTTTGTGGAATGAAGTTTTCTGACAAGTTCTACTTTGTAATCAGTGCTTCACATATCAATAATTGGTATCAATAACTACTATAATAGCCCAAGAGAGCCTGCTAATGATGTTACAATGATACATAGCAGAGTCTCATGAGAAGGAACAACTGTAGCTTTGCCATTTCTTGTGACAAAGAAAAATACACTCTAGGAATTGAGTAGTGGAAATCTTTTATATTAATATATTATAATTGAAGAATGGAAAGAACTACACCTGTTTAACTGTGAATTATTGTACTTTATGAAATCTTTTGTCATGGATTAAAATCTTCAGAGAAAACTGAATCTTCAAAGCTTGCTGTCCTGGAGATTTACTATGCTTCTTAAGCAGAAGATAAAAAATAATTTGTAAAGCAGAAAAAGTTAAGATTGCTTACACATGCACATAGTTGTACTAAGACTCAAATAGCACTCTGTGCTTTCAAGGTTATTTGGATTGCAGGTTATTGTGTTCAGTTGAGCTTTTACTGATAGAACAATTATATTTTAGGCTTGATGCTTGTACTTGTTTTTAAAGCATTAAATTCAAGCTGCAGTTGAAGGGATGAAAGTCACCTGGCTTTTTTTCCCCCACATTTAATTAATTAGTATTGAACCTTGAGGGTAAAACTTATTAATGAAATGTAAAATGTAAAATTATGCTACCCCGGAAAAACAAATGTGCTGTGCCAAGAAATCCATTAGTTGAGTTTCTTATTTTCTCCTGAAACCCTTGGTGTTCAAAGGACATTCAGAGAGAAGCAGACCAGGACAGAGGACTTTGAATTACGATACTGTAGGAACTGTAGTTTCCAGATATCATCCAGTAGCCTCATTCTGTTTTCACATAATTTGATTACATTTCCTTCAGTGTTTTTAGGGGATTTTAAAGATGAGATAAAGAAATAAACAAAGAAACAAACCTGTGAGTCTTTAGATAAAAAGCAGGATATCCTAATTTTTGTTTTGATCTATGCCATTCTTCTTTCAAGACAGTCGCACATCCAGTGCTCCAAGATTCAGTACATCAGAACTCATAGCAGCACTAATGTAGAATAAATCTTAGTACATGGCACTGAGAAAAAGAGATACAATTTCCTCAGGTTATTTAAAATTCTTCAGGAATTTAAAATTTGAACTGCAGGTTTTCTCAGTGTGGTGGATTTTAAAACTGTTTCTTCTTCTTCCTCTGCATCTTCTGAGGAATTTTTCCAGATAAAGAATATAATGTAGGGATTTGACAGTTCCAGTACCCAGGATACTGGAGCACCCTTGATAACCCAATTTAAAATATTGCTCTACATCCATTTAATTGTCTCCTTCACAATGTGTGATACTTCATCTACAGTCATTGCAAAACCATTTTTGCTTTATATATTATAGGTTTTTCTTTTATAAGTTAAATTAAATTGAATTTATTGTACTTTCAACCACGTTGTTGAATTAAATCTTTTTTGGAATGGTTGACAATACCAGGTGTTGTTTTTCTACCTAATCAGCTAATAATGTGAATCTTTAAATTTAGTCTCTTGTATATCCATGTCTTAAAAAACTTGAACCATATTTGTTTAGTCTTTATCTCTGGTACAAAATGTTGTTCTTTCTTTTCATACTGCCACTTAGCATTCTTTTTTCCTGACTGCTTTGTGACCCATCTTAAATCATACTTTTTATTTTATGGCTATTAGTACTTCTTAAAACCTTTTTTTCCAAAGACTCTGTCAAAAGGAATTTGAAGGTCCCAGTGAATTATATCTACTTGTTTGCTTTTGCATATCTTGTCTTAGTCTTCTGCCAAACAAATACATGCCTCTATAGAGCTCCTGCTCAATGACACTATTTTATGTCTATCACTTGATATTTTAATGTTTTGCTGTGTGACTCTTGTTCACCTAGTGTGAAGTAATTAGCTTTTTCTAACTTTGGAACTCTTTAAATGCCAGTTAGACCATTTTGCAAATAACTAGAGAAAATACACTGCACATTTGTCTGGAATTATGGATGTGACGTCACACTAATTCTGCTTAACTCATTTGCTGATTCACTGCTGTTAAATTTTAACTCTGGAATCATACTTTTCTACCAACAAAATATTTTAAATTTATAAAAGACTTTTTTTAACATTAATTTTCATGTCTAACAAGCTTTGATCTGTTCTACCTCAATCTTTTCTGTGTATTATTTCAAAAGCTAATTTCATGATGTCCAATCTACTTATGGATATGGCTGCGTGATGCTTAGCTGCTTCCTAAGGTTAAGCCACAATGTATGGAAATTCGATTTATTGCTGGTGTAAGGCTTGTTTTACTCTGATAAGGGAAACTTTTGCTACATCTGCAGTGTTAGTAGGGCAGGCTTCCTTTATCATCCCAGCAAGTCTTAGTCGTGAAGAGGAGGTGCTGGCTCTTCCTGGAGCTTAGCAGCTCTGTGTTGTGACCCAAGTTATTTTTGTCCTACGTCCACTGATCAGAAAAAAGTGTGATTGTGTAAAAGATTTAAGCAGGAGTCCATATATCTTTAGTGGTTATTTGACAAGTCATCTTTAAATGATTTTCTTGAAAGTTGTTAACCAAGAGGTTTTCTTATTTGGGGTCTGATTTGATGTTGGTAATAGTCACCAACAGAATCCACTGACATATCTTTGATGACTTTGTCCCCTACTAACTCACTTCGTGAAATCTTAAAAAAAATTTTGTGGGTTTTTTTTTTAGGGGTTGTAATCTGTGCTCTCAAAGCTAATAAAACTGAAATAGCTGGTACCTGGGATTTTGTCCTTGTCATGACAGCTGAAAACTGATGATGGCCTTCTGGTTACGTGTGTACCAAACCATGCCACTTAAATGAAGGAGGAACAAAAGGATCCTCAGTGGCTTTTACATAGCTGAAAGCCTAATTCAGAACTCATTTAAATCAAAAGAATTATCTACTGATTTTGGCAACCTGCAGTAAACTTCTTTAGCAAAGAAACTTCTCTGCAGTATTTAAGAAAAGTAAAGTTAATGTTTTAAATGGTAATTACACAATTGAAAGAGATTGCAAGACAATTGAAAAAGTGTTCCAAAGAAAGAAGAAAAGACAGGATGAAATTTCAAAATTATGTGTAAATACACGGCTTGGATGAGAGACAGCACTACAGCTTCATGTGACAGAAGATGCGGAGGAAGAGATGTTTGCACCAATAGGGACCAGATTGTGTGCACATTCTGCTTTAGAAAAACAGAAACCAAGGACTCCCTCAAAGACCATTCTCAGCAGGAATGAGCCTTCATTTGCAGCACAGTGGGTCTTGAGCCATCAGACTTTTAATTTAAGACACAGTTATTATGACCAGTGTTAATTTTACATAATCTTGTCAGGTTTATAACTGTATAATTATTTTAGAATCGGTGCCTGAAGGGTGCATGGTTTCTTAAAAACAAAAAACAAAACAACAATCCATCTGCTCACCTAGATAAGATGAACCAACCGTTAGTGTGTTTGTATTCGCTGAGATAATTTGTGAACATGGTCCCTATTTATTTCTGCTGAGGTTTCAAAGTTAATTTTATTCTAATATGTTTATAGTTGACATATTTTCCAAGCCATAGGAGCATGTTTTCTCCTTTGTGCAGTTTAAATTTTTCTTTTTTTTTGCTTCACAGTTATTCCACCACTTCTGTTTATGTACTACTGAGTAATCCACACCCGTTTTGAGGGAACTGCCTCACACCAAGATTACGGGCTTGTGAGCAGAGGTGCAAAAATTGAAGCTTAAAGCTGGAATAATTCAGGCAATAGCAGCTGCATGCAGATGAGCAGGCACAGCCTTTGAAAACATAAGAAACAAAGAGCTTGTGTGAAGACAAGTAAGTAATCAAAAGCATGCTGGTTCCATTCAGATATGATGAGTACTAAAAGTGCATCACTGGTGCAGAGCTGATTTTTATCTGTTGCTTCGAGGCATCACAAAGTTTCACAATCAGAACAACTTGACTTGCGCCTTGTTATTTTAGATGTCAGCGGGTTTAGTTATTTCCCTATTCATTATGACAGTGTAGAGAGAAAAGTTCATACTTTGCTGTAGTCTCTAGTCATACTTCAAGTGATAGTTTCTACTAACAGCAGAAGTTTGTTCTTTTGTCAGCAGTTTTAAGAATCAGAAAAGTCTAAGCTCTTGCACTGAAACATTCTGTTTTATTTTTAAAAGAAGAGGTATTAAACAGAAAGGGTCATAGGTGTTTGGGTTTTTTTTTTTAAATTTTATTCTTTATTTTGCCTTTGCCTAGTAAGACGTGCAAAGATTAGAACAATTGCGCATCTTTCAAAGGATGACGGCTCAGTAATTAAAATGCGATGATGGATTGTAAAGCATATTTTGATTACCTTTGCCTGAACTAGATTGGTGGCAAAGTCAGCTTTTTTCCCTGGTTTCCCAATTCTTCATCTATGTTAGAGAGCTCCCAAGATGACCTCATTGCATGTAAACAGTGTGATGTACTCAGACGTTATATAACCAAGGATACAATACTGTATGTGACAGATATGTCTGTGTATATTGACTCCTTAGAAATTCTAAGAAACATCCAGGCATGTTTGTTATGCATGTATAGACAGCAATACAGGTTTTTTTTAATGATAAAAAGTACTTGTTCCACATCTTGATAAGGAGGTTACTAAGAATAAGAAATACTTCAAAGTGATGTTTTGGTGTTGGCATCTGCAGTATTAAAAGTGTCTGGAAAGATGATAAAGTATATTGGTTCTGAACAAACACTCCTCTGAGGTAGTACAGAAAGAAAATCCAGCTTATTTTGAGTAAAAATTCTAAAGGAAAAAATGCTTTAGGACAACGTGGGGAAAAAAATGTTACGGGTCATTAACAATAATAACTGTTAGGAACAGAAACCTCCAGAACACCTAGATTTGGTGTGTTTAAAAGTTTTAAGAGTGTTTTAAATGCATTATCAGGTTCTGCTAAGCAGCATCCCGTTGAAGGACCACTCACCAGAAAAGACAGACCTCTCTCTCTAACTGCTGCAATTGTACATCTATGTAATGGTTTACCATCAAAGGCTGAGAATGTGCAAAAGCATTTCTTGGAGCTGATCTAGAGGATACCTGTGGGAAATGAAGTTTCAGAGACCTTGCAGGTGCAGACAGAGTACATAAACAGCATTGTGCTTGAACAGAGAGAAATGGATACATGTTTCGATCCGAGGCCTTGGCAAAGGCTGCCTGAGTTAGAACAGTGAGCTTTTTACAGTTTAAGGCAAAAACGTAGTTTTGTAGTTTTTAAATAAGTATGTTTTATAAAAGTAGAAATGTATTTTTAACAAGTAATAACATGTTTTATGTAAAAAATAATAGTGATAAGTAAAAGAGTTAAGAATTTTGAGTTTAGCAAAAAACCATATATAATAGAGTTTCTTAGAAAGTTAAAATGTAGCAATATAAGCCTGTATAACGGGCCTTAATAGCAGTATGATAATTGGTTAAGAAAATACTCATTGCGGTAAAATCATACAGTAGTGATTGGCACAAATGTGTTAGCAAGCTTTGTGGCATTTGCTTTTTGGCTTAAAAAAGTATGTAAGGCCTTGTAGAAAAAAGTAGAGAACCTAGCTACCTCGTCTGCTGCTGCAGGGACATCTGTGCCTGCTGCAGCTGCTATTGCTGCTATTGTTACTGTAACTGCTGCTGCCTTTGATATTAGAGATGTTGTTCGCACGTCTCTCCTGTCTCACCCTTCAATAAACATGAGGCTGATTCAGCAATAAATCATCTCCGTGACATGTCTCAGTCATCCCAGCCCCTGCAATCCCGGCAGAGACCAAGTCACTTGTCGTCATGTTTCAAAACTGTGTGCTACATTGCACCCTATGTAAGCAGCATCTTCTCTATGGAAACAATATATAAGATCTAGATAGTAGTGGATTAAAAACTGATGACTAAAAATAATTAAGAATGCTAAGTGCATGTTAAATACCAATTTGAATTAAATTCCAATAAAAAATATGCATGTCAGTAATTGAAAATTTTCTAAATTTGATTAAAAATAACCCAGAAGCTAATGATAGAGAAGTGAACAAAAAAGGTCTTAGAAATATTGTTCTTTGATTATGTATTACCATGTTCTAACATAAACTCTTAAACTAATATAGAAGAACCTGGAATGCAAGCTCCACAGAAAAAACAGGTCAGATTTCTTGAGATTTCTTTCAAAGCCCGACTCCTGGGGAAATATATTTAGAGATTTTGATGAAGTATAGTTACATTTTCCAGATGTTTTATTGAAATACATTTGGATGTAAAATAAATCAGTAGGCTGTGTAATGAAATCAAGCTCCATAAAGCAAAAAGGAGAAAACCAATTTCTCCTACAGGATAGTTTCTAATGGTCTCTTTTTTTTAAATTATAAATCCATCAAATTTAAGTATTTATGATGTTCATGTCTAAAAACAATTCCCTAGCCTTGTCTGTCATCTTGCTGAACTCTGTGATAAAAACAGATACTCTTTGACTTTTTGATCCTCTTGATTATTTGTCCTGGCAAGATGATAAAAGAACAAGTTACAGCATGGATGAAAGCCAGCTATTGTTCCAGTACAAATCTGGGGGTCTAAAGCCTGGTGGCTGCAGTTTGCAGTGGTTTAAGAAAGTACAATTAAACTTTAGAAGCCTCTTTTAGGTAGGGATAAAAATCCAACTATCCCTCTCCCTGCTTTTCTTAGCTATAGTTATTGCAATGTGTAAAACCCCATGGTGTCAAAAAACCCCAGGTCAAATAATGCTTACTTGTTATCGGTGTCTCTGAGACCACCTACCAAGTTGGTCCAGAGATCTGAATCATGAAATTTCCCTATGTTTATTTTATAACTAAGATTTCTACTCTATTCTGGTATTTGACTTCTACTTTGTTACTCTTTTCATCTGTATTCTGTTTACCTTGTTAGGAAGGGCCAAACATTGAATATCTGTGGTCATTCACAGTACATCTAGGTTAACTTGAAAAATAGATCAGGCATGTGGTAAGATTCTGGGGCAGGACTCAAGATTTTTCCTCCTCCAAACTCAAGGTTGCAAAGTTTTTACAGTGTTATTTAAAGTTGTGCTTTAATGTGCAGTCCACTCCCTTCTTGACTGAAAATGTTAGATTCAATCCTAACTACTGTTCTTTCTACTCTTTGAACTGTTCAAAGAGGAAGATGTTAGAAATAGTGAGACCCACCTGGGTCCATTCTCTCATTCATGCCAGCATTGCTGCTGCAGGTCAAGCAATAGGCTGAACAGATTGTATTCTTTCAGAACATGAGGTCCATTTATAATTAGAAAAATTGCTTTTCTGTGATATTTTAGCATCTTTGCAAGTGTAATGATTACAGTGGTAGATTAAGAAGAAAACAAGGCTGGGACAGCTGTCTCAATTGTTTATGATTAGATTTTTAGGTATGCTGTTAGTATAAATATGAAGAACCCCTCCTTTTCGGGATAAAGCAGCAGAATGCACTAAGTATGACGTGTCAGGCTCAAGGCTGCAGAACCGCGCAATATCAGCAACCTGGCATTGCTTCTTTTTCCTTTAGTTCTTAGTACCGCTGCATTGGTTACTTTTGCCTTCGTTTAATCCTATTTTTAGAGCAGATCCTAATGGTAAACCTCAAATTTTTGCGTTTGGTTTTGCATTTTTACTTTATTGATGTATAGCTTCAGCATAAGCTAGCATATTTAAAATACATATCTTTGATGTTAAAGAGAAAACTACAATGACTTACCCACTCTAGAGAATTCCATGTATTCCAACTGTTACACCGTAGAAAAATCTTGTCATATTTGATGTTTTCTTGTCATTTGAATTCAGAAATCACATACAAAACAAATGTTTGTACAGATTTAATATCTCAACAGTGTGTTCTTTATTCTTTTCATTACTTACTATTTCAGGAATTTTTCCCTAGTCCTCCCTCAGACTTGAAATACTCAGAGAATAATAAATTTTACTTAAAGAAATTAGAAGTAAGTTGGTATAACTTCAGTAGCTTGACATTTAAAATACAGGAAAAGTAGTAGTTAGATGAGATCTCTGCATTGCTTCATCACACTTCCTTCAGTTATTCACTTAAAATTTAAATACTCTATTGCAATAACCATTTGCAGCCATTTTAGCAGTGTAATCTGAAAAATAGATCACTGCTTGATAACACTGTGGTATAGTAACTATAAGTTTTAGTAGTCAGGAATGTTACTAGTTTATATTCTTTTGTCAACACTCTTATTTCTTTCTTCAGTATTCATGGCAGTTTCAGGACAAGGTTAAAAACCCTGGTTTGTAAGGTTCTCTTCCCTCTCCTTTGTTTTAAATCATTACTACTGATAACATTATTTGGTGGTAGCCATATTAGGAAAGTAGGAGTGAAGAAAACAAACCATAGCATTGAGCTGGATATTCCACATCATTATTGGCCTGACGATGTCTGACACATGAATATCTAGGACCAAATTTTAAAATTTCTGTAGCAGTGAGGTACTTTAGTACCACATGTACTGTAAAACTGCTCCCTGTAGTGTACAATGAACAAAGGCAATGGCTTGAATTAAGTGGCATTCATTCATCCCAACACACTCATGCACCCAAGCTAAGAACACGGCTCTTAGGATTCCTCAGCTCGACTTTCGAGGTTCATAAGAATACTGCTAGATTTTCTTTGCAGTTTCCTTTCGTGTTTAAATTTATTTTTATTTTTAGGCAATAAATTAATTTTTCATTTTGACATTTTAAAAGGAATTTACTAGTAACCTATTTGTTGGGTATATTCTTGGGAGGAAGGCAATGAAAAGCTATTATCCTTTCTTCCTGGAAAACTTTTTAACCTTGTACAAGGAGTGAAGCTTTATTTCCGAGCTTAATTCCAGTTTAAATAAGAACAATCTGCATTGCTTTTTTTTTTCCTCCTGTCAAGTAATTTTCTAAAGAAACTAATAGGTGCATGTTGAAACTCTACACCTGAAACTTTGTACAGCTTTTTTTTAAATGAGAAACCTATCTTTGTTTTCTTTAAACTTCATTGGTAAAAGCTTGGATTTTGGCTTATGAAACCTCGGAGATTTATATAACGGCATTAAAAGGCATCCAGCACGAAAATACAAGTGCTTATTCCCTTGAAACATGAAAAAATTTCTTTTTAATTTTGTTTCAAAACCTTGTCATTCTGGACTTAACATAATACATGGAAAATTATTTTCCTCTTTCACTTACAAAGTTATGTCCCTTACAATCACAGAAATTCTATTTTTTATTATAAAATTGAAAATCAGAAGGGATAAATATTTGATAGTAATTAATTATGTCTTCATCTTGATATTAGATTATTTTGTTGGTTTCAAATTTTCTCATGCATGGAAAAAATAAATTTGAACACTCTGGGATCAAATATACAGCATGATTTTTATCGAGTTCATAAGAAATGGGGAAAGACAACAATCCTAGAAAAAGATATTTTGACCACAGTGAGCAGTGAAAAGTGCACTTATCTGATATGAATTGAAATGTCTTGTGGATCTAACCAGTTACTTTTCCAGTACAGATGTTTTCAAAAGAGTATGGGTGTGTCCAATACATTGATTTTCTAGTCTTTCCAGGGTTTATAGAACAGATAAATATTCTCCCAGCCTGTTATACTCGCTTATTTCATCTGGCATCCACATTGCCTCATTAGAAAAGGCTTATTTGGTTTAGCTGGTGCACGGTATTTTGCAATGAGTAGTTCTTTCCCAGGTGAATGTGCTGAATGCAAAATAAGCATTCACATCTGTGGTTATTTATCACTGTTGAACAGGAGATTTTTATTGCTTAAGGAGTCATAATTTTCTCTTTGAATTGACAGGAAAGACAAATTTGATTAAAGTGACCATCTGTGATTTACTGTACTTTTATCAGCCCAGAAGATCTCCTGAAAAGCAGATATGTCTACTATCCTGTGTTTTCTTTAACCATAATTTATTGCCCATATGAGAGTACAGTGTAAAAACAAGAAATGTGCAGAAAGTGGCACCCCAACAGCAGCCCTGTACATTAATTTCTTTCTCCTATTCATTGAATAAGAATAAGCTTTGAGGCTAAACCATGTGAAATATATACATAGAGTCTTCTACAGCCAAAGACATATCTATTCTGCATTTGTACATGTTCTAAATGAAGGAGAAGCAATTGCAGCTTTTGTCTTAAAGCTGTGCCGTGACCAAATTTTATCTCTTGCATTGATAGCAGAAAAATTTTATTGGGTTGAAACACTGGATTCAGAGCTACATTTTTCAGATTGCAAAATAGTTTTACTTTTAAGCTGAACTCTAAGGAACATCTTCTTGTTTGATTTATGCTGCAAATGCAATAATTGAGACTTGACTCAGACTTCTAAAAGAGAAAATATTTGAATAATAATGTGCAACTATTCTTAGTTAAAGTATCTAGCACTTACAAATTCATTTTTAATTTCTTGATGTAAAAGTCCTTCATCTATTTCTAATACCAAATATACTAAAATTTAATAACCCAACAGCACATTCCTTGAATCAAAAATTCATAATATTTTAACATGAAAGAGTTTGGACTAGAATCAAAGAACATTATTCACTTCAAAAACTTCATGTCAACTTATGAACAGGTAATTTAAATTTACATAAATATAAATTATATATGTGCTTATATATATACATGTTTATATTAAGAAGCAGAACTTGTCATTGATAAGAAACAGATTCTATAATAGCTTACTTATGATTACTTATTTGAGTAAATACATCAACATTTCAAATCACTTATAAAACAAGAAATCTCAATCTCAAATATATTCTAGTACATTTGTTCTCATATAGGTCTCCAAAATAAATTAAAATTAAAATTTTCTGATTCAATTCATAGCACAATAACTCAAGAAAACACTTTTGAGTTGATGTGTGTGGGGAAGCTGATTTCACCCTCCACTGCTAAAACTTACCCACCCTCGAGTAAGTTACTAATGGAGCAGCTGGTCCAGGAAAGCAGTGACTTTGGTGTCTGGGGCTGATAAGTATATCTGATTCCAGGCACTCAGCCTTCTGTCTCGAGCTCTGGAACACCACAGCAGTTTTTGCCAATATTCAGGATGCTGACATGGTGCCAGGGGAAGCTTTAGTTCAAGAGAGTAAGAATATGTGCTGGAGCTATGTCTGAGAAGGTGGTAGCTATTAGTGGATTTCCATGAGACTTAATGTTGTCAGGTTAAGCATGTGGTTATGCAGACTGTTTTCTCAGTAGAGCTTCCTTGGCATTATCACTTGGCTCACAAACTGGAACCCTGGAACTAACTAAGGAGCACAGATAGAGAGCTAAGGAGCTACTTGGGGCCTGCCCGAGCAGATCAGGAACTCACATTGGGAGGGCTGGTGGCACTGCTGCCCTCTGAAGGACTCAGCCTCTCTTTCTGTGCAGCAGAGACCATCAGAGAATGTGTGGTCATTGCACGAATTGCTTATGTTAAAAGTCTGCCTAAGTGAAAATCTTTCCCACCAACATTTCTTCCTTATGTTTCCTTGTTTAAACTGGCCAAGAGAACCCTCTTCAGGCTCATAACACTGCGCTACTTGACACGGGGCTGATGCTGCGGGCACTGTTCCTATGGAGGACGTCAACTGTAAAACATACCCTTTGCTCAAAGCAGAGGCAGAGAAAAGTAGTAAAATACAGTACAGAATGGCGAGAACACCCACTAAAATGTGCAGCCTGGGCTTATTTTGTGACAGCTGGGAAACTGTGTCTCTGCTGAAGGACCCAAGGATGTTCCCAGCTTCAGTGGCATCCTGGCCCCTTGTAAGACACATGGCTTGCTCTCATATCACTGGGAGCTTAGGTACTACATATCTCAGTTCATCCAGCATGAATCTGTTAACATTTTGCCATAATTAAAACTATTTGTATTGCTAAACTTTTCTCTATACATATGAAATCTCTGAAAATATAAAAATAGATTGATATAGATATATCCCAGGTAGCATTGATAAAATTCTTTCTTGCTTGTCTCCCCAGGAAAGTTACTGAAAATTTTGTATTCATGCATACATGAATAGACAAGAAATACATGTAAAAGGTAAGTATATTCTGCTCTTTCCTTCTCCCTTCCTGGCATGGCTATTCTGAACCTGTTAAGTTAAACAAAAGACAGATTTTTTTATTTCTGAGTCTTCAGAAGGAGCTAACACAAATACAAAAGTATAGAAAGATGCTAGAAAGATTTTGTAGCTTGTAACTAAATGGCCACTTTAAAAGTTTTTTTTTCCTATTAAAAATGTAAGAAGCTTGCAGTTCACTATTTAACTGTAGGTCAGTGTGACTGACTGATGGCTTCACTCTAGAAGTTATTGTGCTATACAGTGCCACAATGTAAACACAAGTACCAATCTATGCTTTTGGCTTTTTAAGGTATGTTTGTATTAATAGGGACTTCATACTCAAGCTGGAACTAGAGCAAAGAGCAAAGAATAGAGAGATAAGCATGTATTGAGGAGGAAGGGATCCTGCTTTTTAATAAGCAGTTTCTAAAACAATTCCTTGAGCTGTTTATGAAATTGAATACCCATTTCATTTTTCAGCGAGCAGCAGGCATAGACTGTTTTGCAAGGGTGGACAAGGTGGGAGTGGAAGGTGACAGGCAGGTTTTCTTGCTTGAAATCTATCAGTTTCTAATAGTTCTTCATAGAAGTAATGAATGAGAGTTATCTAGCTGCAGGGGAGTGTGAAGACTGTATGAGAGAGATGGATGTAAAATATTTTCTTGTGCAGTATTGTTTTCGGTTTCATCCTTTTGCTTTTGGTAGTGCCAATTTGTGCTACAAACACAAACAAGTTCCAGCAAGGCTTGTCACTGCAGAAATCACACACACCTCAAATTATATGCTATTTCTCTTTGGGCATGTAATTTCTTACTTAAAAAAGACATCCCATCAACCATAAATCATAGAATCATAGAATGGTTTGGGTTGGAAGGGACCTTAAAAATCATCTAGTTCCAATATCCCTGCCATGGGCAGGGACACCTTCCACTAGATGAGGTTGCATGGAAGTTAGACACCTGACCTGCACAGAGTTTTTTGTTTCTTTGTTTGGGTTTTTTTGGTGTGTTTTTTCTTTCTTTAAATACAATTTTTACCAGCATTTTGGAGAATTAGAGAAATTCATTATAATCTGAAAGATCCCGCTTGTTATCTGTTATTTTACTGTACATGATATTATTGCAACTTTAAAGATATTTGCTTGAAGGAATAAGGCTATTCTAAAATTATCCTTTATTTTAGTGTATCAAAATGTGCTTGATGGACAAAGTCTGGTGGTTAAAAACATTCTTTAAGTAACTATATATGCAAATGAAGTAATTAATATGAGATTAAAAATTCACGTATATTTTTGGTACAGCTCTAGTGGACTAAAGGAAGATGAGATGAATAAATATCCCATGGTAAAAATGAAACTGTTCCCTTTCAAAGCCTATTTTTTTTCCAGTCACATTTGTTTTCCCAAGGTTTTATTGTGTGGGATTTTTTTTAAATGGTGATGGGTATATTCCCCTCCCTTCTCCACCCTTCCACCTCCCTTCTTGCTCTTCTTCCCCCCGCCTTCATGGAGAGAGACACTGGATATGGAACCACTTTTGTTTACCAAACCAGGTGATTTTTAGTTAATGTTTTTTGACATACTTAATAAGATATTGTGGACGTTTTTTCCTGCGACATTTCCGATGTAGATAATGATTTATTTTAGTTTGTGCTTGGTTAAAATATTTTACTAATTTTGAATGAAAAGTAGTTTATAGACAACCAAGAGGCAGCCTCCTCAGGGTGGACATATGCCAGTTACATATTGGACCAGGGTGAACATGTAGGAAAAGTATTGAGAAATCTTTTCTTTGGTACCTGGGATATCTCTAGAGACTATGTTAGAAACTGCCTTCTATCAGCCTACTCTGTATGCATCACATATTGGTATCTCTGCTTCTTTTTAAAAAGTGATCTCTAGTAATTATAGATGGTTGTTATGGTGGTGTCGTCAGCAATCTTAAGGCCCTGCAGAGTTAGTCATGAAGTGTTTGCTCTGATAAAGCTATTCTTTCAAATTACAAAAACCAAAGCAATAACCAAAACACCAAACCCCCCAGATTAAAAAAAAAAAAGCAGACCCCTGCCCAGGCAGTACAAATAGTGTTCCTTTAAAAACT
Organism: Amblyornis subalaris; assembly: GCA_018881555.1. NCBI lineage: Eukaryota > Metazoa > Chordata > Aves > Passeriformes > Ptilonorhynchidae > Amblyornis > Amblyornis subalaris. Next base: position 1,296,724 of record JACAXG010000163.1, read on the forward strand.
CTTCAGAGTAATAAATCATCCATATACCACTTATCTTTTGAAAGGAGTGTCAGAGGAATTCTTCCTAAGAGAAATGCCTGAAGGAAAAAAACCCCTCTTTGTTTCACACTACAAAATAGTACTTACAAAATGCAGTGGACCTGTCTATTCCCTAGTAAATAGTTGCCAGTAGAACTACATACCCTATAAGTAAATAATGTTCAAGAATTCTCTCCAGCTAAGCATAGCAAACTCACCTGTAAATCTGGATTTCCTAGCCAATATTTTCTCTTAATATGGTTCTTATAAGGGATCTCAGCTTTAGCATTCCTCTAGGGTGCAGCGTTTTCACCAGTGTTATACCGGTGCAATATAGACATAAGCAAGTGTGCTGCACATTAAATTCCTAATTTTTCTTCCAAAGCACCAGAATGTTTTTAGGGGCCAGACTGTTGATATAACCATCCTAGCTATAGCACTAGGGGGATTTCCCATATTAACAATATTTTTCCTTCTGGTAATATTCTTACACTGTGTAAACTTTTAAGTTTCTGTAAGTGGCCTTCTTATGTTTTCTTTTTTTTTTCCTCTGTCTTCCTTTTTAATTTTTTTTAATTTCTTTTTTCCCCAGTGGCTCTGTAGAGTTATACAATGCCATAGAATCATAGAATAATTTGGGTTGGAAGGGACCTTTAAAGGTCACCTCGTCCAAACCCCCTGCCATGAGCAGGGATATCATCAGCAATATCAGATTGTTCATTCAGTCTCCAGTGTTCCATATTGAAAATTCAGTCTTGAATGTTCCCAGAGATGGGGCATCCACCACCTCACTGGGCAACCCGTGCCAGTGTTTTGTCACCATCGTTGTAAAAAACTTCTTCTTTATGGCTAATCAAAATCTACCCTCTTTTAGTTTAAAACCATCACCCCTTGTCCTGTTGCAACAGGCCCTGCTAAATGTTGTCTCCATTATTCTTTTACGCCACCTTTAGGTACTGTAAGGCTGCTATGAGCCTTCTTTTCTCTAGGCTGAACAACCACAATTCTCTCAGCTCATCTCCATAGGAGAGGGGCTCCAGCCCTGAGTAGTCAAAGGATTATTTATTACTGTCCTTTGTTAATGAACAGTAACAAGAAATCTAGTTTTAAGTACCTTTTTTATTTTTTTTGGAAAGCTGAGGCAGAGAAGCAGAAGGAACAATGACTTGCCAAATTTTTCCTGATTTATTGCCAAGTCTGAACACCTTGATCTCACATCAGAATGCATTTCTACTTTAAAATACAGCATTTATCTACTGCAATATCTACATCACCCTATTAAACTCTCAGGATAAGGCTTTGTGGTGATGGCACTAATTGAAAAGATACGGACTAAACTCAGGCCCTGAATCTTGTTTGCACTGCAAATGGATAGTTTTAGCCCACCTTGGTTTTGGGGTATTCTGCTAGCTTTCCTCAGCATGAACTCCTCCTGATAAGACTCTACCAGGTTTTTGTTTTCTGTCTTCTACTCTTCCATATTCATGTTTTGTTATCTGAAACCTTCTTTACACACATCTGTCAAATCCCTGAGCGTGAAGCTCATAAATATTGCCACTTTCTTGTAGTAAGAAGACCAGTCAGTGTCGCAACATGGGTAACTTTCAGAGACTCAAAATGAAACTCTCTTCCTTTTACAAGCCCACCAACAGGCGTCTCTTAGGGCCAAAAGAGCATCACAAGCAGATCAGAGGTACGCTAGGGTCTTTATACCACTTGTCCTCAAGTTCAGTCATTGTTTTTCGGGTTAGACACTCTTAACAAACTTCAGATAGGGGTAGTATTGCAATGGTTGATGGCTTGTTCTGTAGCTATAAATTTGTTCAGTCACACAGCTGTCTTAGAAGACAGGAGGAGCAATAGCTCTGTAAGTTACACTTTGAGCTGATGACTAGAGTGCATAAAATACATTGATATTGCACATATTTATCTGATTAAAAGAAAAATAACAGTGTTTCTTATTGGCAAGCTAATAGGATCATTACCAGTGGTTTAATTATGGTATTTGAATGGTTGCTTCCAGCAGTCCAGAAAAATATAAGGGTCTGTGTAAACATAGCTATGTCTGATAGAAGGTGTAAGCATCAGCTCCTTGTAGGTCTGCATGTCATGTGCTAGATGCTCTAGATCTAGGCATTTTTTAATGCATTTTTTTATTCATTAAAAGAATTTTAAAGTGTAGCAAGTATTTTAGTATAAGTGACTAATATTTAGTGTTCTCTATTACAGAAAAAAGGCCTTTTTAAAGTATCTTTCCAAAAAAAAAAAAAAAAGAAAGAGTGTGACATTTATGTAAAGCTTTTTAAGGCATGGCATTCCCAAAGAACTTTAGTCTGCAACCTGAAATACATTGAAAGAGATTTACTTTTGGAGTGAAGTGCCCTCTGCTAGCAGAAACTACAGCAGAGAAGCTGAACACATTTATAGCACAACAGGAAATGAAGGCTATCCATCCAGCTAGAGCTACACAGCAAGGCAGGTACACAAATAGATTTTTATTGAGCCCACTGGGCACCGTAACTTTACAGTTTTGAAAGAGCAATGACCAGTGATAAAGCAAATTACATTTTGTGGCCCAAATAATTGCCCTCAAATATAATTTTAATTAAGGTTTATATTTGACCTTAGGGTTTCCTTGGAGAGGTTATAGGCATTGTATCTAAGGTCAAAACACTTTAGTATGTGGAAAATAATTTGTCTCATTGCTTCAATAGGATATAAACATTTTGCCAATTATGTGTTCCTGGAAAGGATGAAAAGAACTAATTAAAGGGAAAAAGCAGCTCTTGATTGCCTCTCAAAGCACTAAGAGGAGAAAATGCCGCTTGTAAACATTTAAAGGGTAACTGTTACTGTGTAAAAGGACCGTTCATTTTTAATTAGGTTTTGGGGACTAAATCAAGGTTTTTTATCGAGTATCAGAAATTAATTGTGTAGGGTAAGGTGCAATTGTAACTCAGGTCTACATGGGTGCCTCTAGAGAGGTTTCCTGAAATCCCTGGGTCTTTATACCCTCTTGGTATGTGCACCCAATCTTCATATGCCTTGCACATGCCTCTTGGTCTAGTGGTGTTTTGTGGTCTGTGGTCTTCTAACACCTCTTTGGATTCCCTTTCCACGTCCACGTGGGCAGGCCATTAATCTTTCTAATCTTCCAGCCTGGGCCAGCCTTGGGACTCCCCAGGGTCTCAACCCTTATCTGAAGACAACCAGTTTTTCTACACTTGCTCCTCAGTACAGCTATTTGTGTTGAGTTCATTTCATGTTCACCTACGACAAGCTTTGAGAAGGGCCCATTAATGTTAAACTGTAAGCAAGTTACTATTGCACTTAAACCTACACATTGAATTTTTAATGCTTTATAAGTAAGCAGTTCAATTTCCAGCATTCAGGTCTTGATTACTTTCTATGAAATGTTGTTTATGAATAGGTGAACTCTATTGAAAGCTCCTTGGTTTGGAAATAAGATCAGAGAGGTTTATACATCTCTCAAAGACCAAACTTGCATACTAATTATGTAAACAAAACCAAGTTGATGTATTTTAATCAAAATTCCAATATTAATACTGCCAAATTTGACAAATTTGAAATATTTCAGAAATAGACCTAAACTGTATGGAAAGACGTTTTATTCAAATACTGTGCATAGGACTAACCTATAATTCCTCATAAATCCTGGTGATAGGATATCAGTATAAGAGGAGTCATATGAGACTTCCACTGGCTTAAACATTTTGAGGTTTAAAATACTCACATACTAATTATTAGGAGAAAAACCATATGTAAAATTTCACTTGAAAACCCCCAATACCTGCAACAGATTCTTAATAATTTTAAATATGATTTTATTTCATCTCACACATAAGTATATTTCTGCCCGAACTGGCATTTTTAAGTTAATGAATGGGCTGAAATTTGCTCTCCAGGCTTAAAGAACTTTCAGGCTTTGTGAGAAATGTCCCATGATTCTTGGTACCAAAATCTTCTGAAAGACCTGGTTGATATATTTATCAGATAATTACAAACATTGCTCATTTAATGGCAATTAAAAAAACTATACAGTGTTATTTCTTCAAGCAATCTTGGAATTTAAACATGATCTGAGTCACTTGTGCATGACCATTGATGTCATGTTATAATTAATGTGATCACCATTAATGTGATGTCATATTAAAATTCGATTTTTATACTTCTAGTTGATTCTTTTATTTCACTTTGAAGAATGACTGTCTCCATCTCTCCTTATAATTCAATTTGATCTTCTATCTTAGAATAATCTTATGTACATATGTCATCAAAACATAGTCACAGAAATTTTATCTGGATAATTCCCAAAAGATGAGCTCCCAAATTTGTGTAAATTTAAAATAAGTTGTACCATTAATCAACATATGAAATAGTGGGGAAGTTAGTAATTTCAAGCAAGGAAAGTGAAAACCAGGTTAGAAAAGATTGCCTTTTTCTTGCTCTATAAAGGCAATTAACGGCGGCCTTGGCCTAACAGTGATGCCCTAGTAGCAATATAGTGCAAGAAGACTTTTTTTCCCCTGGAATGGAAAGATGTTAGATTTATTGTAATAGATTTCAATTTACAAAATCAAAAATATGTTCTGATCAGCAGGTTTTAAAAGCAAATAAGTGATAAAGACACAGTCTAACGGCTATTTGATTTGGGTCATCATCATTCAGATGAAGTACACTATTTGTAGACATTTATAGAGGAACTCCCAGCATAGTTCACAGTTACATTCTAAATGTGAAAGTTTATGCAACTGCATTTTTTTTGGTTAGACATCAGATATAACATCTCTTCCTTAGTTTGCTCAAACTGCTTAATTTGTTCAAAATACCAGTCCTCAGACTTCCAGTTTTCATTAAGTGATTTTTTAATTCCTGTTAACACCTTTTCCTGTTCACTATATGAATTTCCCATCTCTTTCATTACATGTAACTGATTCTTCTTCTAACTGATTTATATAGAAAAGTTTAAGGCCTAATGAAGATGTCTCATGGACAAGTTAACCGAATTCCTCCAGATGTACCTTAGTGAGGTAGGAATTATACTATTTTCTCTTATCTGTCTCACCATTAGGGGGAACCTTTACGAACTTGTCAAATTTACCATCACTGTCAAGAAACAGATGTGGCCTTGTTTAGTGACCATCTCAAATGTCCAAAAATCCCTAAAATTAAAGAGTTTTCTGAAAAGTCACTGATATAAGACATTAACTGAATGCTTTATACCAGCTGGTGTAAAGATCAGCCTTAATGAAAGGAAAATAAAATATATTGTATACTGTGTTATGTCTAGCGTTTTCACTGATACTTAGAGGAAATGCACAACAGAGGAAGAACTTTTTTTTTTCCTCTTGGCATAGGAGAAAATGAACTGTTTTACTGATGTCTTCTTGATTCAATGGTGCATTTACTGTCCTTCTGACCCATCTGTCTTGCAAATGGAAAGAGTCAGCATAAGTGTTCCACTTCCTTTGTTTTATATAATGGTCTCTGCAAGTACCAAAACCCTTTACTAAGTACATCTGGCAGATGCAAACACCAAAACCAAAATTCTAATCAAACCAGCAAAAGTACAAACAAGACAGAAAAAAGCTCCAAAATACTCATTGCAACAGGTAGAAGTATATACAAAGAATATTTTGGGTGTATAGAGTAAAGGAACAAGTCTCGTCAAATTCTGTTGTGCCTGATGTCACCTCATACTGTGATAGAGCAGGCCCACACACCATAGTCCAAAATGAGAAAAATCAATCTCAATTCCCAAATAACCAGAGTTACTAGAGTGGAAAATGACATTATGACTTGTGCTCTGTGATGTGGCTGAAGTATTGAGAGGACACTGGGGACAGAAATTAGACATACATTTGCAGTATGACCGTATACTCCTGAGTCATTGACCCAGTTCAACACTGTCCTGGCAACAGTTCAACTTCAGTTAACTAAAGGCAGTGGAATTTGAGGATGTATTTGCAACATGTACTTAACTGAGCTAGACCATCTGCTGCATTGGGGTGCTGGGGCAGAGCAGAGGTACCATAAGTGAAGAAGAAATGTTTGCATTAATACCTTTGTGAAGATTTTAAAGGTGAACTTCCACAGGGACAGATAATTTTGTTGGTTTTTTTGAAGCTGCAAAAATACCCTTCAACAGATGAGTTTCTGTACAGGGTAAGGATGAGCATAAAAGCATAAGAGGTTTTGGCCAATGTAAACCAGTCAAAACTTCACTAGTGGAAAAGTGAAAATCTGTAAATGCTGGTTCACCGAGACTGAAATAGTTTACAGCAAAATCTGCAATTTGACAAAGGATTTTTGAAACACAGCCGGTACTGAGGGCAACCTGTCTTTCTGTCTTTTGAAGTCTTTTGTTTAGCTGCCTTTACCTGTTGCTCTCCTCTCTGTTTTGAGGACTGCACGAGAATCCTGAAGTGGATAGGTTTGCTATGTGGGTTGATGATCTCCCTTGAAATGTTAGGATGGATTCTGTCAGTACATATTTCTGTTCTGGGAACATTATGTCCCAGGTCTCAGCCCCTTTAACCTCTTGCAGGTCAGACAGATCTTTTCAGGCTGATCTGTAAAGTATCTGCTTTAAAACTATCCTGCTTTTAAAAGTGCCAGTTCCTCCTCTCCCTAGGCACCTTTGTCTGAGGGGCTGAGACTGCAATCCCAGAGTGACATAAAAACTTTTTTCAGCTTATACGTTGAATATGCACTGCCGGGATGAAGGAGGTGGTGCCCCCAGGACAAAGGGGCTGGTTCATGGGCTCTTTTCTGTTCAGTCTCATTGCATTTCTCAAAATTCCCTTTTCCTTTGGTATCAGAAAGTCTCTACTAGGAGTGTGGTGAGGCACTAGAACAGGTTGCCCAGAGAGGTGGTAGATGCACCATCACTGGAGGCGTTTAAGGGCAAGTGGGATGGGGCATTGAGCAACCTGGTCTAGTGGAAAGTGTCCCTCATCACGGCAGTGGGGTGAGTCTAGATGAGCTGTAAATGTCCCTTTCAAAGCAAAATATTCCTGGATTCTATATTTATTTCGATAATTTAATACATTTCATCATACCATCGTTAAATATATATTACGCTTCATGGTAAACTGCTTTGAGGCATTTATACCCTTTCCCAGTCTCTGGAGATAATTGTGCTTATAATGACTTTACCGCTATTGTGGTCCATAATAAAGTCTTCTGTTAACTTTCCTCCTAGGTTTGATATTTTAATCAAAAAGAACTTACTCTTTTTGTGTATAATGTTTTTGTTTTGCAACATTTACATTTTTCAGATTTGTCTGGAATCTCTGGCCATGGTCATCTTCCACAGTCATTATTTTTTAATAACATAATATTGTCCAATGAGAGAGGAAAAAATATAAGAAAGAAAATCATATGTTTCTGGTGAAATAGTTGAAAGCAAAACAATGCAAACACAGGTAAAAGTATAGTTTTCCAAGAAATTGTTGGGAATACATAGACATCTTTCTTTTCCTTTTGTCCTTACCCTTACCTCTGCCCCAAATATATTCAAACTATTTCAATATAGAAGACTATAAGCCAATAAGTTTTCCCTTTTTCAAATTTTGGCAAATAACTTTGTTTTAGAGATTAATTTAATCATGTCCATATATCATATATTTTCCTACAGTATCCAGGATGTTTACTTGTTTCGTGACTTTGTCAGCTTTGCCATTCCCAGAAGAAGGTGTGTGTGCAGATCTCTGTTTAGTTTTCCTTATACTCTTACACTGAAGGATGTAGTTAATAAACCATTTTGGGAATTAGTCTGAGAAAGTTCAAAAGAAGTGTGAGGACATGCCTCCTCATGCATTCAAGCTAATCCAAGAGACAGAAAGTGGAAAGGAGGTGTCTGCTGAGCAGTAAATAAATGATGTATCTCTGTGGGACTGCAGTGGCAATGACAGCACAGAGGTTCTCAGTGGCAATTTTCATAGCCAGCTCTGTTGGTTCAGTTGGACCTATCTGTTGCATGTCTCTCATGTTTTTCTCTTGCAGAGATAGAAGCTTAGAAATTCCTGAATTCTGCATTGTACATATGCTTTTGTCATAGAGTTGGGCAATTTTGTTGACCCTGGGAGCTCCAGAACTGCCGCTGCTGCTGAACAGCCCTGGCAGTCGTGGCTGGTTCAGCTCCTTAGGCTCTATTAAAAACTTGCATGTGGCAAACAACCTGGCCTTTTCCAGCTGCTGGCAATCTCCTGGGATTTTCAGAGTCAGGGGCAATAAGCAGATCTCCAGCATAGGATAAAAGTCACCCCACTTTGGTCCAAGAAAACTAATCTAAACAAATTTACTTACTGCCCTGTATTTCCAGTTTCTATTCCTTTCTCCACACAAATTTTAGATCCTAGTTTTCACCCTTAACCTGTACAAAAAAGGCAGTTTTTCATGTTATAAAATTCAGTATCGACTCACATTCTTCTCCTGCTTTCTCTTGGCTGCCAGAAGCTAGTGGCTGATTAACCGGAAACATCTTCAGAAACAAATTAACCTCCTCAGCCAAATATATCTGTCTCTCACAGATGTGGTAAAAAAAAAGAGGAATACTTCTATGTATATTTCCTCTTGCCCATGACATATTATCAAAGCAATGATATTCTTGGCTCTTGGGATGAAGTGAAAAAGCAAAGAATTAGAAAGATGTCTGTTCTTAAAGCAGTAAGGGCCTCTTATTGTATTTCCTTGAGCTCATGTTTTAATCTTTCCCAACAAGCCTTGATAACCTCCATTCAAACCAGGCACTTCTATCTCCTATCAGGAAATTGAAACCCTTTGTAGGTGTTTTTCTGCCTCTGTTACATCTTATCAGCAGCTCTCACACATACTGCTGCTGAATGCAGTTTGACCAGTTTTTGGATATTCTGCTTTATGGAAAACGCTGTTATTTTAAAATGGTTTCCGTGCTCAGCACAGGTAGTTCCAAACCCTTGAATTCACGTTTTCTTTCCTCTTTTGTTTTCTTCTCTTTCTTCAGTTGTTTTAAAGCAGATATACTCCTCAGGTTCACAAAAATTATGTATTTTTTAACAATTTCACTTATGAACTCTCAGTACTTGCATGGACTGCCAAGGTTTCCCTAGGGTTATGAACCCTCAATGTTTACATTTAACATGACTTGGTACCTTGACTACTTAGACTGTCAAAGGAGCTGTGTTCAAAAGCTACAGAAATCAGGAGCTAGTAATTTAAAAAAAAAAAATTATTTACAGAGTGCAATTTATCATTGCATTTACATTTGAGTCTGTTGAAAGACAACATGCAGTGTAAGTACAAAATTACACCAATGACTTCTCTTAATAACAGTATTGTGGGCTGAGTAACAGTGGAGGACTTAGGCAGAGAAAGAAAAGCATAGTATTGTTAGTGTTACTGGAATCTCTGTAATGAGTGGCTCAGCCTTGCTTTTCATTCTTCCATAGAGTGTCTTAAAGTATAGATGGTAGGAGGTTGATTTTATTTGTATCTAACCTTTACTTTCCTGTGTTCTGGTGTATCTAAGAGAATAATCTACAGTTGTATTCTATACAACTTTAAAGAAAGAAAGCATTCCAGAACATAAGACGATTAGATGAAAACTATTTACTTTTGCATGTTACAGAAGAATTTGGTTAATTTGTTTGACTACTTATTTGTTTTTATGCTTGCAGAAAAAAAAGGATTAAAATTAAATATTTGCCTATGTGAGGCTTTATGGATAGCAGGTGCACATGTACTTTGCACATGTAGAGATTTTCTATACTGGGATGGGTATCATTGAGTAGGTACTTAGGGGCTGTTCAGGTGCAGAGATCTCAAAGAGAATTTTTGCATAAAAGGAAAACACAGCAAAGTTGTTGAATTCAGGTATGTAAGCTGTCTGTAGGTTTGCAAGAAACTTTTCGGTAACTTTCTGGGATAAGTACTGCCCATTGTATTTCTTAGCAGATGAATTTCAAGGTGAACTGGAAAAAGCTGTGAAATAGCACACAGAAATTGTCATTGTCTTTTTTTTTCTCCCCAAGAGCTATTCCACTGACGCATTTTTAATACCATTTTCAGAGTGGGAAAATACATTATTTCAATGTGTTGCTAACCTCAAGAAACTGTAAAATAATGAGACACACTGTTTATTAATGACAGGCTAATGGCATGACTTACGATATTTTCCATCATTGCATCATATTTATATTGAGTTGTCAATGACAACAACTAGCCTAGAAGAGTTATTCTTTTTGTTCCTTTTTCTCCTCTGCTGAAAGGCATTAGCTCACTGAAATTATATGGATGTTTTGTGTAAATTGAAAAATGGAAACAAAAGTTCTATTTCTGGATGCTCACTGCAGTGTCTATATTCTTTTTTTTTTTTGTCTTTTTTTTTTTTTTTTTTCCAAAGGAAGAAACCACACACCTGCCAGGGCTCGCTGAGTGAAAAATAAATTAGCTGTTGCCACTCTATGAGTATGCAAAGTCTGGATGTTTTTTGTTTTCTACCCACTGCTGGGTGTTTGTGGGGTTTTTTTGTGGAATATTTTAAATTAAATTCAGGGTTTTTTCTTATTTTTGTTTCCCATTTTATGAGATACACTTTCTTACATGGGGTTTAACAGGAGCTCATGTTTCAATAACTCTATCACCAATAAAATAAACAAAACATTTTGTATTGTAGAAGTGGGCAAAAATTACTTCATGTACATTTAAACATTTATGTCTTGTAATTTGTGCAAGAATAGTTAGAAAAGCTTTCAACTATTGATCATAAAGAGGAGCTGCCAGCGTAATCACTCCTTAAGGAAAATAAACCTTAGTAAATCTAATTAGAAGTGAAAGATTGAAAGATAGGCTACATATAAATAGTTGTCTAGATCATCACTGTCCAGGCATGGTTGTCTCTAGAAGCAGTTTTGTTCAGCATGTCTGCTTCACTGAACTGCAAGGTTTGTTTCTTACTGATGAACTGCACTTCCAGTCCCTGAGGTCTGGTTTCACAGCAGTTAATCGGTAGGAGGTGTGGGAAGGTTTGAAGGTGGTCAGTCTCGTGGTCACTGTCATTGTCGAGCATGGTCTTCCTCAGGTATTAGTCAAGAGGCAGGACTACAGCGCTAGCACTTCCTGTTGAACTGAGAGAATCTTTAAGCCAAAAATTTTATTCTGACTGAAGAACAGGAGGGCAGTCAAGCCTAACTCTTTCTCCAAGAAATATCACTTAGGCCTGAACTTTTCCATAGGCACTATTTAACTGCCAAGTGACATTTGTATGTACCACATCTGGACACAGCACACAATTATTTTCATGATAATTTGCAAATGGCATGATGAATCTAAATGCACAGATTCATATAGATAATGCACACAGAGCAAAGCTGCACATGAGAATTGGGAATTAAGTTGGTTTTTTTTTTATATTATCATACCCCTAGTTTCTGCTCTAGTATATTTGAGCTTTTTATCTATTTTTGGATAATTAACTATCTCAAAGTGACAGTTGATAGCCACTTTGTAGGAAAGTATAAGTGCAGCTGTAGGACTATATTTCCTTGTGATAGTATGTGTACTCTTTTTGACAGCTTTTTCAAAAGTGTATCTGCAGGAAGTCCTTGAAAGAGCTGCTTCCCTTCAAGCATCCTTGCCTGTGGCACTTCCAAGCATCTTCAGACTCATTCAAAACACTGTTTTCTTTTCTCCAATCTGGACTAAATCTTAACAGAGAAATGTGTGTCAAAAGATACTCCCACCATAATCTCTCCTTTGTATTCTGTACAGAATGAAAGGATTTAAAACGATTTTGTTCATTAAATATAGGCTCAGACTATTTTTCTGACCTAGTTATCTACCAGTCATAATGGAAATATAATTAACACAGGTACAAATTGTGATTGCTGATTCTTTTGGCAGTAAAATATTACTCATAATGCACACTTATCATGATTGCTATTACTAACCGTATTGATTCCCAGCATGCTTAAGGAACACAGCGACAGACAATATTGTGTGAGGTGCCATGTCTCATTGCAGAGACTCCAAACAGTGCTACAAATGTGCTGCCATTAAACAAGCATGCAGTTATTTATGACAAAAGTGACACTATGGCTCATCTTTCTTAGTGGCAGGACTAGCAATGGTGTTTATGTGAAATTTTTCTGGAGAAGCTGTTGCTGTTTTTCATTAATACCTCTCATTTACCTTCACTTATGGTGTGACAAGAGGGTCAGCAATTTTAGTAATTTTCCCTGATTAGCCACGTGGGTTACAAAAGGTCTACCAGCACTTTTTTTCTTTACCTTTTCCTTCACTTTCATGTGAGAGCTTGCAAGTTCAACAGAATGTTTTAGAAACACATATGAAAACACATGTATTGACTGGTTTAAATCAAACTGGCTTGTGAACGTCTAGTGAGATTAAGCACAATGATTAACCAGATGAAAGCCATGCAAAATGTTAGCAGGAGTTGCCTGTCTATAGACATATTTAATTATTTAGGTAATTTTACACTTGGCTTCTCTTCATATTCCATGTACTTAAAATAGAAGCAGTGTTACAATCTCTGTCATCCCTTAACCTGCAAAAAAAATAGCCAAAATAGTTTATGCAAAGTGATTCTCTTTGATTTGTTTTTCAATTTTCATTTTTTCCAGAAAGTGGATGTTTTCAGACTGATTGTCTGTAACAATAGTTATTGCATTAACTTTGTTCTTGAAGTCCTTTCTTTTTTTTTCAATTTGTAGCTCACATGGACTAGAGAAAAACTTTTAGTTTAACTTTGCAGTGTTATTTTGAAAGGTCACAAACACAGACTTTGAAACTCAATACAGACACTGTAAAACGAACTCTGAATTGAGCCAAGTCCTTGTTCAGAGAAGAGCTCGAGAACAGTGTATGCCTGATGAGCTCTGAGGTCACATGTGTACTGAATTTTCTGTTTCTTCACATTTTTGAAAGGTTAGTAGGTGGTTCCTACGTGACAGGAATTGCTACAGAGCTGCCAGCTCTCAGCAGTGGAGAGGAGGCCCTCATCACTGATGCGAAGGGCAATGAGACAGGCATAAAGATCCTTTGGGTGTTCACTTAGTAACTCTTATTAGAGGACCAGGCTCTTCCCAATGAGGGAACCTGGTCCTCAGCCTGTTTAAATTATTCTGAATGGATTTACATACATTTACTCCAGTGCAGTTACCGGAATGTGCTTGTACCACCTAATAAGAAATAGGTATTTTTTTGATATTGATAAGTATTACTGAAGATTATTAAATATCTTTGACTGAGTGCTCGCTTCTGCTCATTGATGTATAGACATGATCACAGGCTATGACAACATGTATTCGAAAGTGATAATGAATGTTTTTATCATTTGTGTCTGTAAAGCTAAAGAACTACCTAATTGTAGTAAGCTGAAGGTAAGAATTAATGCCCCTTATGTAAAAATCTTTTGTTAAAATTATGCCTTATATGAATACCTGGGAGCAGACCCACAATAGAAGTCAGGCTGTAATGAGAAAAGAAGTTATTACTTTAAAAAATTTTTTTTTTCTCTCTGGAAGCTGGATATATTCCATATATACAGTTGCAGAGTCTGTAAACTACAGAAAGGATCAGGGACATGTATTTCATGATCAGGTTACTCACTTTAATATATTTTTTTTTTTAATTGATAGGTTAATAAAGTAACTGTAGCAATTGACTTTTAAACAGCTTCAGGTCCATCTGCCCTTTATTATGTCTGGAAATTTGCCTTCAATTCCTGCTGTGAAAGAAACCCTGGAGTCAGATGCAGTGCTTCCAGGACTTGAAATTATGTTAATATGAAAGAGTTGCTGACATGTCTGAGGCATATTCTGACTTAATAATACACATTTCTTGGGAAGACAATCATCTTCCAATTTGTCTGGGACAGAAAATAAAACATCATAGAAGAAATTTATACATATATATATATATATATATATATATATATATATATATATAGTTCCTCTGAACCTCTAGTTCATCATTATATGTTTTCCTGATCTATAGTTGAAAATTTATAATAATAGTGTGGTGTAGCACAAATGGAGATAATGTATTTCTCTGTATTATAGACCCTAACTGTGAAAAGGCAGCAGACTCTCCCAAATTTATGGTCTAGCCATGCGGTAATGACAGCAAAATATTCAGAGGCATCTGTTAAAGAATTAAAGAACTATTCAGAGACATCTGCTATAAAGAGTTATAAAGAATTATTAAAGAAATCTCTAACCCTTGAGATAAAGGTAATTTTTTAGAGTTGTTACTGTAAGAAACTGAACCAAAGCAGCAATTGTCAGCTGAAACTAGGATATTCAGAGCTTTCTACCTTCTGAGTTATTTTCTTTTTGCTGTCATCTACCCTTTCTTCTACTGGGGATAAGTTATTATGAAAAAGACTTAATAAATTTGGCAATTTATTTATCTGTATTTTATACTTGCATGGTAGTTTTCCTGATCATTTTGTATATAAATTATAGACAGCTTCTCATAGAAAATTTTGAAAACTTTCTCTAGTATCTAGAGACATTTTAGGTATTCTTGGATGCTAATCCGAAGCCAAGCTCACAGACTGATCCTCCACTTTTATTTCTAACATTGTATCTTATCAGAATTTGTGATTCTGGTTTGATTAAAAATCTTGAAACCTATTTTTATTGCTGGATTATGATAGAGACTTGACTGTCAACCCTGAAGCAGCTTCTAGGATGTGTTCTAGGTCTGAATACACATGTTGTTATCAATTCCAAGCAAGATTGCAATGATGAGGTCAATTTATCTGTTATGTCTGAGACTTGCTGTTTCCAAGAATTCGATAAGAATGATGTCTTAGTAGAAAACCAGAAAGTATCATCTTTTTGTTTTCAACAAGTTACAGATCATGTCATGGAAGTCAAGTATCTTCCTTGGTTGAAATGATCTTCTCTTGATACAAAAGTACAGATTATATTGATGGAAAGATTTGTGTCAAGCAAAATATTTTGTGAATTCATGTCAACGTTGCAATATTGTTTTGGCTGAAAAGAGATAAAAGCCTCCCCCCACACACAATTTATGTTTTAGAAACCTTTAAATCAAAATGCCCTAACACTTCAATTTGAATGCTTTGTTCTGAAATGTAAATTCCAGTAAAAATTTTCCCCAAGTTGAAAGTGAACAGTATATTTTTTTTGAGATTAACTCTGTAATTTTGTGATGACCTAGGAAGTTTACCAAAATGTCACTTTAGTGAACTTCATTTGCTAAAAATAAACTTATGAAGGACCCAAACAATAATTTTAGGTGTGTTTGTTTGTTTGTTTGTTTGTTAGTGTTTTGGCTTCTTTTTCCCCCAGGAAAATGTCGAACTTCAGAACCAGGTTATTTCTCTGATTCTGTTTTTTTATTGCTCAGTTTTTTTCCACTATGCCTCTTTTTCATCAAGTTTGTATTTGGTCTCTTTTTTGTTCATTTTAAATCAATTTTTTTCACCTGGAAATCTACATAATAGGTCTGAACTAAGTAATTTCTGCGAAATATGTAGACACATTACTATCTGAAATGTCTCTAATTCAAATAATATAATATTGTGTATGAGGTACTTGTCTGAAGGTCCATTTTTAGAAAAGGCTAGACTAAGATATACTTACAAGTTAAACTTGTAAATCTGTAATAATTGTCCTGGCAGTTAATGGAGAACAGTTGATCCTTTGGCCTAAGACTGGGAAAAGGAGATCCTCCATGAGAAAGCTAAAGTCAGATGAAATACTATGATGCTTATTAAATTGTCTGTGTCTTGGAATAGCTAAAGAATCATTGTGTTTCGTTATTGTGGGTTTTTTTTGATATATAACATAATTAACTTTGTGAGAAAAAGTATTTCTAGATCCTAAGCAGTTAATTTTTTCTTTCTCTTCAAAATTTACATCCAATTATTGTTCTAGGCATTATGCAAGAAGGTCGCAATATTTTTTATCTGTCTTTGTCACAGAAGCATCTCTTAAGTTAGTATAGGCTATTGAACATTTTCTGGATACTGGAAGGAAAACTTGAGCCGTTTGGCTGAGATTTCCTGAGGTATTAAATAACAGCTTGGACAAATAGCCCCTTGATATGTGCAGACCAGTTTTATATACAGAAAAACAGATTGATGCATCTATGATAGATTCTGTACGTGTTAGCTGACATAAAGAACCTCGATTTTACTGCGTGGGAACAGTGAGTCATTAAACCTGCTCTTCACAGCTATAAAACAAAAAGCAAATAGACATGCACTTTTTCATGCATGCAGTAAAAGAAAAAATAAAAAGGGTAGTAATGTATGAATATGCAAGATTTACTATCTTTTTCATTTCTTTTATAGTATCTTCTTATTTGATTTATACACAAAATGCAGAGGTGCACAAGATGGTACACAGATTTTCTGGGTTTCTTTTTCCCCAGTGAGAGTAGTAGTAGTATTTCAGTGTGAAAAGATGCATAAATGCTGCTAGCAAACCACATGCACGGAAGTCACAGGATCAAAATCACCCTGTAGTTAAGCAGCTAATGCCATTGGCTATCAGCTTGAGGTGATACGAAGTAACTTTCTCTTTCTTTGAAAATATCACAGGATTACTGGTTTCTTGCATTTATTTTATGTTGCACATCTCATACGACTGCACTAGTGCTCCCTTCACAATGTGTCAGTGTTACCCACAAATTGCTTGGACTAAGGAGTCTGATTTAAGTCTGGCTTTTCCAGTTGCTGACTGATAAGTAATGGGAACCATTGCAAAGACATCTTAAGCTTGAAGCCCTCAGACATCACATATAATGTTTTGGTAAAAAAAGGAATAGAGAGAGATGCTAAGAAATAGAAAGACATGGATCCACATATACAATACTCTGCAAAGGGGAACTACACTGTCAAAGGGAAAATGATTTACCTCTGGGGAAGTGTATTACCCTAGAAACAAGAGAGATGCTGTGGAAGAAGAGCGACTATCTGAATCAGAACCATTTCTTGGAGGGTTTGGGCATAGCAACTTGTCTCTGTAAGGCTTAAAGTAAAGACGTAGTCTGGTTTATGAAATAATTGTTAGCCTGGTTTGTTTACTTGAGATAGTCCTTGAGAATATTCAAAAATCAAATTTATTCTTATTGCATATAACGGCTGTGTTTTCAGTGTACCCATGTGGGTGTAACTTTTCGAATTGTGTTTCCCCAATGAAAGCTTTGGCAGAACAGTAACTGCAGATAGCCGGCTATATTTGTTTAAATGAACTTCTGCTGTTATTAGAGTATTTATAGAAACCTAAAGGGCTGTGGATGCAGTTTAGCAGATATTTGTTTACATTTTAAGGAGATAATTATGCGATGTCCACCAAGCTTGCGCGCAATCTGTATTGGTAATTAAGATGCTTGTACAAAAATACAAATTACACTCCAACATATGTATCCCATGGCAAATTATTCCCTTCTACAATTTTAAACTACTTAGAGGAATAATGCTCTCCTATGATATTACTGCTTGTGCTGTTTACGCTCTAGTTTCTTTTACTTTTGTGTGATTACTATTGTTGTACTCTCACATGGCAGAGCAGATGAATGTTTTCCTCCAGCTTACGTAAGCAGCCGTCTCAAAGGGAACCACTGATGCAAGAGGCAGCAGAGTCATCTTAATCTATGTAGCCATCTACTACCAGCAGCACGTGAGACCTATTGATAGAAATGCTGTGTAGTTGCAGTACAAATTCTCCAGTCCTATCATCTGCAGTTATAAGGTGACACTATAGGGCAATACCACCATGAACTTTGGAGCTCTAAATGCTGTCATCCTGCTTCTTCGTACAGGCAAGCTACAAAATGTTCATTGCTTTTCAACGCTTCAGCCTCTGTAAGTCAAAACTCAGACATATTGAAATTACTGTGGTTTAGAAGCTTTGCTGTGTTGGAGTTCAACTTGACTTTCTGGCACCTTTCTATCATTCTGAGCTTGACACTGGTGAGGCAACTGACTGGGATTAATCTGCTCTATCCTGAGCTATCCCAGAGTCCTGGGACAGCTCCTCCACATCTAGCCTAGCTGTATCAAATGCCATTAGTTTGATGACAATGTCTGTTTTTGTTAGTCTGTGGCAGAAATCTGATGAGCCAAGTCTCTGCTAAGAGCATAATCCAAGCACAAATAAACCGTTTTCTTGTTTTCCTGTGGCTGTGTTAATCAAGACTGTCACTCTACAATATGATTTAAGAAAAATGTATTTATACCTTAAGCTTTGTTTAGAGTATTTATAGAATCACCTAATCTGATCCTAACTCACTTTCAAAAAACATGGAATGCTAAGGAGTGAACTATGCAAGGAGTTTCCAGAGGTATCCAACCTCAGCAGAATTCACATGAGAAGTGGGCACTGAAAACATGGCAGAGAATAAACACCTCTTTTTGGTGAATCTCCTAACAGTGAAGATTGGGAAAAAGTTATTTTAGGTGTTAGAATTTTTTTTTTTTTCACCATGTCACATCTCCATGCTTAGGAAATGCTACAACACCTCATAGTAAAACATATCTATCCATGGATTTCCTTAGTTATCTTTGGGAAAATGCAATTTTCCTCTTTCTTTTACATTAAAATAATTTCTGTTTCTGGATGGTCTGAATAATGTGGATCCTTGTTCTCAAGTCTGGATTACATTGGCTTTGCAAGGAAAAAAGTGAGTGGGGGCACAACTGGCTGTGTACAGTTAGTGAGTTAATATGGTCATGGTGTTCTTAAATCTCAGCATGCAACTCAGAATTGCAACTGGCTGCCAGCTTCCTAAGGTTCAATGTAGCAAACACAGCAATCTGATAGCCACAGCCTTGAGTCATTCTCTTCTTCATTAAGACAATGTCAGAAATGGTTGTATTTTTGCCCTTCACTGCAGGGCTTCTCTTAAGTATATTACTCAATTACACAAGTTCCCTATAACTCAGAGAGTAATTTCACACTGGCCAGACCAATAATTTCCTGAGGACAGGAATATACTAAGAAAAGACAGTAGATCACGGTCTTAAAGGGAAGATGACTTGCCTGATGAAATGTAGATGTCTGCACTTGAGCCAGATGTCTATGCTTCTGTTACAATCAGTTGAGAAAAACAGGGAAGAGTAGGACATAACTCCCCTCCTCCGACTAAAACTGTGCAGATAAATTGTGTTCTATAAATGCCAGTTTTTCTGCCAACCATAGTTTGGAAGCAGGCAAGCAAATACTCTCCTCAGTGCTTAAAGCAGAATAAATCTTTCAAGTGGACACAGATGAAGAAACACGGCTGATCAAACCAATAATTTGAAGCTCAGTAATCTACCACTTTTGATGCAATGTGTTTCACAGGAAAATTTCTGTCTAGCTCTGAACAAAACTGCTAACATTTCACTATAGGGGGAACCATTCCAAAGGCAAGCTCTCCTGGCAGCTCCGTTCAAACTGGAAGATGTGTCCTATTTTCCCAGTAAGAGCTTTTGCCTTCTCAAAGCTGTGCTATTTGCCTTTTTAAATAGTGTCGACTGTGTATAAAGACGCAAGACACAATTAGTATCAGCCTTCAGCGTGCAGTGTGATTATTTCTGCTACATTAATATTTCATCTAATTCATCAGAACATATTATTCACCTGCAATAACCCCAGAGGCTCTATTCCTCCACAGAGTTCTAGTTGGTTTTTCATTTTGTGAAAGCAGTAAGAGAGGGAGACGTTTTGTATTTGTCATGTTGAAATGAATTAGAGATCGAGGCAGAATGTTTTGTGAATATTGCTGAAAGACACAGAATTGGTTTTGTCTTTGGCAAATCTATCTGGTACTCTCTCAAGCCTTTCAAAAACCTTGTATTTTTTGTCTCTTCAGAAGCATATAACTTCTAAATAAATTTAGTATAAGAAAAATGGTGAAATATTTAGGTAAAAAGTACTTACCACACTTTTCTGAGGAAAAATGAGCATGAGGAAAGGGATGGGGCTTTTTTTCCCCCTCAGCTTAAAATCATGCAGGACACAGCACATCCAGACCTGGTATTTGGGAAAGTACTCTCAGGTCACACAATAGGGAGTAGCCTGACAGCTGCAGGGCAGTCCAAGCTGACATCACCAGTGAGCGTGTGAGAAACTTTACGTATGGACATAAATCTGTGTTATTGCTTCAGACTGTGCATAGCAGGTACTTTGAGGAAGCAACTTCTATGTCTACTGCAGACTTGGATATCTTCATAGCTTGCCCCAAATACTTCCTATTTATCCTCTGTCATACTGTTATGAAAACTCTATTTCCTTAGTCCACAAGTATAAAAGTATTTTTGAAAGGAAAGAAAGAAAGAAAGATAAATAGAGCATATATTTATCCCTCCCGCAAAGTCCTTTTATATATATTTCTTGCATGCAAAAGCGTAGCTTTTGATATACATCATTTTGTAGGGTTTTTCTGGCAGGAGAATATTTTAACGTGAATAAACACAGCTTCTGCCTGCTTCACACACTGGTTGCCTTAGTAACTGTGGCATAGTGCAGCTGAACTGTGCGGATATCCTTGAAAGGGAGTTTGAAGGAAGCAGATGGGCTGTGATTATCATTGGTTGGATCTATTACACGAGTAGATTGTGAGACGCTAAAAATAATACCTTCAATTGCTTAAAAATTAATTTTGCAAGAGGAACAGCATTTTCAATGTAACTATTTAAGATACATATTGTTTTAGCAAGATTTTTTTTGCAGTTTATACGATCGGGAAAGAGGCTACTTTCCTGTCGTTTGCCAGAAGACGAACTTGATAGCTTTACTTTATTTTCAGTGATTTCTTCATTTCCAGAAAGTAGCTGCTGGTATAAAAAAAGTGCATTAATATGCTAAAAAATTAACTAACTTATAATAGACTTTATATAAAAATATATAAATATATATATATAAAAAATATATAAAATACATATATATAAATATATATAAAATATATAAAAATATAAAAGAATGAATTTATAAACTAGTTATCTATGTTAAGTTGAAAACAAAGACAAAAAAAGGCAGTACTAAAATGTCTTTACAATAAAAAGAGGAGCAAAGGAAAAATCTGATACTTGCAATTTTGATATTTTTGCAGAATATGAGTTCTTTCCTAGATGAAAGCTGAAGTACTTTGTAAGTTTTGTAAATTATCAGTTTGTGGATTTACAGAGTGTAACTTTATTATCATATTTTGATTTACCACAAATATATTCCAAAGGAAAGGAGAGTGACAAGATTTCTACACTTTCAAATTTTAAGAGAGAAGTACTCTTTATTTTTTAATAGAAAAATTTGCAGGTTCAGTGTTAAATATTCTGTAACAATTGCAGAAAATTGGCCACTAAATTAAAAATTACGAGTAAGGAAACAGAATTCATAAAACACAAACATTCTTCTCATATCCACAAGAGCTTATAACTCTCCCCAAATGTAAAAAACACATTTAGCTTAACAGGAATGACATACATGAGAAGTGTGAGATGTAATCCTTTTATTGGATCTGAATCCTTTATATGAAAAGTCTCCTTTTTTGTGTGTTAACAGTATCAGGTATCATAGACACTTTGCAGTCACCTTTGAACAAGCAGGGAACCTGGTTTAGTAGCAGTAATGGATGCCCCTCACACACTGGATCTTGAAAGCTACAATTCTCTAAGGAAGTTTGATATCTCAGGAGTTTCTGACATGATCACCACATTGAAAGGGCCACAGGATCACTTTTCATTTTTCCTCAGAAATTTCCTGCAGAATTTTGTATGAGTGTGTGCTAACCCTGCTCCACTGTCATATTCCTGCTGTCAAAAGTGCTCTGATTACAGCTTATTTTCACTGCGGGGATGCCTGCCTGTTTGTAGCAGTCCTTCCTATGGTCTCTAAGAAACTGAAAGAGTTGAGGGACTGGAGGAAAAGGATCGGCATGAAGTTAGAAAAAGACAAGATGAGAGCAGGCACGGCTCTCTTCTTTTTTCCTGGAAGAAATAGCTGTTGGAGGAGAAGATTACAAAATGCAGTTACCAGGAAGAGTATGTTGATAGACTAAAAGGTATCTGATAGGTATCTAACTAATTTAGTTAAACCAAAGAGATATTTAAAGCTTCTGTTCTGTCTTTTATAGATACCTGTTGGTGCCTGAAACTTAAGGGGTTCTCATAATTCTCCCTAACACTTCAAGTAATGGAACTTTCTGAGAAAGGTGTGCTTTGCTTTATTGTAGGCCCACATGGGAAGTGGGGTTTGGGAAATTTACTGAACTCCTGATACTCTTTGAGATCAGACAAGATTTTTGTTAACATCTCAAAACCTTTGCAGCAGCGAATGCCAGTAAAGACCAGTCACAAAACCTGGAGGCTGAGCTAAGTGCTCCCAGAAATGTGGAATCCTCAGTAACGTTCTCCAAGTTTCATCTACTCTAAAGACAGAAAACTAGAAAATGTGTGAAATTGTGTCATGTTGTTTCTCTTGTCCATGGGCTGGGGAAGCTGGAAGTAGATGAGAAATTCTTAAGGTCTCCTGCTTTTTTTTTTCCATTTATGCTGCTCCGTCCAACTGAATACATTGACATGACTTACCATCAGTGTCAACTGCTCAAGTACTGTTACTGCTTCACTAAGTTTGAGTCCCAGAGAAATGTGCAAGGATTTCTGGCTTTTATAGGGGTCGTCAGGTCTCATTGCCCCTTTAATGGTGTTGGTTTTGACATGCTTTTACCAATTAGCTGATTGATCAGCTGATGAGCTGAGCAGAATGAAAGAGGGCACTATAGATAGTGTGTGCAGAATTTAGACGAGCGAGTTATGAAAGTAAACCATCATAGGACTTTTCACTTTAGACATTTTAGTTGGCTAGATTTCAGTCCTGGATATGTTCAGGATAGATAACATGGCTACAGTACTCAGGATGAGTGACATAGGTAAGATGAATCACTTCTTAAAGTTTCACTGCCTCACTTGATTAGAGAAGTATCCATCACTGTAATACAAGAGTGACGAGCACTGTAACATATCCTAAAACAGAAAACCTGAAGAATATTGTTAATATATAGAGAATAGCAGACACAGTTTCAAATTATGTGTGGTCCCATATATATGACAGAGCACATAGGAAAAAGGAGTGCACATAGTAAGTAAATTGGGGAACACTGGAAATTAGGCATATTGTGGCAATTGTAATTACAGGCCTTTGAAGGATTAGGATTTGGCTTTATTCTGTTCCTTTTGTTTCCCTAGTGTTTAAAAGCAAATTTAATAAAAATGGTGTAATTTCACACTGTCAAATAACTTCATTTAATTTGCAGTTAACATGACATGAGCTCCCAGAGAGTTTTTTAATGAAATACTTCAAATATGTATCAAAACAAGAAGAAAATTCTTCAAAGAACTTGTTTGAGTTAAAGTGTCACTAAATGAAACTTAACTGAACAGTGGACAGGTTTTTTAGATGCAATAAGTTGAAAGACCTTGCAAAGATGGTTGGAGGTTGACTTACTGTAATTCATTTTGTTAATTATACAAAAATTGTTATGGAGATCATGCTGAAAGTGAAGTCCTATGCAGTGTGCTACCTCATTTTGCATGGTTACTGAAACACAGTTATCCTTAATGTCACCATAATTTCAGAGATCTCTGTGTTTCTGTTGCTCTTGTGTGTTAGCAATAATATTGTTTTCTCAGTCTTTTGCTTTTCTTGCCACTGACTCTTAATTACGTTAGTGGCTAACAGTATTACTTTAATTTCAGGAGCAGCTGGCAATTCAATCACAAGTGCTTGAGAGAGTGATCTTCTTCAATTATCTACATCATGTGTTCAAATCAACCCTTGATCCTCTTCCCGCAGCACTTTGGATCATTGGTCCTGACTCAGCACCCACTGCTTGGTTGTCTTTCATGGAAAACCAAATGACCTTAAGAAGAGTAAAGATAGTCTCATCTGCCATGCAAAGAATTCCATTTGTTGGTAATTTATTCATGTTTCTGTGTTGATATTAACAAGACTCTAGTAGCAATACAGAATCAGTGATTCAATAGCTTTCGTACCAAAAGCAGAAATGTGTGTTTAATAGGACTGGTAAAACTAAGCAGTTATTCTGGCTTAAGAAGGTTAAAAGGAGAAAAATATAATGAAAAAACATTCATCTATTTGACAACTATATCATATATATTTTCATCCATGTAAATTTCAAAAAGAAAAGAAATATGTCAGTTAAACTAGTACCCGTGAAAAGCCAGGAAATAAGTATTATAAAGAATGGGTTAGAAGCAAGTTACACACATCGACAAAATCCATCTGAAATGTCTTCACAAGATACTCTGAATTTGGGATACATTCTGGCCTGTGAGATATTCTGTGAAAGCTCCCACAGGAATATCAATGTACTTTTAAAGTATAGAAATTCAAATCCAAACTAACAATCACTTTTCCTTCTAGTTCATATACTTTATAATAATCTTCAATATTCTTCATAGGCTCCCTGTCTTCTTCCTTCCTTTACAATGCTTTCTGAGGTTGCTTTTTTTCTTTTTCTTGCAGTAGAAGTAATTCAGGATGCAAACACTTCTGGAGATTTTCCGTTGCACCTCTCTTTTTGTGTGTGGATATGCATATATGCATGTCTGGTGATTTAGGGTTTTTTAGCTCCTGCATCTTCTTGGAAAAGAAGCTTTTGTACCATTTCTGCTCTTTTAGGAGAAAGCCAAAGGTCTGCATATTTTAAGGTCACAAGGTAACTCTATAATAATATTTTCTGATTTCTGATATAGCAAAATTTCTGCTGCAAAGTTCAAATCCTGACACTAATAAAAATAAAACTCATCTTTTAGAAAGATACTCGGTCCGATTTTAGAGACTTTTCACAATGACTCTATGTTCAAGAGATTTTGTTCTGGTAATTAACACCTTATTAGAAGTCTTTGTCTAATCTCAACCTTGCTTGCTAGTTTAGAGAATCCTCTACCATCCCTCAAGTTATCTATGTTCAACCCTTCCGCATGTGTCCTCTATACCTGTATGCCCTGTGCTCTAAGTGGTAGGAGAATGACATCTGTGGTATTAATGATATGGAAAAACGTGTCATAGGATGTTTTGACTTTTTGCAGCTTCATAACACTGTTATGCTATCCCAGATAATTGAAGCTATGTTACTCGGGCTTGCATAGCAGAAAATCCAGACAACACTTCACTGTGCAGTAATTAACATTCTGACATGATCAATAACAATCAAGCTCATGCTGAGTGGTGGTTAGTGATCGCTTCCACATTCACAGCTCTCTAAAACGTAGAAAAAGCCTTTGAAGATACTTTGTAGAGTAGCTGTATTATTTATTTTGTATTATTACTGTTTATATTACAAACAAGATGTACACAGATGCATACCTCTGTTGGTTTTGTGCTAAACATTTATGTGCAAATTCAGAGACTCCTGAGCAAGTGCATTCAACTTTATACAGAACTAAAACTTTTTTACATTTAAAAATACAAAGTTTTTCTAAGCTGTGATCTTATAAGCTTTATGAATATGCATGTCTTCATATTTCAAAAATAGAAAACCCAATAAAATCTGATTTTCCAGTTAAAAATCCTAGGGTCATGTTAGATTTGTCCCCCACAGAGCCTGACAAAACAAGATCAGAAGAAAACATCTACCTTGAAAAAGGAACAAAACCTCAGAGCTAATACTGATGATATCAGCAGTCTCTCTTTGAGAGGGACATGTGATGGTTTAAAATTGATCTCATATCCCATATGACTTTTGAACCAGCTGTTAAGTTTGGGTCAACAGTGGATATGAGAAACACACGAAAAAGCAAAAAAACTCCCCCAAGCCCCATAAAATTAGCTCACCTTTTGTGTCTTCAAGAAGTATGTGCAGTTTTTCCTTTTTGAAATTTTTTGCTTGGTCAGGATATTTTTGCTTATATAAGTTTCATTTGGAAGCTTTAAGTCATAATCTGATTTTATCAGTTACATATAAATTATATAATATATCTACTCAGAAAAAAAAGGTATTTGACAGGGAAGGTATTTACATCAGGGAAAAGTCAGTGAAAGGTTGATGCAGATGAAAAACTCATGGACAGCTACATTAAGGCTGCTAAAAGCTTTGTAACTCTCAGCAGTCCTGAGTTCACAAGGATACAGAAGTGCCTCTAGCCACCTCTATTTCGTTGTAATAGCTCAGTTCTAGATATTTTCATTTTGGGTATAGGCAGATCTGCATAAGCAGAGCAGAATTCTAACAAGCTTCTAAAACCGTAGGATGTCATAAAAGCAGGGGAAGTGAATGTATAAACAAAAAAAGCTAGGGAGAAGAGAAAATGAAGAATTAGTTCTCTCAGTGCTTTATATATGATGCTAAAGGTGCCAAGGCATGGTCAAAATTAATATGATGAAAAAGACAGTAACACTTTTCAGCAAATTTGTTCAGTCCTTATGATAGTCCATAAAACAGCTTGAATAAACATTTTGTCTATGAGTTTGAAGGGTTGTTATCAATAGATCCTGCCTTTTGGAGAGCTCATTGACTAGTTCATGTCTTGTGTTCCTTTCCAGATCCAGGACTTTGTGATTCCTAAAATACAGTAACAACATACTGACATTTGAAAATTCACAGTAATTAGTAAAGAAAAAAGTAAAAGTAAATGAGAAAAATATCAAGTGGATTCTACAAAAATATTTTATTTAAAATATCCTGGATAAGAATTCAGAAGTACTTCAGAAAAATATCTAAGCACTGAAAGTGCTTCCTCAGGAGGGGAAGTGGAGGGGCAGGCACTGATTTCTTCTCTCTGGTGACCAAGGGAATGGCCTGAAGCTGAGTCAGGGATGGTTTAGGTTGGATATTAGGAAAGGGTTCTCTGCGAAGGGTTGGGCACCGGAACATGGTCTGCAGGGAAGTGGTCACAGCACCAGCCTGACAGAGTTCAGGAAGCACTTGGACAAGGCTCTCAGACATGTGGTGTGATTCTTGGGGCTGTCCTGTGCAGGGCTAAAAATTGGACTTGATGATCCCTGTGGGTTCCTTACAACTCAGGATATTCTGTTATTGCATAAGGTATGCTGTGCTCTAACATTGAAAATTTCTTGTAGTATTCCTTCTGTGACACCATTTTTCTTGGTGAAAAATATACGCTGGGGAGACATGGTTTTCAATCAAGAATTGATACTGAATGATGTTTAATGCCAGTTCATTGGCTCATTCTGCTGATCGCCTGACTCTTGAGTTGTCTAATTAGCTATTACCTTGCTTGAATTTGCAGAATTTTTTTTTTCACTTATCCTCACAGCGAACATTTTTTTTCAGAACAGAGCAGAACTTGTTCCAAATTCTTTCCCACAGTTCAGTCTAGTAGGAAAAAAAAAAGAGACTAATGAAATCTTTGAATCTGTAAAAAAATATTGAGAAGTCTTAGATCTTCATATATAGCACTGAGATACTGCTCATGTAATCCATAATTTTTAAAGAATGTTGAAAAATTGGGGCAGATGAAGAAAAAAGCTATTGACGTGTTGCTAAGATTAGAAAGGCTCTTGCTGTGAGGAACTGAGCTCAATCTGTTTACTTTATCTGAAATAAAATTGGGATGTCACTTGATTGCAACATATGAGCATATAGTGGTTAATAAAAAGCACTTAAATGCAGCAGAGAAAGACATAATTAGAGCCTGGTAACTGAGCCACAGATACTTGCATCAGAAATTCGAGACCACTTTTTAACAATTATGATAATTAAATGATGGAAAAAATTACTATAGGATTGCTAAATTTACCAACTTTAAAATCCTCAGCATGGCTGGAAGGAGTCATAATGTAGGACATTCTGCACTTCTTCCAGCTGAAATCTTGCTGGTTGGGGGAGGAGGATGCTACTGTCTCCGTCATTCTTCTTGTAATAAATGTGCCAAAGCCAAATTGGATTATTTTCTCAAAATTTTCCCTTAATTAAACAACAATTACTGCAGTTGAACAGAGGGATACATGATTGAGATCTAACGACCTGTGATATGGAGCATGACAAACTAAATCAGCAAGTTTTTGTCTTTCGATTTGCAAATCTGCAGACTTCATGCAGTTTTGAAATCTGTAGTAGCAATGTAACTTTACTGATTGTTGGCTTGTTTTTCATCCTCATCTTGTGAGTTGTCTGCCTTAAACAATATTAGAGTTGATGTTGTTCATAACCTGCATGTTTCTGGGTTAGGGATTAAATTTTTTTCCCCACATCTTGCATTTTTGAGTGGGAAGGTTGTCATAATTTTTGGTGCATAAAAAGATCTTAATATAGTTTTCTGTAGTTGTTATGGAATCATAAAATAGTTTGTGTTGGAAGAGACCTTTTAAAGGACATAAACTTTGAATGTTGCCAGGGATGGAGCCTCTACCACCTCTTGGGGTAACTTGTTCCAGCGTTTTTCCACTCTCATTAAAAAAACTCCAACTTCTTTCTTCTATATAACCAAAATTAACCCTCCTTCAGTTTAATACCATTACCTCTTGTCCTATTGCAACAGGACCTGCTTAAACATTTGCCACCATCTTTCTTGTAGGGCCCCTTTAGTTACTGAAAGGCTGTTATAAGGTCTCTCAGGAGCCTTCAGTTCTCCAGGCTGAACAAGCCCAACTCTCTCTGCTTGTCTTCATTGGAATGGTGTTCATCTTCACGGCCCTCCTCTGGATTCCTCCAACCCTTCCTGTGCTGGGGATTCCAGAGCTGGATGTAGCACTTCAGGTGGGGTCTCACCAGAGCAGAGGGGTAGAATCCCCTCCCTTGCCCTGCTGGCCACACTGTTTTGGATGCAGCCCGGGACATGCTTGGCTTTCTGGGCTGTGAGATTGACAGATCATGTCCAGCCTCTCATCCAGAAGCACCTCCAAGTCCTTCTTGACAGGGCTGCCCTCAATCTGTTCATCCGCAGCTTGTATTGATATTGGGAGTTACCTGGTTGTAGTTCTCTAACATTCCTAATCATGTTTGTATAATCTTTAGAAAATAAACGTACCTACTATTACAGTACAGGTTTTCATCCATGTAAAGTGCGAAATTGTCATGGCAGCACAAATACCAGAACTTCAGAATGCACAAAAATCTCCACTCACTTGTTCTGTGTGCAGGCTTCAATGAAATGAGATAGGATAGATAAAGACGAGTAAACATCACATAAAATAGTTCTATGTATCTAAGATCTCCCACATCCAAGTGTCCCATGCTGTTGATTAACTATATGATACACCAGTCAGTGTGTTCTTCCGAAACAAAATCAATCAAACATGACAATTCCTAACTGGTGTGGTATTCCAAACAGGAATGAGTGTTTTTATAACTGTCATTAACACAGTAATTTGAATTATCATAGCTCTGTATTGTAATTTCTTGCTACCTGCTTTCATGGAAAATAAATGCGCATTCCCTCCATCCCCAGTACCAACTGTGTACAAAAGTAGAATTTATGTTAAAAATCAGGATAAATAAAAAAAATTATTTCATTCCATAGTGACAGGAAAATACTCATTTTAGAAATTTTGAATAGCATATTTTGAAATTATACTTTTGTTTCAGTGAGGAGCATATGTTAAAATTTATTACATATGTCATCAGACATAGAAAGTATTTTGATTTTTTTTAATAAAAGACATTATATAAATATACTTGAAATAGAAAGGAAAAATAAATAAAGTCAAATCAATTTAAAAAATCTTCTTGACCTGCTAATATAAAATGCTATGATGATCTGTTGAAACATACAAGGAAGTTTATGTTTAAGTTTTTCTATGAGTTTACCTTAAATATGAAGAGATAATATTAATATAAATTTACATGAAATCTAGGTGTTATCACATATTTGGCACTAAAACACAAAGACTATTAAAATGATCTGTCAGAAAACAGCTACGGCAGCTTGCTTATGTCAGGTAAAAGCCACCCTGCATCATTTTGGGAAGCAGACTCTCACTTTTTTCCTACAGCCCTTTGGGACATAAAATATGATGATGATGATCCATTTTGATGGGTGCTTAATTGCTTTTGCATGCATTTCTGCTGTATGAATTCATGGTGGTTTCTATTAAGGAATCTATGTCAATAAATCATGCCAAACAAATCTCTGTTCAGGAAGGCAGTTGCGCAAATGCTAAAGCCTTATTGAGGTTCTACAGCATATGAAAACTGGAAAAAAAGGAACGCCCAGTGAATGAGAATAAAAATATGGATAGGAACATTTATCCAAGGAGATGTACTTTTGGCATGATTAATCACCAGAAGCTTTTTTAACTTTAGTCAGTGGATTGACAAATAAACCATAACTGTAATTTAGTAAAAGCACTTTTTAAAAAAAGAATTCTTCGGTTCTCCAAATAATAATCTCATGTTTGATAGTTGATCTATTTCTCATATCATTCATTGAATTCTGTATTTGGGAAACTGTCCCTGGAGTACTTCTTCATGCTACAAATAAGCATAATTGAATAGATCTGGCAAAGGGCAATTTATGGTCTCTCTCCATAATAATACACTGGGGTATAATTTTTTCTTTCTTTGTTTTAGATATAAAACATACCCACTATTAAGAACCTTCTTTCTCAAGATCTGTCATAGAATACACTCAATTAGTTTTAAAGCATAGATGCGCAAAACAGGTGGAGTTTTTTTCTAAATGCTTACTGGACTTGATATATCTCTTTGAGTGAATTGAAGAAAATCATATTCTTTATTACTGTGTAAAATTTAAGGTAATTTAGGTGTCAATAATTAGTAGAAGATAGGAATGTGTCAATTTCCAAATACTCTGGTTACATTTTTGAAAAGAAATAGTAACAATTGCTTTTTTTTTTTTTTCAGTGAATTTTCAATGGGTGTTAAGGTAGGTCTGTTTTTCTTTCTTTGCTTCTGTGCAAGGGTGAGCCATCAACTGGTATCAGGCTCGTAAGATATAAAGTTCTTTTCCTACAGATACTGAATATGTCGTATTGTCAGACATAACTTTTCTACAATCATTAGGTATGATTTTTCAATATGTCATGGAGCATGACAACATACTCAATAACCTGTTCTGCTTTTAAGTATACTTCTTAAAGTGACTTGGGATTAGATTTAATCTCAAGCCATACCACAGAAGAAAAGATGTGACGAGGAAAGTAAGAAATGAGGAATTAGGGTTATAGCCACTGACTGGGAACTTTTGTGTAAAGTTTATGAAACAATGCTTTAGGACAATTACAGTCGGCATTTAAAGTATAATCATCACACACATCTGATTTCTACAGGATCTGGATTCATAAGATAAAATCCTAATTTCTTTAAAGTTAGTTACAATTATATCATTAACTGTCCTTAAAATATCCTCATGAGCAAGGTCAGGAGGTAGAAGCCAAAACTGAAATGAGTTACTGCTGAGTATTGTGATTATTAGCAAGGGCAACATTTGAAATTTTCCTTTTCTTCAATGTGAGGTTATTTTTCCAATATGAGTTTGTTAGTCTGCTTTGTGTGTTTACAGTCCAAACTCTTGAGGACAGAAATTAGTTTAGGAATATTTTGTACAGTCTCTTAACAAAAGGGCTTGTGATTTCAATTTGAGCATCTGGGTGCTATCAGAATGCAATGGTTTCATAATAACTGCATGCAAAACAGCTAGGAGGAAAATTGCATACAGAAAGGCAATTATCTGGAATATGATAATACAGGCTGCCACCTACGCTGGCTTTTCATCGTAATGGCTGTTGAAAAAGACTGAGCACCTTTGTTAAGCGTTTCAAAGACGGAACAGTGACAGGTGCTATACAGAATTCAAGAGCTATTGTTTAAACTTAAGCAATATTGACTAAAACTCTGATTTCACCCTAGGAAGCCAGTTAATTATAGCTGAGGCTTTATTCAGAAGCTGACATGACATAGCTGACAGAATWACGGAGGAAACAGAGTTAGTCATTGACATCAATGATATAAAGTACCTTGATGCTTCTTACCTCATATGAGGGAATAGTTACAAATTGCTGGTATGGTTGATGATGCATAGCGGTTAATGACATATACAGTTCATTTACTACAGAAAAAAGAAAAAGATTCAGATCTAATTTATATGTATTGGACAGTCTCAAGGCTTTCACAGATGATGATGCTGTCCTGAATGGAAATAGGAAATTAAATGAAAATTACACAGTTACACCCTTTTCTGCAAGGTAGGCCTGAAGTAATAAAGGCAGTGTGGGTTGTTTGTTGCATTTTGATAAATTTAAAATTTGTTTTTCCTTTTTTTATATGTTAGAAATTAATATTTTTTTCTACTCCATAAACAGGTAAAAACTAAATGCAAAGGGAAATACAGTGTATTTGGATTGCTTGAAAGATTGGAAGGCAAAAGAATTCTGGTTCTCATAGAAGTTATTTTATCTAAACTCCTATCCCTTTAAGTCAAGAGTATTTTGATGCTATTGTTTCAGAAAATACAAAATAAGTCTGAAGTCTTATAACAAGAAGTCTTATATCTAAAGTTAAAGGTCTTGTAACAGGAAAACAGGACAGGAAAAGGATAAAGAATAGATATGTAAAGAAAGACATTAGATATTACAAGTGAGAAGAATACATGGCTTCATTCAAAATTGGTAAACTAGTTAAGCCTGACAAAATAATTAAGAACAAAAAGTTCCCAATCCTCAGTAGAAAATGGATTGCCAAACTCCAAGTAGTCCTGTGATATTCCCAGAACACAACTACTAGTTCAGCACCAAAACAATTGGTCGATTAAAAAAGCAAACCCCCGAAAACTCCCTGTATTGTTGCCTTATTACTTACCCACATTTGAGACATGCAGGCTTACTTTTGTGGACTTTGACCCCACATCTTCTATTTACAGGAATGAACACTAATGCTGAGTTAAATGATGCTCTTGGACAGGGCTTCCTCTTTTTCATGAGGAAGACAACTTCATTCTGCACAGATCAAGTAAATTCAAGAATTAGCAAGAAAACCACACCTAGTAACTGGGATATTCACCTGAGGAAGGGGACTAGGAGTTTCATGTTCCTGTTCTGGTGAATGTTACTTTAATTTAATACTAGATCTACCAGATTACTGGAAGAACAATGTGCTTATACGATAGTCTCCAGAAGGGTGTAGGTCCCCAGAGAGAAAGGCGTGTTTGTTAAACTCATATATGGGAATCAGGACCTCCTATAGGACTTTCTAATGGTTATTTTAGCAAGACATCATCATATGGATATGGTTTTGGTCAGCTTTTGGAGCTAGCTCTGTAAGGCAGATGTTAGCTCAGATAGTCCCTTTGTATCTAGCAGATCTATCCCCAGTCAGTTCCCAGGCTATTATCCCAGCAGCAGCGAGAGTCAAGCAAGTCCAAGTTGCATATTTTGCTCCTTGGGTTAGAAAAATGTTTGGCGGAGCTCCATAACATATGTCCCGGCTTAGGAACTCCTACTGAGAACAAGGTGCGGAGACAAGCAGGCAACTCCATTTACAAGCTTGCTTTCTTGGCTTCCCACAGCACTCTGCAGACTCCCTGTGCTGTTTGCATAACCACAGGTCTGAACAGGTGCCAAACCTTCTGGTGCATTTTACAAATTGGCAACAAGATAAGCTCTGCTGCCATCCAGACAAATTATGCCCTGGGCCAACATGTGCTTCATCAAAGAGCTTGGTAGTCACTGCTGGGGATGTTTGTCATTATCTGATCCTCAGTGAGAGATCAATAGAAATCTGTTAGCAAACACTAGAACCTAAAAGATGTCAAAAATCTTAAGCACTTTTATTTTTTAATTTTGTAGACTTTTAAGTACAGCATAAAATCTTGAGTACCAAATAGGTCTTATGATTCACTGATTAATTTTAATTAGGATTATATCCCTTTAGAGGTGTTAGTGTGTGGCCAGACTGTGCTACTAAATACTTACTTTGAATATTACCTCACACTCAGCAGGCACATCAAGCAATATTTATGAATGTAGGCAGGAAATGGCTAGTGGAACAGTATCCAAAAATGACTCAGAGTGTTTTGGAGGTTTTAGACTCTGTTAAATTTATTCATACTAAGGAAAATGGTACTATACGGACCAGTACATCAGAGCTGAGATAATAAAGTGTATCTGAGGTTTGAGAAATATTCAGTCTAATATATATCAAGGAGGTATCCAAGCAAACTTTATCAAAGTGAGTAAGAGCAACCCTAACTACAGTAAACTAATGAAAATTGGTGGCAAATGTAATAAAACTCAGAAAGTATTTATTCACTATCAGATGTAATATCTTATTGTGAGTATTCCTGAAAGTATAAAATTTAAGTGATGTGTTAAAATCAGAGGAAATGTGTTCTTGACAGTAAAACTGTGGGTATTAAATTTATCAGTGATATAAAAGTATAACTAGCCTGGAAGAGTAGCATTCATAACCTCCTTCTATAGTTCTTGCATTGTTTGCATGTACCTTTTAAATACAGCCTTTGTAAAATATTATCTTAATTTAATACCAATTATGGTTTTAAGACAACTTTTGCTACTGGTACTGTTCACAGTTCTGCCTCACTGTTACTACAGTGTTTCACTATTTGTTTCTGCAGTTTTCAGTCATGGATATCTTACACTTATTTTGTTGGTGGGTCAGGAAAGAAGAATGCTGTGAATTGATACACAGCAGATGTTCTTAGGAAAGAATGTGATTCTTCACCTGTCTCAGCAATACCTTTTTTTCCCAGCCCCCCGGATATGATTGTCTCTCTCTTTGGTCTCGTAATACGCATACATTAGGTTTAGGCCAGGTGTTTGCCACACACCATCCTGGGTATGCGATATCTCTGTGAAATGGTGTGCTAAATATTTACACAATAAATAGAATTCACTTTGCTAAACTCTGAAAATTGTTATGACAAATACTCTTGATATTATTCCGTTTCCTGAGATATCAGTCTTGCGAGAAGAAGGCAAATGGCTTTACCCTAGTGTCCATTACTTTAAAAGAGATGTCTGTTGTATTGATCGATATACATTCCTGTTCCATAAACCTGGAAGAAAAGTTGCAGGAAATTGGTTTTTTTTTATAGAGACTTCTCATAAAGACTTTCATAAAAAGAAACATTTTTATGACTTAATATCCATTAGTGGTATTGGCTCCTTCCATGTTTAAGACAGTCATTTCCTTAATGCAAACAGCTACTTCACAGAAAAGTGACTAATTTTCGAGGAGTTTAGGTTAGAAATTCACACATGCAGGATTTTCAGGAATTATGACTAGGTTAACCACCCACATTGTATCTAAAAGAACAGTTCTTTGTTTGGTTTAATCGCATGATGATCCATTCTTTATTTTAAAGAATAATCCTTATTTCCTTTCCTTTCTGAAACACAAGCAAAAGTGGCTGAAAAAGGTCACTGTGAAGGAACACTGAGCGTATACATTATCATTTAACTCAAGCTTATTTTCAGTGGAAGGGCAGTGGTAAATCCACTTATTTCACCAGCACCTGGAGAAGGGCCCTTCCCAAGCTGTATGGAAGTGTTGTTAAGGAACCCAAGTAGTGCAGGTAGTTCAGGGTGCAGCTGCAATACCAGCTGCAGATTGAGCCCTGGGTGGTGGGAGCTGAACTGCTGCCCCTTTGCACAAGAAAGGGCCCAGAGACCTGTGGCCCAGCCAGGTGACCGGACCCTCAGAGACATGGCAGGAGCCAGGGACTCCCAGACCTTGGTGCACTTATGCTGTGAAGGTATGAAAGCTGAGGGATTCCTTTGTTTGGGGTCCCTCCTTGAAGGCACCCAGCTTGAGCTGTTATTTTGTTATTGCACCAAGATTAAATTATTTTAAGCATAGAGACATCTGAGACTCTGCTGTGGGAAACCTGGGGTTGAGCTGGTGAGGAAACCTGGTGTAAGTGTGTGAGCGTGGGGGATGTAGCTGGGAAGGGACCTTGGTCCCAGCTTGGGTAGTGTGAGCGTGACTATACCGGAATGGATCCTGGAGGGCTGGACAGGGAGTTTTCCTGAACAGTGTCTGTGCAGGTTCAGCATACTTTAAATACAGTAGTCTCTAGTGCTTATGGGACTTAGCCACAGTGTGCTACCGATGTGTTCAGTGTCACTGAAAGTTGTGTAGAATGAACGTTTTAGACACCCATGGTACAACTTGCTCAAGGAATGGATCCTCTGTTTGCCTAGGGTAAGGACTGCAAACATAGTTGTCAAGGGTTAACCTGGAGGCAAACTCCAGATCCCCACGCTTAGTTCTTCAGAGGAGAGGAGACAGCAAAAACAGGCTGCAAACTTGGAAAATTATTAAATAATTTATTTACTAACTCTACTAGGAATAGAAAGTGTGGTGGGTGATTCCCCACAAGTTGCTATTGCAGGCATAGAAGATCCCTCCTCTGATGCAGATCCCTCCTTCTCGGAGGAGGTGTCAGAGGATGGGACAAGTGTGTAGACCCCACCCCCCCTCTGTCTCTCTACTTAGAGCAAGAGGAGGCTGTCAGTTAGAGTTGTGGTTCTACCCTTTCTTCCAGAAGGTTCTGTTACATTCGGTTCATGACTGGTTGATGTATTTTGTACCCTCCCCTCAGTTACTATCATTGGTTGTTGGACCCTCAGATCCTCCCCTCACCCTGTCCCTCATTGGTTGTGTACCTTTGCTCCTCCCCTTTTCCTCCTCTCTCATAAGCTGATGTTCCCCTAACCTCGGGGGCTCTCTCTCCTGAGACCTTTCCTGCGTGGAACCCTTGACCAGTTTCCCTTAATAAAGGAGGTAGTGTGGAGATCCCACTCCCAAACCCTTTGTCTCCTGCCTCTGTTCCTGCAAGCTATCTGCGTCTTGGGGTGTGTCTCCCATCGAGCGGACACATTCGGGGTGAGTCATCCACCCATCGCCTGGAGCGGGACTGCGCTCTCAGACGCGGGTGCCTGGCGTCAAGGTGGAGTCCGGCCAGACACCAGGAACCGCTGTACTACAAGAAAGAATAAAAAATAATGAAAATATTAATGCATAATATACAAATATCATTCTCCCCCTATACATTCCAAATCTTCCTCGCTGATCACGTAAAGGACATAAACATGAGATTCTGATTAAGAGTTCTTATTGCCACTTTATGGGGTAGAGAGAGTTGTTTCTGTAGTGTAGTGGGATCCATCCCACGTGGGGAAGACAATTCCCTATGAAGGATCTTCAGCGTGGTTCCAAACCTTCCAGAAACACCACAGCCCGCCCTGGTTTTTGCAGTGGTGTATCCTCTCTCCCACAATACACTCCACAGTTTGGGGGTCACAAGAAAAGTCTAATGGGGTTAAACATTTTAAGAGTAAGTCACTCCAGCCTAAAGGCACCAAAGGCAACAGGCTCCTGCTCTACTCATAATCTCCAAAGGCTGCAAAGGCTGCAAAGGCTGCAAGCTTCATCTGCACACAACATAAAAATGTTCTTATTTTAGGCTGTCAAATTTTCAAACTCCCCCATGTCTAAATTGTGATTTAAAAAGATATTTAAGATCACACAGCACAGCTCACAGAAAAAGAGGGATCTCGATGCTGGTAAAGATGGCTTCTCTGGCACTTCCTGCCACTCCTTGTCTTCTCTTCCATTTGGGCTACTGGACTCCATATTTAGTCTTTCACGTGACTGCTCTCCTTTCTGTCTAGCTTAGAGAAGCAGTTAATATTTGCAGAAAATGCCTACAAAAGTATTTATAACAGTTTACATGCTCCCACTAGATAATGCAGCTGTAATGAGGCTTGCTTCCCCGGGCCCAAGGCTCCTTCCCCCTCGTATGGTCTCTGCACTGGCACCCATCCAAATTTTGAGTAAGTCTCTTGGCTGCTACTTAAATCTCTGCCTTATTTTAAAAGCAAGGTCACTCTTCGATCTCACCAGTACACCTCCGTAAGCAAGTGCTTTTTTTTTTCTTCTCTCGGCCTTTTCTTGGCTTTTCTTGGCTCAGCTTTCTCTCTGCGTAGCTTCTCTTGGCTTGGCCTTGGTCCAGATGGCAATAGCCCAGCTCCTCTCAGGTTCGAAACAGCATAGGACCGGTGGGGGGTGAGGCCGGCTGCCCCCGCCGGCCCCCCGGGCCGTGGACCTCTGGCGCGGGGGTGGGCGGGAAGCCTCTGCTGCTCGTGGGTCAGCAGGGAGCAAGGGAGCAAGAGAGGAAGTGAGGACAAGTGCTGCGTCATTTCCTGGATGTTTTTTATAACATTCCTTTCATGGAGACATCACATGAACACTAAGTGGCTCATGGAATTGTCCTTTACCTCTTTTTAACCAATCAAATTTGTCTCACACCTGGTCAAACTATGACAGTAGTAAACATGATAAATCAGGGTCACTGCTAGAAAACTAAAGATATTGTCTGGAGCAAAGCAAGAAACACAAAATGAAATAGCTTATGCTCATGTTATCACCACCATAAAAGAATGATGAAGAGTGTTTGAGCTGAATTTTTTTTTACAACATGATTTTTCAGTCGTTTGTCTTACATCCTCTGTATAGTTCAGAAGTGTAAGAGTAACATCATATAATTCCATTATCTAAACTATTTCCTAACATAGTAGGCTTGGCTAGAATGGCAGCTGTTTCTTTACAGCTGCTTGCAAGGTGCTGTTCTTTAGATTAGTGGCTAAGTGTTGACTCAGAAAAAAAATCTTAACAAATCTTGTAAGGAAATAACACTTAAAACATCCTTGTTCTGATTTTGACTGAAAGTCTCATCCTATATCTATATGTTGGTCTATCCTTGGGTGGCAAAGGCCTTGTGTTATCACCAAGCATATAATAGGTTCTTTTTCAGAAGAAAAAAATTGAAAATTAGGTCCCATAAATAGTATGTCTTTCTGTATGCCTATTCACTTCAGATCATGGACCTATCCAAGCGTGAAAAATGCACTTGAATTATTTTCAAGAAGCGCAAACACATTGCATTAAGAAAAATAATTCTCCAGTCACATGGTTTGAACTTTGAAAATGTATCATCCTTTGAGACTAATGAAAAAACCTCTATCATTTGGGACTCATCAAAAAATTAATATAAGAAAAAAGAAAGGAAGATTCTTGTATACAGCACATTCAGTAATTAATATGGCAATTTGTGCATCAGGGAAGTAATAATTGGTTCAAAAGTTTTCAATCTTCTTATCCATCTGCGAAAGCATTGCAAAAACAAGTGTTTTAACAGTTTCTGGAACATGTCCTTACTAAACATTTGTCTTTCCATCTGCAATTAGTCTTTTTAGGAAGTACTTTTCTTAATTAAGAAAATACTTACTCATTTTATATTCTCACAGATGATAAAAGGGAGAAGATAAAAGGTATTTTGATCCTTTTATAAAAAGTTGGAAGCAATTCACTCAATAGTTTAGAAAGACAAATATAGACTGTGTAAGGACTACTGTATATGGAAAAAACCAGCTTGAATATATGTGTTTCAGGAATCTCATATGGTATGTTGTGGTGTCTTCACATCTTATTCTCTCTGTTCCTTAAGCGAGTCTTATTACTTGATAAGCTGAATACAGGAGTAATAGGAATACTTTTTTTTTCCTACAAAACTCCTGGATTGATTCCAGAAAACAATGCAGTACTGACTTGGTTAAACTTGAATTTTCTTTAAAATTAAGTTAGTTGTACTGGCACTGATGCAAATGTGCAGTAACCCAGTCTTAAAAGTATTTACATATATGCTTGCTGATCTGCATCCAAAGGAGTACAAGCGCCAGAAGAGAGGAAGTTCGAAAGTGGATTTGGTAAGGGGAAATCAGCTTAACCTGGGTAAAAATAAAACTTGCTAATAACTTTTTTTTTGGTGAAAACCAAGTGATTATTTTTATAGATTATGAAATCTAGATAGCCTAATTATTGTAATTAGTTTGCCTAACAAGATTAAGAGTTTCTTATATCTCACTCCACATTTTGGTTCAAATTAAAAATAATAATCTAAATCCAGACAGAAAGAGAAGTTTCAGGATGTAACAATAATGCTCTGCTCCTGGCCATGTGGACTTGTGATAAGACTCTTGTTTTCTTAATGGGAGTTGACAGACCTTTACATCCACCCCGCCAAAAAAAATAAATTATGTATTCTCATTCTTGTAAATGTTTCACTTCTTACCAGGTTTTGAATGATCCATTATTGCAGTGGCCTAGGTTCATTCCATGACTTTTACCAAACTCTTGCTTTAAAGGTATTGATGATTAAAACAATATCATTTCAAGTAATGAACAACCATACTGCATTAAAAAGTCTTTAATGCAGATGAATAATAACTTTTCTAGTTAAGGCATATGCAAAATTTCTTAATCTAAATCCAGTACACTGAAAGTTTAGTAAAATGGAATGCATATTTTATAATTTCTATTTTTTTCATTTACTTCTCATCTGCTCTTTGATCTTCTCGGGCATCTATGTCTTTCACTTAGGAAACCATTCTGTTTGCATTCTTAAAGGTTTCTTTTTTAATTAATATTCTGCATTCTGAATTCAGGAACGGAGTCCCAAGATTAATGCTGGCCAATACATGATGTGTAGTTCTAAATTTAAAGTTGCATTTATGTGTTTGGAATCATCTTGGAGACAAAATAATGAATTATTATCTTGGCTGTCACTTGGAAACAAAGAATATCACAGTTTTATAAAAAGAAACAGTTTTGTTAATGCCCACAGCCAAGTTAACTCTTAGGAAGCTTTTACAAAACACATAAAAATCCCAACATATTTAGAAGGTTTTAACAACATTGTTATCAACTGCTTATTTATTCAATAGTTGATTAATATGACAAATGTGACCCTTCTCCTCTCAATTCCTTATTCTTTCACGACACGAGTTTCAGTTGGTCAACTGGACAATGTGTATTTCTCTAAAATGCAAGACTAGAAATCAGTGTAGTGCTCTGCAAGTTATAACGAATCTGACCTTCCACAGTTTGGAGTAAAAGCAGAATTTGTGAAAAAACAAAAAAAGCCAACAAACCAACTAAAATGAAACCCAGAAATACGTTGCTGTCTACAACTCCAGCATAATGGGTAGGGCACAGGTTGGTGCTGATTTCTTTGTACTGTCCGGTGAGAAGATGTAAGGGAATGGCTTAAATATATCTGGGAAATTTCAGACTAGCTATTAGGAAAAAGTTCTTCACTGAGATAATGAAGCATTGGAACAAGTTCCCCAGGGAAGTGGTCATGGCACCAAGTCAGTGTTCAGTAAGTGTTTGGAGGATGATCTTAGATATATGGTTTAACTTTCTCTGTGTGCAGTCTGAAGCTGGACTCTGATCTTCATGGGTTATTTCCAACTCAGGCTGTTTTATGATTCTATTCTGTATTTCAGTTTTAGTCATTAGCAGTCATTATTATACATATTTTCAAGATTCCTATTCAGTTCAGCAAAATTTCTTTATTGAAACCTCCTCATCTGTTGTTCATAAAACTATTTTTAATTTGTTTGTTTATTTTATTTTTTTCCTCCCGGCTTTCATAAGAATTTCTGTTAATAGCAAAGAGAAAAATTTAAAGGAACATGTCCTTCACATGAGCAGCCAGAGTAAGGTTTCATAATCCTTTTTATCTAAGAGAGTATGTCTTGCAGTACTAGATGACTCCTTTATATACCTGTATTTCTGTGATATATATTTTATAACCTATCAAGCCATGCTGCCTTTGCCTATGAGGTTATGTTAGGAAGAAAAGAGGGGAAAGGCAGTACAGCGGGAGAACTGAGCGATATGAGGAAGGGCAATCCTGTTAGAGTTGTGGAAAAAATGGTACAATCATCAAGGATTTAGAGAACAAGTAGACATAAAGTCAGTCTATTTTCAGAAGAAAACGTTGGAAGAAAGAGAAGTTCAATTTTCAAGGCTTCCTCGCACAGAAATTTAGGAAGTCTTAAAAACATTATGATAGTACTATCATCACGAGCATCATCAGTACCTTGCTGTAATGAGAAATATGCTCTCTCTTTCTTCTCTTTAGCCAAGTCCAGACTTCAGGATCTTTGTTATGAAAACACTTAGCAGAGCAATATCCAGCTGAATGGAGATGGAAAGGATTCAGTTCCCAAATGCATTTCTCCCTTGGCTGACTTTCAATAGAAAAGTCTTTCTTGTGATGTCAGAGAAAGTACTGATGCAAGAAGTACAAAAAACTTCAGATCTGCATTGTTCTAAAAAGCTTTCAGAAAGTAGCTGGGAAAAAGATAACAGACAAAACTTCATATGTATGCAGAAGTAAGTATCTTAAAAGTTTGAAGAACTTTAAACTGTGAATTCTCCTAGAAATATGTCCTTCAGAGTAAAAAATTCATATAACAAGTGTGGTTTCTGATAAATATGTATTTAAATTTTAGATGAGAAACATGTGAACATGAATGAAAATTCTTTACTAGCAGAGTAATACTCAGTGTTGACAATGGTAATCTGGTCTAACTGAATAAGATTTATTCTTATATTTATTCTTTATATTTACATAATCAGCTAAAAGATGGTTAGAGTTACTTTCACACTATTGCATTCAGAAAATGCTACCATACATGTTTGTAGCTTTGATCAGATATTTTATTAACTGTTCAGACTGTTTGGAAAAGTATGTAAGTAAATTTCCTGGGTTGAATGGAGAAAACAGCAATTTATGCATATTCTAGATACCTGTTCTAACCTGATTTGCTTTAAAAATTTGTGTTATGCTTATTCTTCTGTATCTTGGAAAAAGTATACAGGTCATTTTTATTTTTTTTCAATCTATTTTTTATAAATTCTAAGTAACACATGTAGCTAATGTAAAGAAAAGAGTTCAAAAAGAAAGATATACATTTTGCACGTGAAAAGTCAATGTAACTGAATATAATATACCAGTTACTTTATAGAGAAAATTGCTCTTTAGTGTATGCGAAATTATTACTTTTTAGAAAGATCATGATATTTAAAAGCTCTGTGAAAGAATGAGTTCTCACATTTAATTTTTTTTAGAAGTAGGAATGATCACCCTGTGAAAAATACTAAATTTTACCAGTATTCTCCTTTTCATGTTTTAAGAGCTTAAGGAACAACATTAAATTTGACAAGTATTTTGTTTTCTTTTTTTTTTTTCCATTTTTTAAAGAGAGAAAGAACCTGAAATTCAAAATGAGTAGTTAAGAAACAAAATAGCAGTCTGTAAAAGTAATGCAAAGATGTTCTTTTAAACGATATGTTTCCAATGTATAGCGATTGAGGGTATGT
Source organism: Amblyornis subalaris (assembly GCA_018881555.1). NCBI lineage: Eukaryota > Metazoa > Chordata > Aves > Passeriformes > Ptilonorhynchidae > Amblyornis > Amblyornis subalaris. The sequence goes on from JACAXG010000163.1 coordinate 1,339,918, forward strand.
CAAAGGCATGCTGCATTTCTCGTATGAGTTTATAGGATATATTTCATAGAGTTCTAATTCCTCAATAGCTCTTTTGCTTTACAATGAGAATTTAATGCTTAGTAGTTCTCATACTACTTACTGCTATGGAAGTAGTCCTTTTTCTTGATTCACTTCTAATCCCATGAATTCAGTATTACTTATCATTCTGATGCTCATGCAAAAAGGATCAGAACCTCATGTGCTTTCTGGACATTTAAAATATCCATGAGCTGACTTTAAATGATAGAAATTTATATTAAAAATCTGTGAAACTGGATTTTAAAACTAGAAATTACATTTTTCCAGTATACTTGTATTCACTATTCGTGGCTATTCCTGTAACACAATACCAAGCAACTCTATTTTTTATGGAATGGAATTTCAATTTGGAATGGAACCACTGATTTCGAAGGTGCATGTGTTTCTTTTCTTTAAAATCTAAAAAATTTTAATAAAAATCACTATTTTTAATAATACAGAAAATAAGTAATCTGTGTTCTCAACTAAAGCACAAATCTGTATTTGTGCTGTTAAGGCTTATTAAAAATATGCATTCATGAATGATAAAATGGAATATTAATTTCACTTGGCTGTGTTATGCAGGTTATAGGAGAATGCTGGTTTATACAGACGGTGGTCAAGGAAAAATATGTGTTAAGGAGAATTTAAATGCTTGATTTTACGGTTTTGGTAGTTTTAAAATCCTTAGTGTAAGGTTTGTTAATCTGTGATGATCTGTGCAGCAAACCATACAGAGTTTTTTTTCCAAAAGCCCTGGGGGGAAATAGTGGATTTTGATTGGAATTCCAAGGTCAAGGGAATCATTCCTCTTTATTGCATTTTTTCCTCTAAGAACAGCTTAGGAGAAGCTGCAAGCACCCCTGTCATGTCTAGAGCTTTAATACAGCTGTTTGCTTCAGTTAATATGTAATGCATCATATGCTTTCTGTAAATTAATTTTTATAGTAATTGTTTGGAAAATGTGTCAATAAAAGTACTGGTATTAATAATGACCATTATTCATTAATTTACACATAGAGTTACCTTGTTCTTACTTAGGACCTTGATGAGAGCATCTTTGAAATACTAAGCAAACCTTTTTTATAAATTGTCTGGGGACTTAAATGGATCCATTTACAGTAAACACAATTTTTAGGAAGATGATTGATTCCCTCTCTCTGAATCAAAGCTGAAATAGTAAGTTGGCTGGCATTTCAGTTTTTTAGAGGGAACCTCTCACAAGGGTAAATGAAAGTATGAAGGAATCCACAGAGGGCTTCACTTTACTTTAGGAAGGTCTAATTTTGAATTACCTATTGCATTAATAAACATCTCTGTCACAATAAAAGTGTTTTCCCTTAAGGGGAGGACAGGAATTTATCGTGGTGGACGTAATTCCATCCTCAAGACAGCCATGGAAGGCAGTTAAAGAGTGAGAGAATCAGTGATGTTCTTTCTTCTGATAGAAATTAAAGCTCTGGAAGGTGTTGACACAACATATGATAGATTTTACTAGAAAATTGCTTGAAACAACAGAAATATGGATGCATTTGTTTCTTTTTTTTCTATTTTCATTGTTTTTCTGAGGTGATTGTTCGCTTAAAGCATATTAATATTGTCTCAAATATTTTGTAACTCAATTTTCTTAAAATGAGTATGTCTTTGTGACTTGCATTTGAACTCTAACACTAGACAGAACAAGTTTGGTGTTAGCTTTTATTGAGCGAATTCTTCTTTCCATCAGTCCTTTCACCCTGAAATCTTTTGGAAGTCCTTTTCTCTCTACAATCTGAACTTTTAAAAAAAATGGATAAAGTATATTTTTCAACTGCATTTGTGTCAAAGAAAATAATTTCCATCAGCTATTCCAAACTAGATTCTTTAGACTTTTAATGATGCCAGTCACATATGCATTTTCTGCCAAAAATAAAAAAAGAGGGAAAAGAGATTTGATAGTATGGGCACTGACACTTTAATGAGACAATTCTGTGTAATCATGCAAATCACTATTTGGCTGGCTTTTTTGGGTGAAGTAGCTCATTCTCCACCTGCTAAATGGTAAGCCAGCATGGCACAAAAAAAAGCGCTTCCTACTTTGTGTCATCACAGTTCAGTAGAAATACTGTGTCACTGGTGTTTGCATTTTGCTATACTGATACTCAGTGGGGTTTTTTTCAAGTAAGCTTTCTGTTCCAAGAGAAATGCCCATCAGAACCTTCATGTTTTTTCAAAGATAACCTAATACTAACATAAGAGTATAAAATTACTGAATCTCTTTGACGTATGTCAGAGAAGCAATTATAATTGTTCTAGTTTAGCATTCAAATGGTAGAGGAGACTGAATCCCTTAGGATTCCACAATGTTTTCACTTATGAGGAATATCCTAAACTACATTGTACATTGAATTTACATTATAATCTGTATCATAAGGCTGGTGAAATTTTCTGTGCTCTACACAGTAGCTTTCAAGGAATATCTGCAATATTCCTTGAAATATGTATATTCATATATATACACATATATATATACACACACATCCTATAGGTATATATATATATGTGTATTTTCAACAGTAGGGGTCTTTTGGTAACACTGTGTAGCTATGATTTATGCCTTGATATGAGCTATGCTACATTCACTGTTGTGTTTTATTCTCCTAATTATTCAAGTCTTGTTTATTAGAAGTTGCCAATAAATTTGGAGAGCTATTTTTATCTAATCCAAAGCATTTACTTAAATTACTTGACTTCATTAGCACCTCACTCACTATCCCAATTCAAGAATATTCTTGAAAGCTATAGGCATGCCAAATACACATTCACAATAACTGTAGTAAAACACAGCAAAATATCTTTCCATCCAGCTGCCCTTTCTCTCAGACTACAAGCAGCCCCTGATTAAAACCCTGAGGCTTATGTTTATTTCAAACAGTTTACTCCAAATTTATCTTAGCACTTCCACTGCAGTTGCACACTTAGCAGTGTGTTCCTGGAAGACTGCTGTCGTCTCCCCCTGGGAGTAGCGGTGCCTGCTGGAGTGCTACTCTGCTCCCTTCTGTCTATCCTCTCTCTAGCTTGCTACATAGACCAGCAATCTGTAGAGCAGGCAACAAGCTGTGACAGCTATTTACTGTCCTGATGCTGCTTCAGTTCTGTCTTACTTTTTGGAGATAATGGACTACTGTCTAAGAAAATAGAGGTTTGTAGCCTATTCTCACTTCAGAAGGGTGAGTGTTAGTTTGGCCAGGCTGCTAGGAAGCCTCTTAAACAGCCTAAATTTGTACTGCAGCTAAAAGAAGCACTTATTAGTTTAGTCCCATTTCTGTACCATCACTTTTCTTTTGTTGGCACAAGCTTTCGTGCAGCTGTGCGTGGAAATGAGTTAGGCCAAGAATCCCAGTTAAAGTTAACACAATCAAGGAAACAAACAGAAATAGTTACTTTAAAATCCAGCTGATAAGTTGGGCCTTGTAATACTTACAAACACTGTGATCAGAGCCTTCCCAAAGAACAATTATTCAGTACCATCCATAGCATGTATTTTCAAGATGAGACCTTGTTAGGATGCAAGGTCTCGTATGATAGATTGCTTATATCCTAGATAGTGTTTGTGAAATGCATGATCTGCATCCAGTTGATGTCAAATCTGATATCAAGGGGTATAATCAGCACCAGATTTAAAGAACAGATTTTAGGAGAACCATGAACACTGAACAACCTCTTTTTATTTTAATTCATATACATTATTCCTCTCTGAAATCACATTCATGAAGGAAAAAGAACCTTTTAGCACTTAAGGGGAAAAAGCATAAAAAGCCTTGGAGCACTTCACAGGTTAATTGTTTGGAGCATTTCACAGTGTAGTTCCACCTTTTTATTCCTTGTGAACCAAAAAATGTGATTTCACAGATGTATTTTCTTCTTTGTAGTATTTTCAACACAGAAACACAAGCCAGATATTTGGTCATATACAAATATATATTTTTTATAAAGAAAAGTTTTCGTATTGATTTTGGATCAAATTTTAACAGAGAATACTCCTTGTACTGTCAAGAGCCCAGTCCAAAGTCAGTCAATATTCAACTCTATAAAAGGCAGATATCCTCTATTTACCTTATATAGAATGTACCCAAAACAGTGAACAGTTTGTACATATCATGCACCAAATAAATAATTCAGCAGATTTCTGAGAGTGTCACCTTTTACTGTGCTGTTTGTGTTGTACATATTACAGCAGGGTGGGGTCTCCATGGTATGTGTAGTAATGAGAATAATATGTATAATAATGAGAATAACACATTCTTTGGTATTTTCCAGACAGAACACGGAGTTACCAAAAAAGATTTTAATGCCCGCATTTAGATTGGTTGCTCTGCACCATCACACAGGAGAAGTAAGATGGCTGCTGAATAAGTGTTTCGATTTACAAAGTCTTATGACTAGTTTATAATTATTTATGCCTCAGCTGTCTTATATCCAGCCAGGCTTAAGCTGTAAAGGCCTATTTCAAAGCAGCGGATCTATATCTGTTGAATGCGCATATGATGGAAGCAAACTGTGACCATGTATTTGGTTGAATCATTCCTTTTGTCATCTGCAGGCTTTTTCATTGAATGACAATTGTCTTCAAGAAAGGACTTACCGTTATTTTCTTCTGACTCACAGAATCACAGAATATTTTGAATTGGAAGGGACGCGCAAGGATCATAGAGTCAAACTCTTAAGTGAACAGGTCGTACAGGGATCAAACCCACGACCTTGGCATCATAAGCACTCTGCTCTAACCAACTGATCTCATCTCAGGGTTGAATGACTCATGCAAGTGATGACAGGAATAGGGGCCAAAAAGTCTTGATCACTCACGTTCTCTGAAGTGAAGAAAATACTCAGATGTGAGTTGTGTAGTTATGATCTCATTTATGTTTTTTAAAAAATTGCTGGTGAATTATTTATTTATTTATTTATTTATTTCCACCATATATTAATATAGTTGGAATTTTGCCTGGATTGCAAGTAATAAAAGTTACTAAAGCAGCTCCACATAGCAAATCTAGATGTTACTTGTTCCAGTTGTAACAAACCTTTTTGCAATGTGGAAACATAATCCAAATTCCAACAAAATCTCACCGATATTTTTAGTCAGGTTTGCTAGCAAGTAAATGAGTTAGTGACTAATAATGCTGGGTTAATTCTCAAGTGTTTAAATTTCTCTTGACTTTAACTAAATCAGGAATATTTTCAGTTGGAACAGCTAAGTAGTAATATTTGCTTGCTGCTTCTGTACATAGAGATAAGAAAAAAGATACATAGGGATTTTTCCTCTTAATGCTGACCTAAAACAGGGCTTATTGTTTCTGTTCTTGCTTTTTGTTGCTTGTGGCGGCAGTGGTTGTTGATTGTTTTTCTAGCATTCCAAAATGTAACTTTGGCTGAGTGCATTTTCTGCAGGTCCAGGTCTTGCTTGCCATGACTTTGGTAGTGAGGTCCATCCATCTGCAAGACACTTCAGGGAAAATTGAGTTCCCTTTTTTTTTTCCTTCCCATATTTACCTCTATTTATTTCCTCAAGCAGGTTACAAAACATTCAGTTGGTCAGATCAGTTTCAGATTTAAATGGGGAAAATTAAGCACTTGTTATTTACCTAGTTCTCCTTTCAGGTATTTAAAATTCTCAGGTTCATGCTGTTGAAAGGGAAAGTCTGGTAAGCCACTTCCTGGAAAAAATAAGACTTCTAAACATTCATTTCCCTAAGTAAACATTTTTTCTTATTTTAAATATATTTTTCAGATGTTTTCTAACAGGATAATTAGTATGTCAGGAGACAAATTCTTACTGGCTTTGCAGACCAATCTTTTATATTTACATAAATTCTACATCAACAATGGTACCATGGTTACATAATTACAATTTAGCCTCGCGAGTGACTTACCAAAATAGCCAGTGCTGTACCAGTGCTGGGACTGAGTCTACATATCACAACAAAACGAGTATCATATTCTTTGTTTTCTAAAAGGCTGCAAGATCCTCTGTATAAAAATAGTGTTCCCTAATCAAAATTCTCAAGCCAGAAGTGTCGCTTTGTTTTTCCAAAAAGCTGAAAATATTAATAGAACCTATTGGCACGATTTTGTGATTTGCTGGACCAACATTACTGAAATTTGCTTTCAGTAAAGATTTCCTTTTTGGAGGTGTTAATGTAATTCACTTGCTATAATGTCTGTATTTCAGCGCAACAGGATTTCAAATGGCTTTCATTACTGTATTGATCATCTGAGAATGAAGATAGCAGAAAGACTCATTGTTTTTCAAGACTGAAGAGAAACTACTGATGTCGTTCAACTGGTGATGTTGTAATGGATTACATATCATCAAATTGTCTTTTTGAAATGAAAGATACTAATGCTATTCAAGATACTCTCCTGAATTTCCTAACAAATACTTTTTTCATTTTTTTTTTTCTTTTTTACTAGTAAATAAAGTACTGTGAGAGAAAAAAGGCAAAGGACAATTTTACAAAACTTCTTTTCTTGAAAAAGAGATGAGAAGAACAGTGATGATTTGGGAATGCGATCAAATGGTGATCTTTGAGTTTCTGTTAATTTTTGTATATGTACACTTGAGGATTATTTTTGAAATACCTTTGGAAAAATCAGTTCTACAAAAAGTTTTGTAATGGTGCATTTTTTCTTATTCCTATGACCTTCTACAAATAACAGTTAAGTATTCTGTTAAAATGAAAACTAAAGCATATCCTTTACTGCAATAAAGGTGTAGATACTATGATGATAGATAAGAAAACTGAGAATTTGTAGATTGTAAGATAATATTGTTTTGCAAGTAATATATCCAGATGCTCAAGAATACTGTCTGTAATTTTGTTTTGTTTAGTTCTATTGTTATTATTATTTTACTTTCCATATAAAACTTTTTTTTAAACATAAAATCAAAAAAGCATGCAGAAAAAAACTGTAATAGCTTGAGTCATGGGTAGCAGGAATATAGCCGTCTTTCATTAAAGCGATCGATAAGCGTATGTTGGACATCTTTGTAAGTCACGCATTTTTAATCCAATGAGACAACTTCCCTCTTCGCTGAGAGGTGTGGTTGGAAGAGGGAATTCCATTTATTTCATTGGCACAGGAAATAGCAGTTTCTGTTGGGATGTCCTGCCCAGGTTGCTGCCTGCCTAGTGCACCATCCCTGTCTGTGTGGAATGTGACCCGTTCCTTCCAGCTCTCAGGACGTGTTGTAGGCTCCATCAGCCTCATTTGTGTTTTCAACATTAATGCCATCAAGGCACACAGTGCTAGGAGGCAAGGAGATTTGGTAAAATTTCCTAGGTAATGATGTGACTTGACTAAAAGTTTTGTGATCTTTCTTTCAACTTCATAACTGATAACGAGCTCAGACTGCCAAAATGCTGGGAGTTTTTTGACATCATCAGTGATTAATTACTGATTCCATAGGATTGTTCATGTGTGTGATTTTGAAAAGTTTCACCTTCAATTTAGTGTTACAACACCATGGTGACTAATTTAAATAAATTTAACAAGCTGCACCATGAACATCTGTTGTTTTACAGCATTATCCCAAGGGCTCACACGAAGCGCTTCGGGGCAGTTGTCTTATGCTAACAGCCTTTCCTAAATAAGTTATTTCAGTGTGATCAGACACTGGCTGGCTTCTCAGATAAAAATAGGAAGGTCTCAAATGGCCTTTCAAGTACAACACATCAGCAGAAAAGCCCTGTAGCTACCTCATTGTTTTTTCAGACTATTTAATTCCTAGTCTTTTTAAGATGAAAGAGTTCATTATAGAACTTTACTTGGGAAAAGCCATAGTATTGGAGACAGTAAATCTGTACTTCAGTAGTGGTTCCTACAACTTTCCCTTCCAGAAAAATTTGTGAGATGGCTTAATTAGTCCTGCTTCTCCAGAGTACTGGTGCTTGATATTTGCAGTTTCTCACGGTACAAAGTTCATTTTTTCCTTTTTCATTAAACCTGATACAAACATAATAAAGAAAAGCACTTCTTGTCACCAGTCATGGATTTCACTTCTTACTGGCCTTAAAATTTCTGGTAGAAAATTCTTTGATTCTTCTTATTTTGTTGTTCTTGTTGTGGTGTGCTGCTTTAAACAGCAATTCAAATATGGCATTTGGATGCAGATGGTGATAAAGTCCAGACTCAATTTATACAGCAGGGTCTAAATTCAGCAAAACTCCCCTGGGAAGCTGTGAAGAGGAATGCAAAAGGGAGAGGACTGCAGCTGCCCAGTGCTGTGTTCTCCTCCTCTCTGTAAGGTTAGTAAGCTCTATTTTGCTCTGTAACATCCTGCTACTACTTTTCTTCTCCTGAGCTGGAACAAGGTAGTGGAACAAAGTTGCAAATGTTGGAGGCAAAGGTCGGGTGAAAAGAGCAGAACATGCTCCTGATGCAACTGACAGCTCCATCCTCTTTTTACTATTTCAGAGCTGCCTAGGAATTCACAAGGTGAATTGCTCATTACAGCTCTTAAAGTGTAGCTGACTTCAAGGTTGGCAGAATCAGTGGTCAGTATACCACTCCAGAAAAGTGCTATACATGCTTTTTTCCTTCTTGCATCCCTTAACTGACTATGCAGACATAGAAATGAAATAAATGTGCTTCTGACTGCATACAGAGTTACCTGTGCCATGCTCTTGTAGAATTATGAATTCACTTCCTTATCATTACACATCTTCTTTTAAAATACAGAAACTCAGCTGCAAGGACTGTTCATTATTCTAGGACAGTTTTTCAGTGCCTGAAGAGCTACTCAGGGAGTCACGTATGTAAAAATTTTTAGCTTTGACATGACGTAACTAAGGGATGAACACTGATGTAGATATAAATTGTGTTTGAATTTTCAGAAAAACATAATCCAGTAGGAAATGTATTGGTAGGAATTTTGTCATAGAATCATAGAATGATCTGGGTTGGAAGGGACCTTAAAGACCATGTAGTTCTAAGTCCCTTGCCATGAACAGGGTCAACTTTTACTAGATCATGTTTCTCAGAGCTCCTTCCAGCCGGGTCTTAAACACTTCCAGGGATGCGTCATTGAGAACTTCTCTGTTTCAGTGCCTCACCACCCTCACAACAAAGAATTTCTTCCTCATATCTCATCTAAACCTGTTTGAAGCCATTCCTCCTTGTCCTGTCATTCCATGCTCTTGTTAAAAGTTCTTCTCCATCTTTCTTGTTGTATTCATCATCATGTAGCATTTAAACTTCCCAGCATAGACTACAACTGTCATTATAAGGCATGACATTTCAGGTTTGTAGATGTAGTGAATTACTGGTGCATGTTTTAATTGTGAAAAAATCTATGATTTTTCATGGCTGTTTGGCTTGTCTCTCTCCTGCTGCTTAAGTGTGCACCRGTGTGGGAGAAGTGTAATTAGGAAATTGCTAAGTCTTAGTTGGCAAACTGTATTTCTTAAGCAATCAACACTTTATAGAGCAGAGCAATTCAATATGGAAACCCAAAACTCAATGTGAGACCTGTCAGTAGCGGTTTTGTCTCAAACAGCCGACACTTGCTGCAGACAATGAAATCTAAATATAGGTACCTGGGTTATTTTTTCTGCCTGTTTTCTTTATAGCTTTAAACTATTCCTGGTTTTTGTCCTCTTCTTCTGAATAAACATAGATGTATATCAGCTTTTCTTTCTCGCAGTTTGGTGCTGCAGACTTTCATTTTAATAGCAGATTTAGAGTGGGCCATTTCTAGTGCCTAGTTATCAGCAACATTTTTGCTGGTTTCTGAATCACTGAGACAGCTGCTTGCACTGTCAACCTGAGAGCTGCCTTTAAAATCATGCATCCTTGACATATATAATTAACTATCTTGGAGAAAGATGGTTGACTGAAAGCTGCATAGGCTTAGGAAAAAAGCCCATTACCTAGCACATACCCACAATCACCTAATTGACCTAACAGAGCAGGAGAAATTAAACATACTTCCAGCTTCTCCTGCCATCTATGTCTCTCCTTTTACTGGGTTTAATGTTTTCAGTTTTCCTACACAAGCATCAAATACGTTTCTGCTGAAGGTTTGTCTGCTTTTTTTTTGACAGTATGTAATTGTCCACCAGGAATGAAGGATAAGAGGACCAGCTTTCAATAGGTGGAAAATAGATTGAGGAGTTTCAGCAGTGGTGTTGACAACGAATCTGAAGTGCATAATGTAGTAAGCAGTGTGGATGGCATTCTTAGAACGGAAAAAAACCCCTAAAATATTTAGAAGGACAAACATAATTTTAAGCTGTATTAAGCAACTAAATTGGGGCTTTATTGTCTGGAAATCACTAATAATACAAATTTATTTTAATTCAAATATTAATCTGTGTTTTGAAAACCACAGATCTTTTAGAGCATTGGATTCAATGCTCGATTTAAGATTTTTTTTTCAAGTAGGTCATGAAATTCATCCTGGATCAATTAATATTAGAAAGTGGTTGTTAGACTTACCGAAGGCCTTTCCTTTCACCAAAGTCAACACCTTTTTTTGACCATCAATGGAATATCATGCTTCCATATGTAAGCATAAGCTCACTTTTCATCAGTGCAAAGAACTGGGGTGTTAAAAAAAATAATTATTCTAAATTGTCGTAATCTCTGGAAATTTGCACTTCTAATATATTTGAAGTAGACCTGCATAATATGAATTAAGCTAGACTCATGTTTCAAACAAATTCTGTGACTGTTGCCTTTCGTTATTCAAATGTATATTACCTTTGGCTTTGCTGGAAATTATTTTGTCCTCACTATAAATATGGGTTTTGCATACTCGACTGTACATAAAACACTTCATTAATCTCGAACATTGTGGTAGGATTCTTAAAATGACTTAATATGTCAAAGTTTTGATTGCATGTTTTGCAAATAAGAACATTTGTAGACACAGATTTTGTCAGAAATATGTTTTATCCTATTCACAGATCAAGGTAAGACTGGGTGAGGGAGAATCACTGAGAAGGTTCCTGTCAAATAAAGAGTCTCAAGCTTAGGATAGTCTTTGAGCTGGATACATTGACATGGTAGTAGGTAACTTGGGAAATGCTTCAAATGAACTTCTTGCGACTTGCTATAACTTGAACAACTGACATATTTCTACCCTAATTTTGTGGTTTAGGAATGGTATTCCCCAATTTAGTACTACCACTAAAAAAACCCCAAAACCCTTGAACCCCTGCCCTCCTCTGACTGAAAGCACAAAAGGCAGAGGTCATGGGTTGAGGTGAGAACAATTTACTGGAAACAGAAATGGGATGAGAAAACAAACACTAACAGCAACATTATTAATAACGGAAGTAAATGAAAAGAGAGGGTGATTCACATGCAAAAATGCTCACCACAGACCTCGAGTGATTGAGCAATGGCAAACAACTTCCCTCTCCTGCCATGCCCTTCTCACAAGTGTCCCTTACCACACACCCCTGGAATGACACGAGGTGGTATAGAATAACAACCTGGCCATACCCACACAGCTCCAGGCTCTGCCTCCTCATGCAAAAAATTCACTATGTCCTGGCTGGAATCAGAACAATTGAGTATATTTTTTTTGATTGAAAAGTGAATAGATTGTAGTGCAATCAGAACTTAAATCTTCATAGAAGCATACATGTAAGTTACTTTTCTGAAATACTTTCACAGATTCACAGAATATTCTGAGTTGGAAGGGACCCAAAAGAACCACTGAGTCCAGCTCTGAAGTAAATGGCCCATACTTCACCTGCTCTGAGAAAATAGGGGCATTGCACACATCTTACAAAGAAAGAATTATAGTACCAAAATATTATTTAGAGGGCTGCTATATTATCATATGTTCTAATATCACACGAACAGCACTGGCTGTTCCTGTTTTCATAACCCTTCTTTATGTGAGGCAATAAAGTGTGATGGATCTGTTCTTCTACGTTTTCACATGAGGTCAAGTCTAGCAACCTGTCGGGAGATTGGAAAAGTGGCTGGAGAAATAAACTTGGAATTGGTAAAGATGTCAAGTGCACATTTCAGTTGAAGAAGTTCCTGTAGCTTACTGGAGAAATCCTTTGAATCCTGGCCTCTCAGGGTAGAACTGAGAAAAAAAATAACAGGGTTCATTACTTCAGTTTTCCGATGTAATTAGGTGAAAGAAATGTTCATGGTTGAAAGAAGTTACTTGTAATTTGTTCTTTGCTTTCTACTTCAGGCCATATACAAAACCAAGTGACTTAGTCTTGCAAAATCGGTTACTGTACTTTGAATCTAAAAAGCCATATGTGCAACAATTTAATGGAAAAAAAATGAAGTAAAACTCTCATTTCTTTATCTTGTCTTGAGCACAACACCTCAGCTTTAGATGAATGTACAATTGCTGGACTGTTTTATTATGCCTAAGACAGCTTTATAGTAGTAGTTGCTGTATTAAAATATTTTTAAAGTTTAGTTTTATATTTGCTTATGAGCATGAATTTTTCCCTACAAAGCACTTCGTGAAAATAGAAAGCATTGTCTTTAGTTATTTTCATTAAAATCTGTGGTCTCATTTATAAGGAGTCTGTCTGAGTGTAATACAAGAGTGTCATCTAGTGAATGATTTGGGTGAAGGACAAATGCCTCAAAAGTATCCAGATTGTGAGTCATACTATAAGTACAGCTGATTAGACAGTGAGACAGCAGGAATACTCAGAGCATTTTAAAACTTTTCTTCTGATTAACACTGAACACTAAAAAAAAGGAATTATTTGAAAACTGTACTATTAAAAGGAAAAGGATACTATTTACTGCTTCAACTCATGATACATATCCTTCCTTAAGACCTTCTAATCTTGTGTACCAAACCAGTTCAAGCTTCCAGAACTCACAGAAAAAATGTGAAGTAAATTACATTAGAAAGTTAATTAGAAGATTTCTTTTTCTAAAACAAGCTTAACATTTATCTGAGTTGTTGAAAACCTTAGACATTAATTTGCTTTATTAGGAAGAAATAAACAACTGTTTTCTGCAGAAAGGTCTGAGAAAAAAATACCCCTGGAGTGCATTTATATTAAAGGATCATTTATGCCTTTACACAAGTTAGTTAGATTCTGCAGTAGTCTATTTTAATAACTATGCCAATATGTTATACCTGCAGTGGAATAAAAGATTTAAGGTGAGAGTGAATTATGTATCTTTTTACTCTTTGGCATTCAATATATCAGTGATTTATCAGGAAAAATAATTGGGAAATACTTATGGAGTTCTAGCTATAAATTACTATTCCTGCTAAAAAGACTATTTAGTTGGGAGAATGAGGTATTCAACTGCATGTAAAGAACAAAAATCTATATTAGGCAGTGATTCTTGATAATTTTTTTTCCTACAGGTAGCTAAAGACTCGGGTTAGGGAGGGTAGGGGGGTGGAAAAGAAGGATATTTTGAGTATTATGCCATTATTTTTAATTACACCAAAATAATTCATTTTAGGTTTTTGATATTACATGTGCATATAAGAAGTACTAATAAAAAGAACTATAAAAAAGAGCATTCATTGAAATTTATTAAATTTCTAATCTGAAAAAATAAATAAAATTTAATTGTAATGAAATTAAATTTTCAGCTGAGACATCTAAACTGGTAGTGAATCTTATTATTATCCAGACTGTGAGAATGGTTTATCTGATTAATTTCAGCTGTTCCCTTATGTTCTTATTTTTAATCATTCCCTGACCCTTTCCCTAAATTCCTTTCATTATTGATTCCTCTTTTAAACTCAGTCATATTTTTTTACCAGTGCTGATTCCTGTTTATTTTTTACAAGCTACCCTTTCATTTTCAAACATGACTGCTTTTCTTCTCTTTCTGCTGCTAGATACCATTTTTTAAAATCAGTGTTGTAGGGAAAAATAGCAGCAAAATGAAATAGCAGTTGAGGAAATAAAAGTTGTTAAATAAGAGAAATGGGTCTCAGCAAACAGTTCAGTCATGGCTGATTTTTTGGTGTGGGTTGATTGATAACACTTACAGGTACTGTTCTGATCATCTGAAGTATGGAAATGCTATGCTTTGAAAGACTGTAGACTTGAGAATATGAAGAAAACAAAAAGCTGTGCTTTTCTAATAATCAAAATGATCATGTATTTTAAAATCTTCGAGCTTATCTTTAGCTTATGTGTTCTGGGTCTTTCCTTTCAGAGTATTGTCAAACTGTTTCACTAATTATCCAAACTGTGGGCAGTGTATTGTTATCATAATAAAAGGTCATATTCTATTCTCTGTGTAGTATATGGCTCTAGAACTTGAGCCCTAATTTGTTGAAGATGGAAATACCCTTTAATAATTCAAGAAATCAAAATTCTTTAATTCTTTCATACTTTATTCATGAAGGAACATTTTTTCGTATTATGATCATTAAGGATCATCGCTCCAGAGAGAGGGTCGCTCTTGGACAATGCTGACAACAATTTGTCTTCTTCTGTTTTTCAGACCATTTTCATCCCATTTCCTATTGAAATAGCTTATACGTGTAATCATCTCCTCCTTTAGGGAAAGTATCTCTCTTCCAATATAAGAGGCAAATGCTGTGCAGTCATAAAATCAAGTTTGCCTAGAATTAAAAAGAAAGATTTTAAATTGTACTATTAAACTCATGCATAAAACACAGAAATCGAGCTCTAAACCAAAATAACCTCTGAGTACACTGTCAGAAGCACTGTAGCAAGATCTATCATGCTACATTGCCAACATGGCAGATTTCATTCCTCTTTCCCCAAAAAAGCCCATATAGCTTCTCTGAGTTTTGAATGTGCATTTTTTACCTTAGTGTGATGTAAATAAACTTGGAATGTTTTAGGTATATCACTCTAAAAATTGCATCTGCTTCCACCCAATTTTTTTGCCATCTGCTGGATAGATTGCCATCTCTTTCAGAACAATAGCAATCTGTTTACTAGTTTCTGTCTTATGGTGCTAATTTTCCAACTATATTTTCCTTTATATGCTGGCAGCATGCTCAGAGCTGCATTTCCTGCCTTTTAACAGTCTTTAGAAGATGAAGAGTTCTCTGGCACCACACGGAGACAGTCCTAGCTCAGACACCAATGGAAAAAAACTTAGCAGGGCAATACTGCTCCAAATGCAATATGTTCCTGGAAGTCCTGCAGCACTAGGGACCACAAGGCCACCATGCAGTACATATCCCTCAGCAAGAGGCAAATGATGAGGAGAAAAACTTACATAACTGTGACACAAAGATTTTGCGAAAACAATGAGACTAGAACCAAAAAAACCCCATTTGGAACCATTTTGATGGACTTCCACGTGTTGGTATTAAATCATTAGCTGCCTGGGTCAGTCTGCTAGATTCTCTCCCAACTCTTCCCATCTGGCTATCAACTGTCCTATTAGCCCTTCTTTGGGACAAATACCTGCTGGGCCTTCAGAAATAGGAGCTAAATTCTCTACTGAGCCCTCCTACTTACACAGCTGTCATTATTTATGGCAACCTCTTCCCAGGTACGTGTGGTGGTAGTTACACCTAAAGGAGATTTCTTTAAATCATCTGGGTTGGAATAGTGCTCTAGTGATTTAGGTTGTGGCTCATTTAATCCTAATGGAGAGGTAGGCAGGTAAGGCTCTTCTGGAAAGATGTGAAGAAGAGGTTGAAAACAAAAACTTGAAGCTCCTTGGAGACTGATATGAGAAAGCAGGGTAGTTTCCATTAAGGGGCCAGTGGCTGTGTGTAGGTTCCGCTAATCTTCTTAAATCTTACTACAGGAGTGCTTTTTTGACACTCTTGGCCCCGCGTCAGACTTCTTATCAATTAGAGAGGTCGGATAAAAACAACTTTAACAATTTATTGTTAAAACAACAAACCAGGCATCAGTTCCATCTGGTGTGAGATTTTAACAACACATTGCAAAATGGCGAATGTCACAAGATTCAGTGTTGAACAAGAATTTATAATGTTTTAGACCAATAGGTTACTGAGACGACTATTGTTTTGACTTTTTGACCTATCTTAGCTGGACTTGCTACCTGCAATGCGGTAGTATTTCCACAAATCACTCATCATGTCACGTACTCATAGATACTTCTATTGTGACATCTAAATTCTTAACTTAAACTCTAACTTAACTTTAAAGTATCAAGTTAAAACCCTTCACCAAAAACACCCAAAAATGTCCTTCTTGCTTATTACTATGAAAACACAGATCTGTAACTCTCCTGCTTAGAGCCATAAATCACTGCCAATTAAGCTAACCCTAGCTGCTTCCAAGGTTGTAAATCAAAGGCACTGTCAACTTTCACTTCTCTGTTTCCTTCAGCTGTGCTTCCTTAACTGTACCCAGTAGAAAGGTCCTGCTTGTGTGATCGAGTCACCATTAACAGCAACTTTCCTCTAGGTAAGTGCCACCTGTTCCGGTTAGAGGGGACATGCTTGCTCAGGGAGTTTGTTTTTCACAGAGAAGTAACTGCTTTTTAGTTCTTGATATAGTCATAGTTTCTAACTGTGTGTGTGAATAATCTTTGCCACTTCTTGAAAATAAGAAATATATTATGTTACCTTTCACTTCTTTTCAATTCTTTATAGTCAATCACTTTTAAAAACCACTCCAGGTGAGGTAGTTCCTCATCTTGAGCTTACCTTCACATTTATACCTGTCTTCAGGAAACTGAGATGATAGAAACATTGAAAGAGATTGGATTCAGAATTAAATTAAAGCATCGTCATAAAAATGATCTTTCAGAGCAGATATGTCTGGAAGACAGTGTCATTCCATTGTCATTTCAGTTTTTTTCTCTACTGAAGTGGAGTGAAAATGCCCACCTGCTATATCTATGACACAAAATACAATGAAGAAAACATGAAGAAATAGTAAAAATTTAAGGACTTTTTAATGAGAAAATTTAATTAAAAGCTTCTACTTAGACTACTTAAATTCTCTGGTGATAGCAAACTTCTAAAATGCTACAGATTTGAGAAAAATATTAATTGCTTAGCAATAAATTAATTTGAATTCTTTGAACTACACTTCTATTTGAAGGATATTTTGCTCTATTGCTTTTTAAGCGTCAAAAAAGAGAACTGTAAATCAGTTTCCCATGTTTTGGACTGCTTATGATGCTGGCACTTTCATGTCTTTACTCTTTCCTCTGGTGAGCAGTTTATTTAAAAAAATGTGGGCTCAGATAATTAGTCTACTTAAGAAAAGCATGCAATACAAGCACAGTGGGAAATCCTGTAAAAAGAGCAGTTGCTGACTTGAATAAACTTGCCATTGAAAATATCTCATTTTCTTCTCTGATATGCACACAACTTTTCAAAGTAAAAAATTAAAATATCTATGTTCACATAATGTATTATGCAAATTTTTTTGTGGAGTAGAAAATGATGCTGGTAAACTAAATAATACCTGAGAATTGCATCTTAGGAATTGGAATGAAGTGCAGTTCAATTGCAGCAACACTGTCTGAATTAAGCTTCATATGGGTGACTACATAAGATACTTTCAAGTTTGAGGTACTTTAATACTCATGCCCTTCCCTTACGATTGCTTAAGTCATGTGTAAATACATGCTGCTTTCAATTTTATCTGGACTGACTTCCTTTCTTTTGAAGTTTTAGTGATGAGCACACAGAGTTGTATTAAAAGTGTCCAGAGTTCCTATTTTTTTTTTTCTACCCTCCTCCCTTCCCCTGTAGAGTGACTTCCTGCCTTAAGTATTGTGAGTGGTGTTAGAGGAACTATTGCTGTTCTTGGTGTAGATTTGCACCTGCAGAATGAGCTTTAAGCTGAAGACCCATTCCTCCTAGGACATATTTCTGCAGTTGAGTTTTGAATACCACCAACATCCTTACAGGAAGGTGTGCTGTAATGTGCTCTACTTTAAGTATTTTTAAGGCTGTGTTGAGCATAAGGTTGGAGCAGCTGTCTCCTGAGGTCTTTTTAATCCCCATTATCCTGTGATTTGAGGAAAAATTTTTCATGCTTGGTGAAATATACTTTGCATTTTGCATAAAACCTTGAAAACCTAGAGAGTGCTTAATTTTTTTCTTGATTTCTAGTAAACAAAACCACATTTAGTATAACACTCCATACATTTCAGTTTATCTAGTCAGAGAAACTATTTTTCAAGCTTTGTTGTTTGGTGGGTCTTTTTACTGTTTGTTTGTTTTTTTCACTGAATTGCATAAAATTAAATACATTTTGGTTGGTTTTATTTTTAATACATAAAGGAGGCTAGATGTGATTGTAAGGTCAGCATTTTTTTGCTATGTCAATTAGCTTCAGCTTAGAGATTTTAAACTTTGTATCCAGACATTTTACTAGTCTGAGATGGGAGGCTCTACACTCAAAGAGTTTATGTCCATCAAAATACTTCATATAGGTGTCAGAAGGAAAAAATGTTTTTTTCAAGCATCTAGAAGTCTGTGAGGAATTAATGTAATTCAGATTACACTGAAATATGCATTAGTGCATCTGAAATTGGTCTCAGTATGTATTTCTCACATAAACTTTTTTCTTGTTCTATATTGTATTGTCTCTTCTTAGTGCTCAGTTGAAATACTACATATTTTGTCTTGTCTGTTTAAAATCTTTAAAATTAACTAATGGTCTGAAATATTTAACACTATGTTCTTTAAAAAACTGAAAGGCCTCAAAGTTTGTCTTGTTTTTCAACATGTAACATTTCAATTAGATAGCCTTACTGAATCAAAATTGATCTCATAAGAAATCCTTCAATCAATTGTCTTCAAACTGACTTAAACAAGAAATACAAAGAACATAATTTAAATCAGAACAATTTCAATTGAATGAAATCTCCAGAGGTCTTTTGGTCCAGACCGAAATTTCAATTCAACTTCTTGCCAAAGGAGGTTGAGCCTGACATTTATTATTGAATCTAAGCAGCAGACTATTCCATCAGTTCAAAAGAATCTCCAAAATGTAAGATAAATGACTGCTTATCAAGTGGATATTGATTTACACAAGTTGGGAATGATGACTTGTGCATTTTATTTTTTTTTTTTTAACTGCAGACAGACTTTAACTCAATAGCAATTGTGCAAGCAAATTAATTTTTGCAGCTTGTGGTAAAGACAGACTGACAGCTAATTTACAAAGATAATGGGATCATGCCTAGCTTATATGCTTTAAGTACTTCTCTGTAGCAGTTACAAGCACTGGTAGATTCAGGGGTTTTTGAGTTTGTTGCTAACTTTAGAAGCTCTGTATTTTAATATATTCCAATTCTCCAAGTGGTCATTTTTCTTCAATTGGAAAAAATAGTCAGAACTGTACTATCTTTTTACTAAAAGATGATCGTTTTGATTAAGCTAATACTTTATATTTTTGATTTCTTTTTCATAAACACCTGGCGAAAAACAGCAGATTTTTTGTAATTGTATTAAAAAGTCATGGGTTTTTTTTCAGTGTTGTCTTGTCCACATAAATAATTGATATAATCTATATAAATAAATCAGCCACAACAATAAAAGTAACAAAGGCATTCTCCCTCTTAATCTAAATTCTCTTTTTTACCAGAGTAAAATCAGGCCCAAAGTATAACTGTTCTCTTTTTCTATTCTTTTGGGAAGGGAAAAAGACATTTTCCTGGTAGTGTGCAGTTCTCATTAATTGTGGTAAACCTTAGGAGCATTTCAATGTGAAAGATCTTTTCCTTTCACAAACAAGCTAAAGTCTGAGCATCCTGTCTTATTACTGAACTCAGATACTAAATGTTGGAAATTCACAGAAAGTGCTGAATTTCCTAAGGCATGAGTCTCGCAGGTGTAGGTCATTGAAACTGACTGTGACATACAGGAAACTGAAGAGATAGGAAATATATGTTTCTCAAAGAAAAGTGGAAGGAAATGAGAGAAACACAATTTGAATTAAACAGGTATACACCAGCCAAGCATAGCCAGAAATTTTAAATTTTAATTCATGAGGCGTTATAGATAGACTGCAAAACAAATGCTGACTTTCAACTATAGCAGTAGTGTTAATTTTGGTTGTTTTGACATGTTTGCAACTTTCTTGCACTTCATGAAAAGTTATTTTGTGTTCAGTTTTAATTTATGTGTGTAAAAATAGATCTGTCACACTTTCGAGAGTACTTTGATGTTCAGGGGCAATACTTGTATTTTCTTCCAATAAAAATTAATGCTGGTATAATATTTGCTAAGTCAAACTGATATAGTAATGTACATTTGAGATGGGTCTCTTCTTTTAAATCTATTCATTTTTTCCAAAGCCACAATAACCTATTCAGAACCTTTTAGACTTCCCTGAAACGTTTTCCTGAATTAAGTCATTATCTTTTTGATAAGTCATTATCTTTTTGATAAGTCATTGCTAAGAAAGAAAGCAACAAACCCAGAAAGTTTTCATAACTAAGAAAACCGATCTTTCAACATGCTTACTGCAAATTGAGTGTTCTCATCTCTCAGTGAGAGCCTGCCCACCTCTGGATTCTCACTCAGCTTAGCAATTTCAGTTGTTAACACAAGCCTCTCTATTTTGTTGAACTGAGACATTAGGTTATACAAGGAGTGTTATTTGCATAAGTGCACTCATAGATGGTTTAGAAAACAGTAATTAAATATAGAAATATCCTGTGGATTTTACATTAGGTAGTGTTGCTATTCATAACACACCTGTAAATGAGTTATACTAAATAAATATCTCTGAGAAACAGCTGTTTAGTTGTTCACAATGGATTTAAAGCCTAAGAGTGTAACTTTAGACTCTCAAGACATCAATCTATGGTATCCACCAGTACTTTGATGTGATTTGGTAAATGTTAGTTTTCTGTAAAAGTCACAGTAGCCTCAGATGTGACAGAAAAAACCCTTTTCCTAGAGGTCTAGAGAGTATGGTCCTGAGTTTGTCTTTTGGATTCAGATGGCCAGCCTGGGGAAAGTACCGTATTCTGGAAGAAATGGTGATTAAGGGGGGGTTGTGTATAAAGAATCTTTCGTTGTGCTTGTTCTGAGTCTCCCTTAAAGTTTGTCAGAGTTGCGTGTGCTGTTGAACACCACTTTAGCCAAACTTTTTGGTGGTAATGATGTGCTGTCCTTATCAGAAAAGTGTTACTATGGGCTGCTGAACTTGCCGGTTGTTAGTTGCTGCATCTGTGCTTCTTTCTGCCGGCTCTTGAGGAGGTGCCCAGTCTTGCACCAGATTTGTCAGCTCTTTCCTTAGAATCTGCCTTCCTTGAGCCCAAACATAGCCCCATGATGTAATGTAATTCCTGGCTTCTGAAGTTTTTTGAATGACTGGCTTATCTCCTGTGGTGGTGCATTCCCCCATGGCCACACTACTATTGGAGAAATGCTCGTTAGGCCTTGGCCTTCATCAAGTGTGCTTGGGCTAGGCCCCTCTGGAGCTTATCAGAAATACTGTCTGTTCCCAGGAACTAGTGCTGTCTAAGAGCCTTGGAAACTTTTTCTTCTTGCCTGAATAACAACCCAAGTGGGATAATATTTTCATTATCAAATATTCAAAGAAAGCTTCTGACCTGAATTGTGGCCAGGATGGGAGACGACTATGGCTGAAGCCACCTCTCCTGCGTGATGTTAAGTTTAAATGCTGTTAAGTTTAAGTGAAGTGCTGTTGGGCCTTTAGGCAGAAACTGTTGGTCAAGTCTGGGCTCAGTTTAGTGCCAGGGTCTACTCTGAACCTTGTGACTCAACAGAAGGGTCTTGTGTATTCCTTTTTCCCCTTACCCTTTCCTATCCTTCTCTTTCTCTCTCCCTCTCCTCCTCCTCCCCAGCTTCCATATAGACCGTTTTGGATATATTTCAGTTTGGATTGATTGATTTTTGGATTTTTGTTTGCTTTTTCTTGATGTGCTTTAACCATTTAATAAGTAGTAAGAGTGAACCTTGCCAACCAAGTTTGTCATGCTGTTGCTTTTATATTAAACCTATTTTTGCTGATACCTTTGCTGGTTATTCTTTAAGTGACCTTAAAACATTCATTCATGACAGCTCCTACATCGGTTTCTTGCCTTAAGTGCTTGGTGCTACCTGAAGGTGCTGTTAGAAACAGGGTGCAGACAGCCCTTCATAGGTTTGACAAAAGTCCATCAGACCTGCTTTGCATGGGAAGCATGACTCAAGAAGTGTTTCTAAAGTGACGCTTAGTCAGATACCCCTAGTTCCTTACTTGGCTTGTTTTGAAGTGTCACAGCTTCTAACTAATGTATCCAAAAGTCCATATCCTCAATGTAAAAAGAAAAGAATTACGTTTAAGTCAGGTGAAAATAAAAATGGAACTTGATGTTCAGTGGGTGTTGTGCAGTACTTCAGATGAAGACGATGATGGTGGGAGCTTTTCTTAGGGTAATGCTACTGTTCTCAAGGGCCTGACTTATTGAGAAGCAGGAATGATCATCATTAACAATTTTGACAGGTTCTCAATGTTGGTATAAGTTAAGGCACAGAGAGACTGTTCACCAACATATTGGTTGTTGCAGCTGTTCTTTTTCTTGTGCTGCGTTTTCTATTTTCTTTTTTAAATTTGGAGTAATATTAATGTGCAGTTTAACTGAAGCTGGCAGTGTTCTACTTCAGTTGTGTAAGTACCACAGTTTTCTTCTGCAATTAAATAACAAACTATTATATTCTGGGATTATAATTCTGTAGTTGAATTGTACTGCTAAAGAGGTGGTCTGTTTAAAAAGAACCCTGTTGTGAAAAAGATTCATGTTATTGCTCTGCAATAGCTTTACTAGTATGGCTTTTAGACTCAAAAGCTTATGAAGCTTTGTTTTTGTTAGGGTGAATGTTTGCATGTTTGTGTGTCTGTTGGTAAAACTAAAATGCTATGACCTTTCCAGTTCTTGCTTCTTTAATAGGGACTTCATAAATCTACAGTATGTTATACTGGAATTTTTCTCATAGTTTAGGTGAATCTATAGACATGTTTCACCACACAGGAATGGGAAAACTCAACTAGGAAGAGTTCTCACTGGGCTTTTCTCAGTGAGACGTGCAGAAACTGGGTCATATTTGAATTTGAGTTCTGTGAGTTTGAATAAATTCATTCTGTCTAAACTCTAATTTAAATTATTTTATATGAGTTTGCCAAATCCTGATTTTTATTGTAACAGTTCAAGGATTATTTTGCTAGCAACTTATTATTGCTCTAGATTAAAAAAGTGTTAAAATTTATATACAAATACTTACCTATATATGGCCATTACTCTAATGTGTATTTGCATATCTGATATGAGCACAGGTCATGAATGGGTTTATGTTTTTGTATTTCAAAGTAACACTGGGTTTGTTTCCTGTTTACTGTAAGGTTCTGAAATAGTTTGCATAAAAAAAAGAAATGGAAAACAGATGCTCCTGAAAACAGCAAACCCTGTAGTTAAGTACCTCTCAGCAGGACAGCCTTTTGCTTTCGGTGTCTGGGGAGAACAGGGGAGGGAAGGAGACCCCTGGGGAGATGGAAGACAAACTGATGATCCAATGCTGAATCTGTAGAAGCAACAAGAGAAGGAATGGTGTAATATTGGGAGTTGTGACCTCTCAAGAAAGTCTTTTTGTTTTAGCCAAAGCTTTGCAATACACCAACTTTAAAGCAATCTGACAGAACTCAAAGTAATTGTGCTTAATATTGTTGGTCCTTAACACTACTGTCCGCAAAACCATTTGTATTTTACTCTTCTTTTTAAATTTAATTTACTGGTATAAATTACAGCTGTATCAGACAGAGCAAGAGTGAATTTTATAGTGTGAGTGCTGAATAAAAAGTTAAGGATTGTTTTTCCTCATAGCAGAAAAATTTTGAATATGCTTTGCAAATACTGCCACCAAATGACTAAAAAGAACATGTAAGGACTATGTTATATCCCATTTAAGCCATTAAAAATATTCCAAAATATGAGGTTTTCTTCCAAGTAGTCCGGATACAATGACTTGTCCAACGTCCCCAAATTTTCATTGATGTGATAAGCAGAGATTGCTACATGGTGCGTTTTTGTAAATAAACATCTGGTGAGACAGAATACTCAGAATATTTTTAAATATAGAGAAGCAAAGTTATAGAAGCATGCTGTTTAGAGAAGCCATGTCTAGTGTTGTTGAGAGCTATGCATTTTTCAAAAGTAATTGGCCTAATTGTGCTTTCCTTGGGAAAGGACTGTGTGAAAAAGAAATACTTAAGAAATACGGAAAACATTAATGAATAGATTTGCCTGATTTTGGCAGAAAAATGCATGCCAAAGCCCCTGCTTGCATCCTGCTCTGGAATGAGAAATATCCTGTAAACATACTCTTTTATATATCTTATCCTTGTTGTTATGGAAATGGACATACAGTAACAGGGACTGAAATAACTAGTGTGAAAATATTTTTCATGCTTGAACTTTATATAATTTATATAATACATAATAGTTATATAAGGATCTATATTTATGAATATAATTATGTCTTGTAGTCAAACACTAGGTAACTATTCATTCAGAAAATGCATTCATTCATTGGTTATGTCCTAGTTCAAGCCAAACAGGAGGACAAAGAATGATTTCCTGCTTTTCTTGAATAAGCAGCTCTGTTTTGAATGCATATCTGTTTGTCATATCAAAAGACATAAGAATAGCTCATTTTAACACACCATTTAGGCAGTTCTAAGTGCTTTAGGAGTACTGGGTCATTTCTGTGAGATGGTCAGAAATGAAGATCAATGAAAAGTAGTGAATTTTTTTTAATGGCGTGTGAACTCTTTAAGACATCTTGTCTTTGACTTGCAGTAAGTAAAATTCTTATAGCAGTACAATCTCTATGCAGGGATGAAGGAGAGTACAGGACTTGCATCAAATCAGATAATAATTTAAAGCTGTGCGATCATTAATACACTGTTTTCTTCTCACCTGTGGTGAAATAAGAAAGGAGAGATCCAGTTACTGTTGAATCTACCGCTAGTTATATTAATCTTATTGAAACTATTTTCTTTAATTTTATTATTATTTTAGAATAATATTGTTTATTACTATGTTTATTAATATTTTATAACAATATTAACCGAATATTATTTTATTTCCTTTTATTACAAGATTGCAAACTTAGAAATTTAGGAGATTCAGGTTGGGACGTACTTGCATTTAATTTTTCCTCCTGTTTCCACTCCCCCTATGTATTTTCCCCTCCTCTCTATTGCTTTGCTTTTATGCTCAGATATTCATCAGGCTTTGCTCAGTTTGCTCCTCTTTTCAAACATTGTTCAAGAAAAACCTGTTATGCAGGTTTCCCATAGAGAATACTGGTATCTCTAAGGCTTCCTGTCTTTGATAAATTCCATATGCTTCAATACAAATATATCCAGTGTTTGACCCCCCAAGATAAAAGAATCTGAGTAGAGTAGAAGAAGTAGCAAAATAGTGTGAGAAGAAGTAGTGGGTTTTTCATGAATTAGAGTCTTTACATTTCCATTACTTTTGGGGCTGCTGATACAGGTGAGCAATTAACAATTTGTAGGTGAGAAAGGATTGAAGGATTGGCCAAATCTTCCTGGGCAAAAATGGAAAAAAATCTGATTGGTGTATGTCTTTTACCTCTGTGATACCCGCTATAAGTATTTTAGTTTCCACTATGCAGAAAATAGTGTTGGCTATTGTCTCAGAATTAAAGCAAAATCTTGAGCATGTTCAGACAAGAACTATTGCCTTAGAAAGCCATTCGTGTTGGGCTGTGGTATCCAGCTGTCAATATACGTAAGCTTTTAAGGCTATCTATAGCACTTCCTTTTCCTCCGTAGAGTTTAGGTGTAAACAATTACAGCAAATCAAATTATCTGCAGAATATACTTTCGAGAATTTATTTTTGAATTCCTCAGAGGGTGTGATGGAAGCACTTTACATTCAATGAAGTCATATTTATATTCTCCCACACTTTAATTCAGCTTGAAGATACAGGAGTTACTAACGGGTTAATGCTTTTGAAAAACTTCAGGCTAAAATAATAACAGTTGGGATGAAATTTCACTTTGTCAAGTAAAAAATGTCATCCAATATTGTTTGTTATTAAAATCAGTGCATAATTCAGCCTTTTATTTCCTTTTAGTTCTTTTTTTTATGAAAAGAAGAAGAAAAAATCTTTTAGGCCTAATTTGTTTCCAGGATCCACATCTGTGCACTTGGAGTACATTCTTTGTCATAATAGCAGCTGATGAGACAACTGATGTTTACTCTAAACAGGGCTGGAAATTTAAAAAATTGAGATGATTTTTCCCCTTACCCTAAATTTCACATGCTCAAGAATGCTGTTAAGTACTACTTTGCCTAAAGCAATAGCTACTCGACATTAAGAAAATGTGAAAGTTGTATTTATAATCAAAAGCTGAGACTGCGGGAACATGTAGTTTTGAGATGTGTGAAGAATGACCCAAGCACTTGAAATCTAATGAAGGGCTTGCTACAGATTGAAAAGCATATCTTTCCTCATATCTTCAATCTTTCTGGTACACCTTTGTTTTCCAAATTCTTTTGCTTCCATCCTAGTGCAATTTCTCAAGAATATCTACTTTTCAAACTTTGGTACTTTGGTGACCCATAAGAAAAGCAGTGTCTTTTTGGGTGTTAAGAAGCCAGCGGCCACCTCACACAAAAGTTTCACTGTGTGGGTTTCCCCCTCTTCTGCCTTTAGTGGAATATAGCTGAGGTCAAAATTATGGAAAAGATATTTTTTTTGTGATGTCCTGCCCTTCCACATAATAGGTATCTGGCAGTGTAAAACAGTGATGTATGCAAGAAGAATAGTATCAATTCTGCTTAAGTTTTTGAGTGTTTTTTGGGGCCATACTCCAATACTGGCTTACCAACCATAAATCTTTACCTATCCATCCTATCTGGTTAATCCTCTTCAAGTATTTGTACCCATTTTGGTTATACTGTAAATATAGAGGACTGAACATGTTTTTTTTCCTGAATTGTTATAATTATGGAAGCAGGCATTGTTAGCTTCCTGAGAAGTCAGAAAATAAATAATATAGTAACTTGCTCTTCTTCCCAGTGAGAAATGAATCTGCTGTCTCTTTGAGTCTATCCATAGTTTAATCAATATACTGTACACTAAATGAGAGAAGGATTCCCACCACTGCTGCTGAAGGTGGAAGGAGCAGCACCTGCACCACATATCCCACCCTGGTTGATTACAGGGTAAGGCAGGGTAGGAGATACAACTCAGTCACATCACACTGCCATACTCATTTTCATTAATGAAAACAGGGACAGCTAGGATGGCCTGGTGATGTGCCAAGTAGCCAGGGAATCCAAAGGAAAGAGACTGTTGAAAGTAGCAGACACTCAAGGAGGAAAACCAGACATTAAAAGTTAGCTCAGCAGTAGTGAAAGGGCCTCTGCCAGCTGAGAATCTCCTAACCTCT
This sequence comes from Amblyornis subalaris, assembly GCA_018881555.1. Taxonomy (NCBI): domain Eukaryota; kingdom Metazoa; phylum Chordata; class Aves; order Passeriformes; family Ptilonorhynchidae; genus Amblyornis; species Amblyornis subalaris. Next base: position 1,367,328 of record JACAXG010000163.1, read on the forward strand.
AAGAACAGAATGTGGGAAAGTCTCCTGGAGCTTGTGAAAAGTCTGTTTGTGACATGAAGCTCAAGGTGTTTTGAGCTCTAAAACTCCAAGTTTTGTGAGAAAAGTCAAAGAAATTCCAGCTAAGCAGGTACACTTTCCATCATTGATTATTGAACCTCTTGGGAACTATTCATGTTGTTCTGTGTTACACTGAATATCAGTTTGTTGGAAGGTTGACCTTTTGCTTTATCTTCTGTGATTTGCTTTGGTGCTTTCCATTGTGTAGGGACTTTTTTACATTTGCTAAGCCTTTGTTGTCACTGTTCTTTCATGTAATCCTGATGTGAATCTTGAAGTTATGATGGTTTTGGCACTGAGGTAAATGCTGCTCCTGTACATGCTCATTCCACTGAGGATCATATTCTATTCAGACTAAAGATACTTTTCCCTTTTTTTTTCCCTTTAAACATTTTAATTCTTAATTTATACAATAGAAGAGTAAGACAAGCTTGTGATTCAAATGTGAATACCATTTGAAATTACTATTTTTTAAAATATAAACTTAAAAGCATTTTTTAATAAATTTATCAAAATAGAGTTTGAACTGATTCATGGAATGCACAACATGCATTGTTATGTAAAGTAATTTCTAAAAAAATACCTGTCTTATCTTGGAAAAAATGCTTGGATACATATTGAAATGAAATGTAGCAGCTGTTACAGAGAGATATTTCCGCCCTCATCCCCACCTACAAAACTGAAGTTAGAATTTTACTATTCAGTCTTTGGGGAAGCAACTGAACAGAAATATAGTGACAGTTTAATGTTTAAAAGCTGCCATACATTTCCAGGTAGTGCAATTGGATAATATTTTCGCTTGGAAGCTTTAGGAAGCTTAAACCTGACAGATAGCTTTTTGTTGATTTACGTTTCTCCTCTTGGATCTCACATTAAGTGAGTTGCCTTTAGCTTTATTTGGAAAATATTGGACCTTTTTCTTTTTTTTATTCCCTTTCTTTGCTATATTATTTAATCCTTCATTGCAGCCTCTATAGCATATTAGCTTCAGTAAAATGAGAGTAAGACAGGTTTTGTTTTCAGTGACTTTTAAGTTGGCATTTCCTTTTAGTGTAACTCACCAGGAGGTTCATGTTTCTTTCACAATTATGTGAAAAGGTTAGACAACTCAGCATTGAAATAGTGATTCTTAAACATCAAAACATTTCAAATTTTTTCTCAAAATAAAACAGCAGATTGTATGAAAAATCCCACAGTTACCTATCAATAGCATAGAGCAATATTCAAGAGTCAATATTGTAAAGGAATTCAACATTGACATAATTTTTTTTTTATTTCCTAGTACTAGCAGTCAACTTCTTCGTAAAATACATTTAATTTTGCTTTAAGAGACCAGAAAGATTCTGGTAAAAGATGTGGAAGGACTATTGAACAAAAGGACAAATAAAATCTTAGTCATTTAAGTGTTATGTAATTAGAAATAATTGACATTTCCACAGCATCCATGTTGAAGTACAGTGCTCAATTTCTTTGTGAAGGAGCAAACTAACTAAACACACATCATGTTCACAGAATGTTCATTATTCCTTCAAAAGAATACTGACTGATCTAAATTTAAAAAAAAAAGAAAAAATATTGTAATAGTTTGAAAATCTGACAAAGTAGAATTATATCCTCTCTCTTCTAATATTTTCTGTTTAAGTTGTGCTATTTGAAGAGGAGACCATATTTCCTTTTCTTTACATCCCCATCAGGACAGAAGATTCATGTGTTTGGGTGTTATGCCTTCATTAAATGAAGGTAAAATTAATGGAGACCTGAATGCTATGAGATGATCTGGGCTAATTTTATTCTTGTTTCCTAAACTTTCACTTCTTTCTTCTGCTTCCCACTCTTTTGTGACCGAATCAATTTCAGCTAAAGAAGAGACCCACACTGCTTATCCACCTCTCTAGTCATTTCACATCATAACTTTGCCACGACCCTTTGCTGTGCTGATGTAGTCATGCTAATCCTTGTGGCTCCCACAAAGGAGTGGCGAAAATGCCATTCCTTGTGCTCGCCCAGGGATGTCTATGCAGTAATTTGATTATAAAATATACTCTTTGCATCCTAGAAGAAAGAAGAATGGCAAAGCTCTTTGTGTAAACTCATTTGTAATTATTTGGAAGCAGAAGTACTTATTTAATAACAGGCTGACAAAAGCTCCCAAGCTGTTGCATCTCGTGAAAGATAATGTGCTAAAAAACAGGATACCATTCTACACTGCAGTTTGCTGGGCACTGTTAATGCACCATTCTCTGCAGAGTTCCTGCACTGAGTGACTTTTACTATGTAGCACAAAATCAATATTTGTTCTAGAAGAAATTATCTTGGTGTACATATATGTGTATATGTACACACCACCCCTAGAGCTGGAACCTTTGGAGAGAGAGATCAGCTTTATTTGGATACCACTTTCACATGGTGGAAGTTTTCTGAATGGAGGCTCCCCATTTCTTCTACAGACTAATTAAAGCGCTTCATGGACTTTGCCTCCAAATAATTCAGACATTAGTCATTATCTTTCCTGCTTTCTCTTCCACTGCTGCCTCATCTTGCTAGCAAGTATTAGACTATATATTCTTTAAGACTTGATGTTTAGCAGTTACTGGTTCACAGCTTAATGTGCACTTTGAAGATAAGAACTCTAAAAGCTTTTGTAATTGCCTAAGTGTAAGAGAAAAAAATTCTTTAGATTCTGTCTGTTGTCAACTTGTTTAAAGCATCAGTGGAAGAGGGTTTGCCTTATTCTTCCCTACAGCGAGAATATAAATATGGAGTGTTTGCCTTCTGAGGCTCGCAGACATGTGCCAAGTCTACTGGCTTTCCCCTAGTGCACAAGCCGTTTCCCATCTGTAAGGCATTAATATGGCACTGTACTGTGTTATGGAAGGGCAGTGCAAAGCCAGGCTCTGTGACTGCGAGCACTGCTCTCTGCTGATGTGGCTAAATGGCTTCTTGGCTCATGTATCTCTGCAGTGGCATAGCAGCAATAACCGTAAAGGAATGCTCACCAACAGTCTCACTTCTATAACAAAGGCAGCAGAACAAGGGATAGCTCTGCTGTATTTTCATATTTTATCATGTGTTTTCATTTATTTATTTGAGAGGGGGATTGTTTGTGTGTATGTGATTTCAAGATATTTCTTCAGGAATAAATGATAAATCCCAGAACTGCTGGACTTAAGCAGCTGTTTATCTAGATGGAGTACTATACTTTTTTAATTTAGCACTTATGTATATATGGAGCCCAGAACAATATGCTTAAGTTAAAATAAAAGTAACATGAACAGTTTCCAGCAATTCTTTCATTGCCATCTATTTTCAAATACTGTATTGTTTGTTTGTGGTTTGAGGTGGTTTTTTTTTTTTGTCATTGTATACCTTATTATGTTTAGCATTTGCATCTTACCCAGAACTTTATTGGCCAAGATTTCCAAGAATTGCTTTTTTATCTAGATGTGAAATGGAAGTTTCATCCAAAAGACCAGGATGCAGTCAGGCCATAATCTACTTTTCAAATGGAGCACAAGATGATTTTTCCCTGGAACTGAGGGTGACAAACAGGAACTGTGTAAAGGCTATTGATTGAATGAAACAGGTTTTGGGAACCACCTCCTGAGCTGGCACACAGCTTTACTAACAACAGAACTGTTGGGCTAACAGCAGGCTGATTCAGAAAGGAAACTGCTGTGTTTTTTAGAGGGTAATTTTTTGATTTTATTCATAGCATGATGTCACTCACCAGGTTAACCCGTGCATCTCAATTATATGAGAAGCATAATAGTTTTCCATAATACACAAGTCTTTGGAGCTTTTGTACAATGGCCAGCCATGTTGATTGATTTGCAGAGGTGACTTAATGTACATAACAGGAACAAAAGTTAAGGAACATTAAGAAGTGGCTTAGCTTTGTAGTTACTGTCAATCTCTGTTAGCAGACCAAGTGGTTGGCAACATTGGCTAATCCCTTTCAGCTTGATTTTGTGATGTGGATATAGTGGGGAATGAGACGCATGGAAAAGCAGAAAGGAAATTTTTAAAATATATGAACGTGCAATAAGAATAACAGTTTATCTGTTGCAAAATTCTGTAAGAATATTCCTACTTTGCAGTGCTTGCAAGCATCTGCAACCAAAATAATAAAAAGTTGTTTTGCCAAATAATTTCATGCTAATATGGTGCCCTGTTGCCTTTTCTAAGGACAGGGTGAGAAATGGCACAGTAAAGGATCCTTGCGTGACATATGCCCGTTCAAGATACTTGTCTAAATTATGTTGAATAATTCATGGTAAACTAGTTAGTTAATTAATGTTCCATTCCAGTACGTATCCAGTGTTATCTCTGAATTCGGGTTTCTATCTTCATGCTCACACAGTATGTCCTGAAAAAAATGACAATAGAAATCTAATCTCTTGCGTCTAAATTAATTCTCTAGAATATTTTTCTCCATTTGCAAAAAATATTTCTTCAATTATCTGCCCTGTATTTGTGCCTTGTTTTTTATCTCCTATTGCATCTGTAACAAAAATTCTGCAGGTGAAATGCACCCTAATAGGGTAGGATTCAGAATGTTGAAAGTAGCAGCTAAGGGTATTAATTACTGCAGGAATACAGGGATGTAAGCACTATAAATTGATACTGTCACTCTGCACTATGGTACTATAAAGGCACCTAAATGGGACACTCAGCTAAAGCAGATTGCAATATCTCAAGATGTACACTCTAACAGTTCCCTAATTTTAAGCAGATTTTAGCATTTATAGTTTTTTGCAGCACTCTGACATCCTGCTTAAAGTATTGCCATGTAAGCAGAGCTCAGTTAGACTCTCTATTTTAAGGACCAGAGATGAAACTTAGCAGATACACACGGGCTTTGTAAGATTCCAAATAAAGCACAATATTCACACATGTGCACAGGGTGAAATGAGCACATGTACTTTGCATGCCTCAGTTTTTCCTTGCTGTTCTTCATGCATGTACCAAAGACTTTTTTGTTTGGCATTTTTGTTGTCATTGGGTTTTTTGTTGTGGTTTTTTTTTCTTCCCTGGATTACTCCTTTCCTCCTTACACTTAGAAACTGAAATTTTTCTCCTTCAAATTTTCCAAATACAGCAATTTTTTTTTTTTTTTTTTGGTAACTTCTACTCCCTTGCTCTGATGTATTTATTCAGGAAAAACACTTCAAAATTAAAAGCAGAAATGTAAGAACCAAAAATACTGGTTTTGTCTACAAAATAGCCAAATCTTTGTCTGTGCAGACATCCATTAGATTACATGATCACCAAGGTCTAGCAGTCCTGTATGGTAATCTTGAATCTTATCATCACTTAGGTCTTCACATTGAGTGGAAAGGGTGAATAGCAAAAAGCAAACATAATAAGCAGATTAGAGGTTTTTTAAAAATAATACTTAAAGATATTTTCTTTCCACAGATTCAAAATCTCAAAAAGAAACAAAAAATTTTAAAATTAGCTATCCCTGATTTGGCAGTGCATGTGATAGGAATTAAGTACATATGCCCAGCATATTGCATTAGTATATAAAGAAGTGGAAGATCATTGCATAATGAAGGGCAGGGTCATTTTGTGTTCTCAGGTTTCAGGTCTATGAGTCAATATGTCTTGAAGTCCCATCCTTGTCATGCCCAGTTTTGTACTGTCAGACATATTTCAGCTGGACGTTGGCAAATCTGAGCTGACAGAACAAGCAGAAGATTCTTTTGGTGCCCCTCTTCGGCTGCTTTGTTCCACTGCAAACATAAGCAAGGCTGTTTGTTGTTACAGAAAGGCAATCCAAAATTTATCAGTACCACTTTAGGTTAACAATTAAAGTTGAGGTCTTGCATCCCAAATGTCTGGGAAGTGATTATGTAGTCGTACACAAATCCTTTACAAAGTCACTGAGCTATGGTGTCTGTGAGTGCTTCTTTACTTAGGTAAAGTGAAATGGTCTGTCTTAACCTACTAGTGAGTGAAGGCTACCCAGGGTCTGAACAGAGTAGAGACTGCTTGCTCAGCTGGTCACCACATCTGGAATACAGGGTGGAAGTCAGTGACTGACAGTAAGATCAACTGCTTCTGTATTCTCTGTCTGTCAGTGATGCCTTGCCTTTCTACTGACTTTAAACACAATTTTCTACGCAGAAGAAATGATAAAACCCTGTAAGAGAAAAAGAGAAAAATACACTTCAGAAAGCTGTGTTTTTGCTCTTCTAGGTTGGCAACTCCTCATGCAGCCAGCTAGGAGGCAGTTGCTTGAGGCAGTAGCTGATCAGTCATGGCTGAGGGGCAAAATCTTGGCATACAAGGCAATGATAGAAAAAAGGTCCCTCTTTAGAGGGGATAGCACAGTAAGTGGTGGAACCTTCATCCGTTTGTCAAACCGTGATGAGTCTCAAACTAAGAATGGTTCTAGAAAACAGCTGAAATGAGAAATGTCATATAGCTTATTATGCGTAAGATGTTCAGGATCTACATTCCTTTTCTGGGCCTGCCTGTTGCTCACCATAACTTGCCACAGCATGGGAAGAAGAGAGTGCATGTGAAGAGGAAGTTGTTCACAACTGGTGGTTATTTTGGAAGTTCTTGTAAAGAACCTTTTTTACTGTTATTGCCTTTAGCAGATGTGCATAATAATAGGAGAATGTGCTATCAGAAGAGCAGATTTGCTTGATAGTCCTTATGTGTTTTTACAGGGTTGCATCATTGATCAAAAAAATAAGGTAACTATGGAAACAGAGAAACATTGCTCAGTGTTTTCTTCACTATGTTTATTTTTAGCACTATTGAATCTTGTGAATGGTTCTTCACATGTTAGAAAAGATTTTTCTGAATGTCCTTTCTTTTTGTGTGAAAGATATATATATATAGGATTTGACTGAACTTTCAGTAATTTAGAATAATTTTCACTGAGAATATATGAGGAACAAAAGATATTTCTGATGCGTGACATTTTTCCCAACCTTTGTGAAAACGCAGTCTCTCTTGAATTTTGCAGAAGGAATCAGTGGCAGCAAAACTTCTGAGAGGAGGAAAAGATGGATTTCACTGCAAGAAACACTCAGAGTTTAGGGTTTTTGAGTCCTTGAACACAAGCTATTGCACTCTTATATAGACAATTTTTATGTGTCAGCAACTGAAGTTTGTAAGAGCTGCTTGATTTCTATTCCTTGGGAATTAGAGTTGCATACTTAGATTCCTAAATGTTGTTTTAGAAGGTGAATATTAGAAATCAATCTTGTATGTCTTTGTCAACTGCTTTATCTAAAATCTAAACACATCCTATGAGAAAAATTGTCCATTTTTTATTGGGCTGTGTAAGTTCACGCTGTTGGTGAAAAGCAAAGATGCTATGAAAATGCCATTGCCGTGAGATTGATATTAGCGGAGGCACACAAGTAGGGATCAATGCCACCAGTAAAAGTGGACATAATCTTTAAAGGGGCAAACAGTTTCTACCTCTGTCACTTAACGAAATGAAATTGTACTCCCTCACTTTACCTCCCCTCCTCTCCTTTCTTCTGTACCCTTCCAAATTTTCACAACAGTAAACTTCATTTCACTGGTAACCTACACGTAATTCAAATCCAGCAGAATTTTGTAAGCTAAAGTTGACAGAATGGGGACACACATTTAGAGGGAAAAAATAAGAAGACATACACCATTCTTTTATTTTTCCCCTCTAAAAACATTGCTATTTTAAATCAAAGTAGATGATACATTGCATATTCATATGCCCTGAATATGAGTTCTTGTGAAAATCATATTTCTCTAAAGAACATCCATTGCAGATCTCAGACTCTTATGTCAGTTGCATATAAAGTAGGATCTAGTGCAATCTCTAAAAGTCTCCTGAATTCTGCTGTGCCATAATTATGTTTTAGAAAAACAAATATTTTCCTTTTAGAGACTTGCTGCTAGCTTGCCATGCTTCTCTGTTTTGATCCTGAAATTACTCCCGTAACTTAGGTAGATTGGGCCTTTCAGGTTCCATAGAATATATCCAATATCCTAAGTCACAGACCTTAGAGGGTTACCAAATTAATGCGTATTGTGGATAATACAGTATTATAATAAAGAACAATTACAAGTGTTCTTTATTACAATATTACAATAAAGAAAAATTACAATAAATAATAAAGAATTACAAATTCTTTAACCTTTCTATAGGGAGTAATGTTGAATTTCAAGTAATAAAAAAAGCTTATGAATAATAGTTTGCAGGTGTGCTGGTTTTGGCTGGGATGGAATTAATTTTCTTCACTGTAGCTGGTAGCAGCTCTGTTTTGGATTCATGATGAATACAGGGTTCATAACAGAGATGTTTTAGTTGCTGACTTTTCTGTTTTTCATCCCACCCCACCAGTAAGCAGGCTGGGGGTATATAAGATGTTGGGAAGGGACACAGCTGGTAGAGCTGACCGCAGCTGACCAAAGGGATATTCTATATCTTAAGGGGTTATGCTCAACATATATAAAGCCAGGGAAAGTTGGCTGTGGGCAACAGCTTGGGAACTGGCTGAGCATTTGTCAGTTGGTGGTGAGCAATTGTTTTTCATTTACATAACTTGCCTTTCCAAGGTTTTATTTTTTTTTAATTTTCCTTATCATTACACCACTTTTTTGTTTTTCAAGTATTAGACTTCTCATCTCAACCCATAAGGCTTCTGACTCTTGCCCTTTTAATTCTCTTTCCCCCGTCCTTCTGGGAAGCTGTGTGCTATGCGTAAGTTGCCAGGTGGGGTTCAATCAGACAGCAGAAAAAAATTAACTGTGAAAAAAAAAGTGATTATTTAGTGATTACATTTGAATGATGGAGCATTTATTGGCTTAAGAAATCAATGTTTTACTCACAATAGCAATTTTTTTTCTTAGATTGGAGTGCTAAATATTTTTCCACTTTATTCAATTTCACTTTTGTATTTACTAGAGTATTTCAAATACAAAGCATCAAACACAGTGCTACCAATGAATAGAAACATTTTGCTTTTACAGTGATTATAAGCATGTACAAAGACAGATACACAGCTTATCCTAACCACATAAAATGAAACATAACCTAATTAATAATTTATTTATCTTTTTCTGCTACAGTAATTGGGAATGACATTTTTCAATTTAAGCAGTAGTGCAAAACATGTTAAAAGCTAAGTAGTCTCTGGCAACTCTGACAGTTGAAGACTTTTGAGATTCAGCTTTCTTTGGCTTTCATACTGTCTTAGGACAATTTAATATTTTTTAAGCTCATTTAAGAGCACCTTTAGGCCAGGTGGAAACTAGTCAGTGGGGTATCTCTTTGAGATGACAGAGAAATTAATTGAAATATCATCTGGCATTTCCATGGCAAAGGCTCTAAAGAGCCTTTAAAATCTCTCACAAGGGACTTCAATACCAAATTATTGATGTTCTTTAAATGTTTTTGTTTCAGGGTTTCCATCTGGAGCTGCTCTATTTGTATAAACCCACAGTGTCATCATGTCTTCCACATCTGTGGGATCACGCTGATTATTGCTACAACTGGTTTTGAGGAATAATCTACTTCTTAGCCTATTGATTATTTAAAAAATAGCAGATCTATTCTCCTAATAATGTTTTAGGAATTCCTTTTGAAGGATTACTACTGGATATGTAATTATATCCCTCACCTGCAATATGATGAAACTTGCATTCGTATGTGGAACTCTTAAGACATTTCTTCATTGATCTTGATCAGAATGTTCTCCCTTTTTCTAAGGAAGGGTTTCATTGAATCAACTACATTTTGGCAAATATTTTTTCCTAGTCAGTCAGTAAATAGTATCAAAAAATTTCTAACTGATCCTGGTCTCAAGGTAAATAAATTTTAATGTCTTTCCTCTATTGATATCTATACTTATTTTTCCCTTTGAATGTCATTTATTTATTTATTAACTCAGTCTTTAATATCCCTTCAATATCTCTTCTCCTAACTCTGATTTGAAATGTGGAAAAAATAAAAAAACCCCTGTGTATACTGAGAAAGAATGAGAAGTAATTTTACACGGGAATGGCTAAAATTAGCTGTCTTGATGAGTTTGTAAATCTAACTACAGCTTTGTGGGGACAAAAAATTTAAATAAATTTATATCTAATTATATTGTAGAGAACAATATGTGTATGTCCTATTTAATTACCAGTGAGAATAACTTAATTTAGAAGTGAATGAGGAACAGAATGTAGATGAGGAACACGATGTTTTTGTCTGGTGATACCAGTATATCAGATTGATATGTTAATGTGACATATTGTGGTGAATTTTACTGAAGCATTATCAATTTCTTTGTGCAACTAGCAGTGCAGAGAAGTGGAAGAGAAATAATAATTAATGTGTTGTCTTCTAGCAAATTTTTTCTTTCTCGTCTGTAAAGAGCATAAACAGGGGTATAGCAACTTCACAAGTAGAATAAACAATAGTATGAGGTCAACTGTATAACATTTTGCTGGTCCATTTCTTTTGTTGAAACAGACCATCGCAGACCATGCTTGTCCCAGTCCCAGACTTTACTTTTCCTGTGTAGGTTTCCATGAAATTCTCTAGCTGCCGGTATTGTTTCTTATTAACACACAGCATCTGCTTAGTTTCCTGAGAAACGTTGAGTGGTCTTCAAGGGAGGCAGAAAGCTTTAAAAAAGAGGTAATTCCAGGTATTAGATCTCCATTTTCGTGAAGGATCTGAGAAACAGCAGGGAGCACAGCATATTACCACCTGCTAATTAATAGAGAAGGTAGAAGAAATCTTGCAGGAAAGGCTAGGGACCTGTTGTCACCGTGTCTCTTGACAGGGTGCTAAATTGTTCACTCATGTAGAAAGCTGACAGGGCTATCAGTTTGCGCCGGAGTTCTGCACTGTTCTGAAAATGGCCTTTGACTGCACAGGAGTCAACACATACTGGTTTGTTTTGCGGGGTTTTTTTTTGTCACCAGTGAACCCAGCTTTGAAGGAGGCTTGGAAGTCTTGCAGGTATATCAGATGAAAACATCAAAACTCAATAGTTAAGTCCTGTTTCCAGAGCGGAAGCTGGCCCTTAAATGGGAATAAAAGTGAATTTTTACCCAAGGAAGTTCAAGGTTCTTCTCAAAGATTTTTTATGGCATGGGGCAAAGGACAAATTTGTTTTGAGTCCCTACTTTGATGTAACATATTGGTGGATAACACTGAAACATTTAATCAAATGTTGACCTGTTATTTTGTTAAAAATGAAAAAAAGTAATAACTACTGGAATAGACTAGAATCTAAGACTAATAAAAGGCTTTAAATGCATACCAGAAAAGATATTTGAATAAAAGTGTCAGCCCTGCCTCTGTATTAGGCCTTGATTAATTCTAGAACATGTACTTTTTTTATGGTTTAAGAAAATTTAAAAATTTATTCCATGTTCTGTCTTGGGTTCAAGAGGAAACTTGTGTTCTGAAGAAAACTATGGTGTCATTAAAGTATAAGGCAAAGCTGAGCTTGTAATCATTCACGTGTATTTTACTTCTGAATGCAAGACTTAGAGTGCAGGAATATTTTTTTCTTTAGTAATTGTTCTCTCTGGTCAGCAGTTCTAACTGTAAACAAACATAGTGAATGTATAAGGACTACAAAAATATATAGGTGTTTGTCAAATACTTTGAGAAGCTTTCATGGAAAGTGCACTAGAACAAGGGAAAAATGGTGACATTACTGAAACTGTTCATTTTAGCTGTTTGGTGTCAATTCATAGTGTTTTGGAGATACTTCTGAAAATTTCTTCAGGGGTATTTTGACAGGCATTACACGAGATTTGTGTTACACAATTCTGAAACTTTTTGTTATGATTCAGAATGGCTTTCTAAGATAATGAGATCTTAATTATATCTAATTATTCTTTTTTCATTTTTAATTTCTCTCATGCAATTCACCTTATTTTTACCAAAATGCTAGCAAAAGAAATTAGCTTCAAAACTGTATAATTTAAGTTTTATTTCTGATACCCAACTGCTTATCTTGTTGAGCTTTTCAAGTACATTTTAAATCAACATATTTACATATCACAGTGATCACTGACAATCAACCTGAATAGTCTTAATTTCCCAGTTTCTTGGAGGATCTTAATCTCAGCTTTGCATGGAAACAGTTTGCATTAAGTTTTTGGTGGGCTTTTCCCTCATGTAATGAACTGAAGTAAAATGACTGGCTGATTCCCTAACGACACTTGAACAGAAGGCAAAACCCACAGAGGTTTGAAAAGGCTGAATTAGCCCTTTAAGCAGTAGCCTCCCACATTTTGGGTGCCATTTTTCTCTTGGGTGGACCATCCTTCTCCAGCCAGTGTTATCTCATCCTGGACAGATATTTGCTGCTGCAGATTCCTGTAGAAGAGAGCTACCACGCACAGAGGTAAGGGTGGTGAAGATCTTTCCTCTGGGTCAGTATTTTCCCCTGGCAGTATAATGTATCTTAAGGAACTTTAAAAAAATTATACTGTCTGTTCTGCTGATAAAATTCTTCTATCAATGCTTCATTCTGTTTCTCATGTTCTTATATTTCTGGGAAGATATGTTACTGAATATATGTGGGGGTGGGTGGAAGTATGCCTTGCACATAATGAATGGCATGTCTAAATATACACCTTTGGAGCAGTATTCCTAAACTTGGACCCATCTGTTTCTCTAACCAGTTATGCAATCAGACCAGGGGACATTAAGTAGGTTGAGGTGACAATGACAGAAGAAAATCGTTGTAACTTTACCTTAATCTTGTGTCTGAAAAATCATGCTCCATCTTGAAAAAGGAAGTAGGAAAGCTTTAAACATAAAAGTATAATCACAAAATTTTAGTCATATGGTTTGTACAGTAAATTAAGGACAATACTATTGCAATGAAGATCTGATTGGTACCCTTAGAGATAATAGCATTTCAAGCCCCAGCTGCAAGTGAGGCTTTAGACCAATTAATGTTATGGTCAGGGAAGGAAAAAAGTGTATGGAGGATGTAATACACCAAAATTGAGTGAAATTGTGGGCTATATAGAGGAAAGAGTTATTTCACTTGTCTGGGGACTTGTATAACTAGAGTGACTGCATGGCATTAAAGGTCATTTACTACTCACTAACTACATATATTTTGTTCTTAGTTAAATAAGAATAATAAAGAAGGAAATTACTATGGAAAAACGAGATTTTCATTATAAAAATAACCATATCTGATATACAGAACGGATATTGAAAAGTAAGAAATAGAATAATGTCTTGGTCATGGGATTTGTGCCAGTTCAGATTGCTTAGAGGTTTCAATGACAATCCAGGCTTTAAAATGCTTTTCGTTTCTCATATCCTGAAAACCTGAATGTTTTTCTTGGTTTGAGGAAACCTGTATAAAAATAAAATAGTAATTTTCAAGTATAAAGTAGCATTTAAAAACATGTTTCAGTTTTCAGAACTTTATTGGAACTTGCAGGATAGTTTAAAATAATTTGAAAGGCAGGGTCATTTTTATGTTTTGCTTTTGTTGGTTGGGGTTTTTTTTGTTTGGTTGGTTTTTTTTAAACATATATGGGTAAATTTTCCCCTATAACGTGTGCTGGGGTGAAAATATGTATCAAAATGTGTTGAGGTAATTGTACGTTGACTTCATCTTTTAATTTTGTTCCTTCTCGAGTGTCTCTTTGGACTTTTTTCGATGATGTTTTGCAGGGTTGTGTGCTATAATTAAAGTCAGGGTATTTTTTTTTTGCCTGAATGTCAGATATTTTTGTACCAAATTATCTTGTCAGCTAATATTAAAAAATATAATGTTGAGATGACTGACAATGTATTCAAGTTTAGACTGAACTTCAGAAATGTATGAACCAAGTCGTGAAGCTAAATTAAGAGCAAAATAAGTACTCGAAACTCTTCATTTTGAACTTCCATCTCAGAAAGTGTAGCCCAGAGCTGCAAGTGTCAGATGGCCTCTTAATGTGTTTCAGTGTTAATATAGTGCCATGCTAGGCCAGTGCTCCCACAGCTCAGTACTTGTGCACCTATGTCTTAAAGCTGGGCACAAATCCTCTTTCTGATCCATTTGGAGCAGCAGGATTTCCTTAGTTTTAATGGAGACAGAAGACAGTTCCTTTATAAAGAAACCATTTCTGACAGCTTTTGTTTCTGTTTTGTTAAATGGAGAAGAAACACTACAGAGGTGTGTGACTAGAACTGCGTAACCACAGAATGGGAGAGTTTGACAAAGAAATGTGTGAAGTTTGGAAAACAACAATTTCACACAATGTTCTGCATACAGAGGAGGGATTTGATTTCTTTTTACGATGTAAACCCTCTTTCTGCTCTGATGGAGTGGAATTATTATCATAGATTTTTTTTTTCCACTCTTCTCTCCATAAAGATTTAAAAACAGTTTTTCAAAGTTTAATTTGCATCTAGGAGGACTGTACAACTTGTGGGTTTCCATTTGGATTTTTCCTGGTTTTATAGAGAGGTAAAATATTAGCAATGTGGAGACAGTGGGAGAATAGCCAGTGTCAGAATTGGCTTTAAAAACCACAAAAACTAAAACCTGCCCTGCTAATTCTGTTCCTGTATGATAGAAGAGTCTATGGAATGTGATGATTCAGTGTTCTGTAGTGTTGAGATGGATGATACAGCAGAGCTGGGTAGTGCAGTACTCTGACATTTATTGCATAAGTATCAGGATAGAATCCTCTCTGTTTGCTGGACTGTATACAGATTTATTTGTTTGTTTTACTGACTTTAAAGCTGAGAAAAGGAGACAATTTATCTTTTTTTCTCCCTGCCGTTCTCTAGTACATCTGTACAGCATTTACAAATTATATTATTTATTTGGCATAATGGTTTAAAAACCATTATATGTACTCTTTCTCTTTTCCAACTTGTGTGGCTGCACAATAGGATGTATTCTATGTAGGGTAGGTGCTCTAGTAATTTCTGGTTGTCGTGGTTTAACCCGGGAGGCAGCTAAACACCACATAGCCACTCGCTTGCTCCCCGTGCCCGCTTCCTTCCATCCTCCCAGCCCTGCAAAGGGACAGGAGTGAGAATCAAGGCAGGGAAAAAAAGGTAAAGTTCCTGGGTTGAGGGCAATTTAATAGGTCATAAAAGGAGTGGGAAATAATATTTCTAACAATAATAATGGACATGATAAGAGAATTAGAATACAGAAAGCAAGTGATACACAATGCAATTGCTTCCCAGACAGTTCCTGAGAAGCAGCCCTGGGCCAGCTTTTCCCCCAGTGTATACGCTGAGCATGATGCCATATGGTATGGGATATTCCTTTGGTCAGTGCGGGTCAGCTGTCCCAACCGTTCCCCTCCCAGCTTCTTGTGTAACCCCAGCCTCCTCACTGGTGGGGTGGAGTGAGAAGCAGAAAAAGCTTTGACTCTGTGTAAACACAGCTTAGCAACAGCTAAAAATTATTGTGAAATTTATTAATAACAATTAAAACATCAACATTATTATCATAAATCAAAAGTACAGCACTGTGCCACCTACTACACTGATTACGGCTTTCTAGAATTTTCCCAGAATCCTTCTAGAAGAAGCGAAAAGTACATGCAGCCTTTTCCAATGTTTTGAAGGATCACTTTAAAGCAACTGCAAGTTTATTAGTAATCCTTGATTTAATCTTTTACACTTTGTTTGACATGAGTCAAGTTGCAAAGGTGCTGTTTCGGGCAACTACTGTCCACCCCTGACTGTTTTGTGAGCCTCATCACACATTTATTGAGCAGAATTTAGCCTAAATTTTGGCAGATTTCTCAATTTTGTTAAGATGAGCAGACGTACGCTACATTGTCATATCGTATTTTCTAACATGTACTCGGGGGAATAGATTGGCCAGATTTCTTGTTGCATATAAGGTCACTACTGATTCAAAAACAAGCCTTGCTCCTGAATCTTACCCCTGATTACTAACACACATAGCTAATTGAGTTTCTGAAAGTACGTTCTCTCTGTTCAATTAGGAAAGGAAAAGGCAGTTGATACTACTTTGTGCAGCCAATTCACTGGGGAATCTCCAGTATCCAGTTTTCCATGAAGCCTTAATAGTGAAATGAACAAATCACAAAATTGTATTAAAACTAATTGGCTTGCAAGCTTTAAACATCAGGACTTGAGAGTGTTTCCTCTCTGGATCTCCTTGTTTTATTTTAATGTATACCTAGTTTTGTTACAGTTTAGCAATGGTGCTGTCTTGGGGTAAGACCCGGCTGTGCATTAGCCTTCCCACTCCATCCTCCTGAGGGCTGGAAGGAAACCTAGGTGTAACAAGAGCCAGGAAACACACAGGTTACCTTCTGCTGTAAAGCGTCTAGTTTTCAGTGGGACTGGAGCCAAGGACTACCATGGCTGTGGTGTTAGAAATGTCTTTGTTTCTCCATTCTTCCTAACAAACACAACAATAACAAAACAAAAAACTCTCTCTAACAAAAGTTGGAATTTTTATGATGTGGTTTTGGGAGCTGTTTAAATAATCAGGAGAAGCTGACAGAGTTGTATGTCTTTGTAAAAAGCAGTTTTCCACAGAATTATGTGTGAAATCATGCTGCTCTGAGCACAGTATGAATTGATAAAGATAGAAGCTTCAAGCTGTTAGTAGAGAAACTTTCAGCCAGTGCTCAACATAAAACATATTTCTGAGATTATCTGTGTTAAGTTAATAAGGAAGCAATCAGGCTTGAGCCCCTGACTCTCTCTGTTGTCTGTTTCCATGGTGTTCTTTGCTGCTTTCTACCCTCTTTTGTCTTCAGACATACACACAGACATCCTCAGGATGTGGCAGGGAGGAAGGGGAAGAAAGAGACAGCATTGGCAGTCCCTCCTTCACGTCTGTAGGTCTTGCATACACTTTCTTTTTGGCCGATAAGAAGTGCTTGCATTTACCTGAACCTTAACCCCTGGGGTGTCAGGAAGGTAGAAAGAAGCCTGATGCTTTGCTGTATCTACCTTGACAGGCATGTGGTGACAGACATGTTAGCTATTAACCACGCTGCATGCGGCAATTAGAAAACAAGGCATGTAAAGAATGGAAAATTCGGTGTAAAGGTGTATGAAATGAAAACTGCAGTCAGAAAGTTGTTTGTCCCTCTCTGCCCTGATGCCTCACACACATCTCTGGAATCTATTTAGCGTTATTCTCATCCATATAATTAGTTAGGGATAATGAGTTAAATAGCCTTCAAAACAGTGGACTAGGTTTCTGTAATGGAGCTAGTTTTGAACAGCAATCTGGTATCCCAATTTGTGGCTTTATAATTTCATGTCTGTAAATCCCATCTCGAATTTACCTGGCTCTTGAATTTTGGAGCCAATATCAGTAGTTAAGGGCACTTCCTGTTCCTACTTGATCCTCATGAATCTACAGACAAAACTTTGTTGCCTTCTCTTGCTCCCTGCTGCAAGAGCCTTGGAAAGGATGGGGTGTTATCTAACTCTATCCATATATACAACAGAAAATAATAATTGAAAAAAGAAAATATTGTATTGTGAATTACAGAGAAAATTCACATTCAACATCTCTTTCTAAACATGTAGCAAAGAGTGAAATATTCTGACTCATATGAGTGAAGACAGGGTGGGTTTGGGTTTTTTCACTGTTTCGTGTTTGGGGTTTTTTTGGGGTTTGTGATTTTTTTGTTGCTGTTTACTGACATAGTGTGATATCCAACACATAAACTTTTCCTAGAAACTGAATTACTAGTAGAGGAAGAAAACCGATTCAAGAATTACCATCTGTATCCCTTCTTGTGCTCTTGATGCACAAAGTCTTATTTCCTTGGAAACGTCTTTTTTCACAGATAGAAGTGTTTCATGGGTTTTGACTAGATTTCTGAAAGGAAATTTTGTTGGGTTTTGGGTGGGTTTGCGTTTTTTTGATCCAAGGCAAAGTGTGAAGGAAAGTGGGCATTTCCCCTCTTATTAAGCTTTTCTAGAAGGAGTGTGTATGAACCCATTTTTTACTTGCCAGTGAATATGTAAGAATCAGGCTACGTTCCATCATGAGATAATCTATTAAAAAAAAATTCAGTAAAGTATGAACAGAGGGTTGAATGGGGGGATTGTTCTAATGTTTATGAGCCATTTTTTTACCTTATTCAGTATAACACCTGTCTATGCTCACACACAGTTCCAAGGCTGGCGTGATATTGAGACACTTTATAGCAGAATCTTGTCCCTGTTTTTGTCCTCTGGAAACTGGAGTAAGAGACAGATCTTCCTGACAAATGTTTTTTGTTTGTTTGTTTCAAAATGGCCTCACAATGAGGCTATTTTCTCTTCCTTTCCAAAAGAGGAAAAGGTCTTCTTTAGATTTAAAATTTACATTGGACTAAAAATTTTAAATTGAAATTAAATTAGTTCCTTTAATCTGGCATGTTCTAGCTCCTAAATACCTAATACGCTTGCAGAAGTAAAAAGTCTATAGGAATATATTATAGAGATATCTTTCCTCAGTCGTATAATGGATGTGGGCTGTCCAAAGACTGGTAAATGGATTGTCATGACAATTACATGTGTGGTGGAAATTATATCAATAGTGAGTCTTGACCCGTTCCTTTTATCAGAACGTTGCCTAAAGTAATTGTGACAATGCACGGATTCTTAAGTGGTTTTGTTACGGTGTGGAGATCGTGTGTTATCTGCCAGCCTGGTATATACGTAAGTCTTTTTGTAGTTTTAGAGTTCAAATCAAAGGCATTCAACACAAGCTTTATGGAGTCTGATTTTTAGTTTTTAATCTTCAACACATGGATATAATTACTTTCCCCATGCTCCATCCATATAAGCCCGTGAGGAAACTTTAAAAAGTTAGAGCTTCAAAAGTTTAAATGCCTTATCTGAGAACTGCAGTACCATGAACATATTTTCAGGATTCTTAGTTTTTTAGTCCTGTAACTTAATCACAAGACTTGCCTTTTTAAAATTTTTTTTTACCTACTCATTTAAATTACAGAATCAGTCATATGTGATTTATTAGGAAAGTTGAGGGTGTGGGGGTCATGGTATCTTTTCGTGACAGTTCTCCTCCAAATGACCCACAGTTCTGAAGTGGCCTGTTATGTACCTTACAGAGAAATTCTAGACTTCTGTTGGCATGAAATTCCATGTAGTTTTTTGCAGCTATGGTGATTTAAATGTTACTTTTCAACACTATGTATTCAGAATAAAAACCAACATATTCCCCAGATGTGTCTTGCACCTGATTTAAAACTTTTTGAGAAATTATGATAAAATGCATGCTTTGGTTCATGTGAGCTTTGAACATCACTAAAAAATGAAGAGATTTTCAGATTAAAAAAAGATTAATCCTTATTTAAAGAAGGTTTTAAACTCCCAGTTTTGGAATAATTTTTATTTTTTTCTGCTGAAAGTAGAATGTGAGAGTTTTCAGTAGCGTGGAAGACAGAATTTGGATAGAAAAGTGGCATCAAATTTGTATGCAAATCTTTTTTTTTTGAGGGAGTAGAATTTAATGCATAAGATTAAATAATGTCTGTAAGAAAATATTGACAACAGCACTAGAATGATCATGACTGAGTAGCAAAAACACCTACCACCCTGCTGCTATGTGAAGACTGTGACATTTTGTTGTTGCTGGCTTTTTATCTTTTTCTTTTCCTGTAGGCTGCTCCTGTAACTCTTGCTATGAAAGGGAACTACCTGGTGGCAGTGCAGGCCCATTACTTTATTGTTATGCATAGTTCACACAAGGTAGTAGAAATTCATGTACTAGTCTCTTTTTTCTTCAAGTTATTGTTGTTCCCCAACACATCTTTTAATAGAAAAAATGTTTTTCTAAACCTTGGTTTTCAGACCAGACTCCTTTTCCCACTGTTTCAATCACATGCCAGCATGCTGCTAAAAACAAAATGCAATTTGAAGAAACTGTATTCATGCACTTTCAAAAGGTTCAGTATTAAATCTTTGAACTGCTTTAATTCCTGCCAGCACAAAGTATCTTTACTGAGTTTCTTTATTAAAGCCTTCCTTTTTTTCTTTCCCAGCAGCTACACTTGCATTCTCAATAACAGCAGAACAAATTCATTTCACCAGAACTTGAAGAGTTTGTAGTGTTTTTTACCATTAGTAGCACCTTTTGACAATGAGTACTGTTAAAAAGGGAAAAAAAAAACCAACCTAAAACCCAACCCAAACCAACCAACAACAAAAAACACACCAAAAAAACCCAAACAAAAATGTATCGATAGATCAATAAACTAATCTGTGGAGGACATGGTTTGCTTCCTATTGCTTGAAAAGCACACTAAAAGCCAAATAAATTTAGAGATTTGGTGGTTGGCTACTTCTGGTGTTTTCCCAAGAGAACTTCAGTTTGATGTTGTTGCTATCCTTCTGAACTCTCTCTCAGCTACAGCCAAATTTTACTTCTACAAAATTTAGTGATTTTGGACTTCAGATGCAACTGCTTTTTTTAGTTAACTAGACAAACTTATTTGTCCTATTACCTATTTTACTGAAAGAGAAAGCCATATAAGCTATTTTACTTCCCAAAGAATTAATAAACACTGCATTAGCACATTTTTGAATGACTAATTAGTGTAATATGATGAACTGTTATTATTATTGCGTAAGAGACTATTATTGTATCATAAAGGCTATTTAAGCCTTTCTGACTCCAAAACCTAAAGACAGTTTGCTATGTGTAGTCAACTAAAACATGTGGACCATGTACAATATAGACTAAATCTATATGGGCTTTCGCGTGTGCTCGGATCTTGATGTACGTAGGGGTACTGGCTAATGCTGGAGGGGTCTTTTTGTGAAATCCAGTCTCACACAGATTCCTCCAGTTTGAGCATTCAGTGGGGTTGTGAACTGAGCCACTGCCAACCCCTTTTACCTCCCTGAACTCCAAAATAGATTTGCTACTAAACAGGCAGAGTGTTGCACAAGAACGGATGATCAACCTGGAAGTTAATTTAGCGTGGGACATCTCTGACTGCAGCCATCAGAAGGTGGGCAGGATAGAGTAAACATATCTAACTATATAGGAAAACATCTCCAGTATACTCTTCCAAGCTTCAAAATTTTGTGTCTCAAGTCTTGCTTAGCTAACATAAAAATTTTCGTATTACGTTGTAGAACTCTCTCCACCCTGAAACTGTGCAGTGATTTATTGAAAACTTAGAAGACACTAGCATTCACAACTTTAGATCACAAGGAATTTCTAGGTTGATTACATGTTATGTGAAGAGGTGTCTTTCTTGCTACCTGGGTTTAATGGTATTAGGTTCTTATATTTGAAGCTAAAATGAAGGCTCGTTTTCTGTTGACTGTTCCTGATTTGTAGCCCTTGATCAAATTTATATCAAGAATGTATTTTCAGTTTGTCTCCTACTGTATTTGGACTTAACTTTCAAAAATGCAATTCTGTAACTTTCATCTTTCTTGTTTTATTTTTTTTTTCAGTATCTCTTCTAGCTGTATTACATTGTGCACACAGTTTTAACACAGCAGAGCAGCATGGGGATGTTCTTAATTTTCTTTGCAATTTTGTGTTTTGTTTTTTTTTGTGATTCCTGTTAACCTTTAACTGGACATTTTTTACAGAATCATGAACTACAGCCTCATGTCCTGAATGGTGTGATTTAGCTCACTGCCCTTTGATACATATGTAACAGTAGTGAGGGACATTCTCCTTCCTAATTTAATACAGCCTTTCGTGGCTGATGGAATTCCACAAAGATAAATATAAAGACTTATAATCTGAAAATGTCACAGGGTTCTCCAAGACAAGTGTACTTTATGGTTCTGTGGAGCTGGACAAAACATTTTTGAACTTGGAAAAATTCTACCAAATTCTCCAGTGACAGTACCTGTACCTAACCTAACCCTACTTAGGCTCCATGTTTATTGATAAATATTAAAAAAAATATAGAGAAGTAAGACTTTGTTTTATCAGTTTTTGGTGGATTCTTTTTTAAAATTTTTATCTAGTTATTTCTTCATTCATCCCTAAAATACTGCCATATCATCTTCAGAGTTCAGTTTTATCACTTTGGAAATGCTGCTTTTTCCTTTAGTCCAATCAGGAGAGCAGAGAAATTCTTAGCTGTCTTCTGAACCTAGAACTAATAGCAGCTATCTGACCTTGTGTTTGGGGACTCGGTATTTGATTTCTTTGGCAAAGTTTCTTGTTTAAAATCCTTTATTTGAAGGCTTCTTGAATGCTTGTATCTGTATCTTCAATGACCAAAATCATGGGGATAAGTAGGGGAAACTTCCGTTAACTATTGTGAATTTAATACGGTGTTTTGTGTATGCTTGCACATGGGCTTTTATTTGCTGATTGCTCTTGTTCCTTAACTCAGTAAGACAAAGTCTTAACAGGAGGAACTCTCAAAGAAATATCTTAGGAGTTTAAGAATTTTGAGGAAAAATGGTAAATGTTTTTATTCCTGTGAACCATTGAATATGAATGTCAAACTCTGAAGCCAACCAAGAAAATGGTAGCATGATATAAAAAGCTAGCTTGGGCTGGTTGAACACAGGAAACAAATTTATTTTTGCTGGACTTGAGTAGACTGTTACATAAGCATTCAAAATTCATAAACAGTAACCAGAGAGACAAAGTTCTAAAACTGACTGCTCCTAGGGTGATACAGAGCTATATTAGATGAGTTGCATTCTGATGTTTAAAACCAATGGGTTGCAGAATTGCCACAAAACAAGTTCAAATTCAGCTGCTTGAAATATTAAATGTAGAGTGACAAAACAGTACAGCAAAAAGTAGGGATTCTCTGATGTAACAAACAAACATGAAGGGCTAAGTCCATAAAGTTGCTTAGTTTGGTGTTGCTCCTATTGGTAGATAATCTAAAAATATCTTGTCCTCTGGAGATTCTTTAAATCCCACAGATTTGACTGAAGATGCAGATAACTCCCCAGGTCCTGCTGTGATAGAGGCTGAATCCAAAATGCACCCAGCATGAGTAATGCTGCATATTCTACGTATGCAAGCTACATATTCTTGTAGCCTTCAGGGAAAGCAATTTCTGTAGGCAGATTTCTAGACACAAACACATGCTGTGTCTTGCAAAAGTATTAGTACTCACTTCCTGGAATCTTCCTTTAAACAAATGTTCTTGGGTTGACTAAATCCAGGTTTAAATTCCTCTTTCAGCTCAATGGAGTCTGATATGAGAATTATTGTGATGTGGGTCTGTAGCAGCCTACTGAAAATATTGAAATTATACCCGTTTTTTTGACAAGTTGCAAAGATTAAATTTCTTCATATTGGGCAAAAGTGAAGGAATTTCCCTATACTTGTGATGAGTTCCAAAACACTGTAAAGCTGTCTTCTGTTTTTTGGGGGTTTGTTTGTTTGGTTTTTTTTAATATTTTGTTCCATCAGGCTTTTCAAAACTAATTGTTCAAAGCCTAAAGCAAAAGCTAGACTTTTGACTTTTTCTCTCTTCTTTCACTAGTTAGATCAGTCGAATCTCTGAGCCTGAAGAGTTTATGGTTTGGCAGACAACTCTTCTTCTGCACTGAACATGTCAGAAATATTAAAATGAGGTTGAGAATACAAGAATTTTAGTCCAGGACCCATGGGCATGTTACATTTGGTTAAATGTTGCATAGCTTGATCCTTCTCCTCTGAGAATAAAATGTTATCCATACTGGAAGCTTTGAATTCTGTTTCTGCAACAGAATTTATGTTTCAGCTTTGACCTGAAGTGTAAATATTGTAGATGATTTTTAAAAAGCAATATGAAATACCAATCCATCTCAAGATTTTTGCTATGAATAAAAGACTTGTGGTGAACGATGGTGAAGTCTGAGGAAACAGAAGTTTCAAAGTTATAGTATTACTAATATAATCTTGCCACATCTCATGAATAGCAACAGCTGGGAGAAGACAAAGTTGTAAGGGTATACAGAAAAATGTTAAAGGGTCTATACTAATCTCGCTCCAAAAAGATGCTTGTTTTTACCTATTTTTCTGAACCCCTAAAGTGCTTTTTACATACAACTGTCAGTCTTTTTCAGTGCAGGTGTACAGCATACTGTATATATTTGATTGTGACAAACATGCCTACCTTCTTCCTCGAGCTCCCCAGCTGTCAGTTTGTAGTAACTGTTGGTCATTGCTCCAAAACTGAATCACTTCTACGTAATAGCAGTGATAATCTTTGCAGCAAAAGTTCTAAGAGGTTGTGATGACAGTCATGGCCCTGTTGTTTAAATATTTTTTCTCCCCTGAACAAGTTTGTATTCAGAGAGGGGAGTGAGCACAAAATGGTACTCAAGAAACTTGAAGATATCTCAATTTTTAAGGGAATTTTTAACATCTTGAGATGCACTGTTAATTATAGATCTATGTTGCCAACAGATAAGTTTCATAAAAACAGTGTTATGTTTTAAGATGTTTAGAACTGACATGTTTTGCTGGAAATTGCTGGGTGTCAGCTTCAATTGCTTAGAGCATTTGGTTTCCATAATAAACACAGAAACACTATTTAGTAGAGAGTGACTACTGAAACTGACATACCTCACAGATATTGATTGAAATGCATGTTGGGATGGAGGTGAATTTAGACATTTTCATTGCTCAGTTTAGTGCCTGCTTGTTCGGTTTTTTTTCTGTGTGTGTATGTCAATGTGTGTATATTTATATAAAATCAGGTATGTGGTAAAATATGTTATTTATACTGGGTATAGTTTTTTATCTATACTTTAGCCTAGAATTTCTATTCTAGCCTAGATTTCTATTGAACTGAATTGCCCTGGGCGTCTCAGGACAAACCAATCCATGGTGGACACAGGCAGGCTTGGGGGAGAAACCTTTCCAGTTAGCACAGAGAAGGCAAGAGTGAGAATGAGAAGGGAGGAGAGAGTAAGGTAAATTAATATTCTGAGAACACAGAGGGACTTGTTCATTGAGGTGATCCTCTTCTAATCTCACTTGTCTTACTTCAGGGAATAAGCTTACTTTTGGGAAGCATGTCACTTTTGCCTCTCAGTGGGGCAAGGTTCCTAGCAGCTCACTAGCTGCAGTCTGGCCAAGAATAGTTATGAGCCCATAAACTTAATGTCAGTTTTCAGCGTCTGGAAGGCTTCCTTGGATGTGGAAAACTGCAGCACTAATATATGCTCTTCCTTCTGACCCTCCAACAGGGATTTGAATGAATTTTACCCAAGATAAACACTGTCACTGATCTTTTTAATTTTTGGTTTTGAAAAATTCTGTAGATTCTGAATTTTTGAAATCTTAATTTTAGCAGAGTATTAGGAAAGGAAGTTTGTAGGAGACCATTATGAGGAAGAATATTTTGCTTGACAAAAAGACTTAATTCTCTTTTTGATGTCACTCCCACTTTTTCTAGCTTTTGAGATTTCGAGAGTTTTGAGAAAGATCACATTGCATTCAACCTTCTAATCTCACTGCTTAAACTGTACTGCAACTCAGTAAACATGAATTTATTCTCCATGTAATTGGTATGAAGTGGCTAAGGTTGCATAATAGTTCTTTCTAAATTGCTTCCAGAAAGTATGGAGAACGCTTGATAGATTTTTATTCATAATAATTCATCATAATTGATTTTGTCGAGACAATATATTCTACTATCTTGTTCCATCTAGGTATAAACTGGCTCAAGGATTGTGTGCTAAATTTAAATCAATGTTTTAACAAAAGCAATTGGAAAGCTCAATCTCCACAACTTATTTGTGTTGGTCTAGATAACAAATAAAAAAAGGAATTTATATTAATAAGTACTTTGTCTGCTTTTAATGCTAAAAAAACTTCTAGATTCTTCATGCCATTTGATTAAGCTCTGAGCACGAACAAGTACTATTCTTCTTTTAGTATTTTGTGTTGCTATAAGATACAATTTTTTGGACAACTTTCATGACATAAGTTTTTGTTTCCTATCTCTGGAATATTTTAGGGGAGGAAAAGCATTGCATTTCTTATTTAAGCAAAGTATTCATGTTTTGATAACTTAAAGAAAATGGAAAAAGAAATATCTATCCACAAATTTGCTTAATAAAGGAGCAAATTTAGCAATAAACTCACAAACAAACAGCAAATGAAATATTCTATTTGGTGTAAGATTTTTTTCTTGTGGTTGAGACAGTACAATGAAAAATCCATTATTCACACAGCTCAGCTCTGCAGTAGGCTCTAATACAAAAATACACCACATCAGAAATCTGACAAATTGAGACAGAAACATTAAACTGATAAAGCAGATCCACACTAGAGGACTATACCTTGAAAGTTATATCAAACAGTCCCAGAACTTGTGGGGATTTCTTTGCATATTAACCCTGTTCTAAGTCATGCATGTACACTCAAAATTGTGAGGTTATTTTTTTTTTTTATTCTAGCTGTGTATAAATATGTAATTGTTGACAGTATTATTTTAAGGAAGGCGTGTGGAAAGCTGCTGCTTCTGCAGTGGGAGCCCAGCAGTATTTCTAGCACTGCAGCTCAAACGGAAGGCTGCAAATACTTTTTGAGGTATTTTGGTGTTTTGTTTTTTTTTCCAATCAGTATCAACAGAAATCAAATACTTTGTGTTCTTGTGTGGTTTAAAGGGAAAAATATAGGTATAAATACCATCCTGAAGTGTTTAAAAGAAGAATGCCTTTTTGCTGGGTTGTAACTATTTTTTTCCCCAGAATTAATTTCTTTCTAACAAAATTTTAACTTTTAAGATATCTACTTTTCCAACCAAAAATAACTCTGACAAATCCTCCATCCAGCTTCCGCTAAGGAATAGCATTCCACCTGGTTTTAAAAGTCAATTTAATATTCAATACATGGTTTGGGTTTTTTTGGTGCACTTTGCTGCAGAACAATAAGTACCAAAGCACCATAAATTAACTCTTTTTATAGGTGGTATACTAACCCTTTTCTTACCAGTGACAGGAATATAAAAATTTCTGTAAGTTTTAAAATTTGATTGTAGCAGTTGTGCTAATAACATAAAAGGAGCAAAACATGGGACTACTAGTAATTATGATCTGAAACAAGAGAAATGTCTTAAAGACATATTGTTGACTCCCAGTGAATGACTCAACATGTTAATTGTTTCATGAAAGACCAGGAGATATCTGTTTCTGTATGCCCTCTAGGTGACTTAGCCCAAGAACTGGAATCCTGAGTGGATCTGACTTACAGGTTTAAGGTTTGAGACAATTTAGCACTTCAGAAGCTGTTTACGAAGAAATGAATAAATAAGTTTCTGCAGATTTGATGGTAAATTTGAAAGTGTTTGCCATATATATTATACTAAAGGTCAGAGTCATAAGAAGCTAAAATTGTTACAGCGAAATCATGAGACTCCATGTTGATAGAGGGTGGGGAGATGGAGGACCAAGAAATACCGGTATATTGGTGGGGGGAGAGTTGGGTGGTATTTCCTTTTGGTTTGTTTTAAATCAGTGTGAACTCTAAGACCTGTGAGCAAACATAGAGACTCTAAATATGGAGTATTATGATAACATCTGTTATCATAATAACAGCTGCCTTATCAAAAAGTAATTTGTTTTTTCTGTTACTACAGCCAGTTTGTGCATCATTACATTACTGATATAATAAAAGAACACGGAAGCATAGACTTAAAAGTGGCTTTGGCATTCTCTGGCATCCAGCAGTGTTCTATGAAACATATTCTTTCCAGTTGGGCAGATCTGCAGTAGGCAGAAAATATGTGCCTTTTACAAATGAGAGCCTGGTGGTTCTTGAGGATACGAGAGGTGGCCTGGGGCTTTGAAGAACTGACAGTAGGTTTTGGATACATTACATAAGACAAGCTACGGGAATAGAAAGTGCAGGGAAAGTAGTTCTAACGGAAAAAAAAAAATAAAATAAAATCTTGGACTCCTTCTAGATTCTACAGTTACTCTGAACTGTATTATGAGGAGAATGTAGGGTCGTGGTTGGTGTGGAGTTGCTGAGTGACATGTTTAGTGAGAAAGGATGCCAATAACTGCAAAAGCCCAGGATATCCCCCAGGATGTATTTTATTATGATTTTGTTTTCACTTTCAATTCTCTGTAGCACTTACTGGGAAAAAAACCAAAACCAACCACCCAGAAAAACCTAACCAAACAAACCAAAAATCACTTTCTGTCTTATCTGAGCTATTCTTCAATGTTCATATTATGATTAAACTTAGAAAATTTTGACAAGAATTTTATTTTTAGACCTGGAAGGAGAGAAGAAAATAGTCAATCCCTTCCAGGGTTTTCTGACAAACTACTTCCACATCCAACTTTTTACTTCTTTTACAAGTTTTTGGGAGATACATTTCTCAGGATGTCTTTTAATGTGTCACTGAAATAAATTAATACATAGAATTTTATTAGAAAAATGGTGGTGATTTTTGCTCCAGGATAAAATTTCAACACTTGCTGATAGCACTAAATATGAAGAAAGCAAACCAACTTTTATAAAAATATGAAAATGACATAAACTACAACTTTGTTATTTTTAAAGTGAGACTGAAAGTACAGGAATTTTTGTCTGATGTTGTGTTACTTTGTGTGCATAGTTCCTGTCTCAAAACACATTAAATGTCAGTGCTAGGCTGATAAAATTTCTCATGTTTTGAAGCAGAATGCATGAAGTTCCTATGAGGGAAACAAAAAGTATTTTTATTTGGCAGAATGAGAATATCACATTGTGGAAAAAAATATGCAGCCTGGTATGACAGATGGTGAGGACTGCAAAGCAGCCATTGGTATTAAAATTGAATTTAAAACGGCCTAGTGGTTATGGGCTTATCTCTGTATGAATGGATGGCATATATAAATTGAGTTCAATAGCATTTGCCTGATGCAGATGCTCTCGTTAGCTTTGATGGAGCCATTGGAAATGGTCTGATTCTGGTTTTGGGAGATATGCAGGTACATGTTCAAAAGCCTGCCTTCTGTCTCATAAAGGATTTGCTTTTTCAATGCATTTGGGAAATGTTGCTGTTTCATGCCTGCATTCAAAAAGCAATGGGTTTGTTAAGCTCTATAAATAGTGCTGCATTGGGGCCCTTCAACCATCCATTTTAATCATGGTGGAAGGGTGTATCTGGGAGTAAAAAGGATTTTTTCTCTAGGTGAAAGGACAAAATAAACACTTTATCCATGTATTTTAAGAAGGCTAACCAGAATTTTAAATGTTGGATTCCTGCACTTAAGCTTGTAAGCCAATGCTTATGTGGTTTGATTCCCCCCCCCCCAAGGTATTCAGCACTTCTCATAATTTTTAAAGAGTACACTAGGTGCTGAGTGCTCTTTAAAAAACCAGTGAGAGGAGAAGGTTAAACTAGGCTGACTTCTAGCTTTAAAAATTGTACTCTGATTTAATTTTCCAATCCTTTCTATACAAAATGTCAGATATGCTTTTGCAAGTTTAATTTAATGAGTTTGTTGGTGTATTTTCATTATGTGCTTAATCCATAACAGAATGGAACTAAGAGAAAGCTAAAATGCCAGTTCTGTTAAAGCAGATAATTTTCTAAGTAGTTATACACAGGGATCAGTCTCAGCACTGAGGAGGGTTGATGTGAACAGCACTTACATGAATGGCAAAAGCTAGACATGGCAAGATCCTTTAGAAGAATGATATAAATTCTATTTAAGCAAGGCTAGGCCGGCTCAAGCTGTAATGACTGAAAATTGTGACCATTTTCTAGCTGCTCAGTAAAAAAAAGTCAGTGGTGCTACAATTACATCTCCTGTTTTAGAGTTTTTCATACAGCCATTAACAGAAATCTAACAAGTTATATTCTTTTGAAAGCTGCTCATATACTGACTAAGACGATAGGAATATTTTGCAAAATTTGCATAGTTATGCATAATTGTCTTCATCTCTGGGGTCACATTATTCGGAAATATTCAAGCAAACACCTGAATGTCAATGACATTTTTAATTTGTGCTCTCAAAACTAGCAGTTTCAATTTGGGCTTTCAATATGTAGTTTTGCAAATAATAGGCTAAGTTGAAAACACCAGAAAGATACTTTTAATTTCAGAGAAATGTATGTTCATGCATTTTTATTTTGGTAGATTCCAGTCTAAGAAAAAAGCAAGGTATTTTAGAAAGCTGTTGATGTGGGACTTTTTGGGGAGAGTTACAAGAATAACACATACGGATGAGGCCATATGTTCCTAAGATGTTACAGCACCTTCAAATTTGCTGACTTTCAGTAACTTTTGGATCTATTTCTGTCTAATCCCAATGTGTGGTGATGTCAGAGATCAAAATTTCATACCTTGTCTGGATTTAAGTATTTCATGAAAGGAAGCTGAACAGAATGAATGAAAGAGCAACCAGCTTCTCATTTTCAACAACTGTCTGATAACAGATGCTAAAATGTGGTGTTTAATGGTAACTGTGTGTTTGGAGGGAGATGCAAAACGGATGATATTTAGTTGGGTTTTCTTATCTAGATTACACAACCTGCTCTGCATTATTTTTTTAAGAATACATACTCCTATCCTTTGAAAGTTGTGTAAAATATACCAGGAAGTTAGACACTTATTAAGAAAGCAGTCTCCTACTCCAGATAGTGTTCTGGTTGCTGAATTTCACACAGGAAATGAGATGCATTACCCATTTGCCTTCAGAACCAGCCTTCAGTTGTGCCAGATTAAGTAAAGTGAACTTTTTGAACTATTTGAATGCAACATTCAAACTGACACCACATTTATATTTCTTTATAAAAGACATTGGTGAATAAAAGCAGGGTTTTGGCTCTAGAATTTAATTGGTATAGATAATTGACTTATTTGGAGATTCTGTCCTTCAGTGTATCTTTTCTCAGACTTTGAGGGAGAACTATTTCTTATCCTGGTTTACGCATGCTGGATTTTATAGCAAAAACTTCCTTGGAAACCTTAAAAAAGTCCAGGAAAATACATTCCTTTCTGATATATATTTACAGCTGAATATTTCAGAAAAGAATTTGGCATCCTTTAAATGAACTGAGGAATGTGTCACTCACCTGGAACTATAAGAAAGACTTTGACAGAATTTGGGATATCTTCAGGTAACAATTTCTTGGTTTGACAAAGGGTAAAACTGTTTCCTCAGGAAAATTGTTCATGGTGAAATGTCTTCCTATGTGAACTTTCTGTTGTACATAAAATTGCACATGATCAAACATGCTTAACGCAAACATCTAAATACAAGAATGTAGCTTATGATTGCTTCATGCTTTAGAGTAACTGTAAAGTCAATTTACTGCTCTCTGATTCCAATAAGTTTGAGAGGATAAATGTTGGAGAATTGCACTGTTGAGAGACAGAGAGAACAGTGCAGTATTCGTCATTCTTTTAAAGAGCGGGGTGGTTTCAGATGCTCTTCTGGACATCAAAAGATGAATATAATTTGGTTACCTAAAGGACAACAAATGTGCTGAGTTTATGACCCTTACTGGTTATTTCAACCAATTCCTTCCATTTGAAATATATGCCACAATTTAGAGCAAGACAAATATTAGGGAAAAAGAGTCCTAAGTAAATGATTTAGCTAACAGCAGTGAAAATTTCTTCAGTAATGTTTTAATCAAAAAACTTTCAGCTACCCCTACCATGAATAATAAATATTGTGTAGTTTCATGAAAAGGTTCCTAACACACTGCAGAAAAAAATTGTTCAAGTTGCTGCAGGAAGGCCCAAAGTAAAAGTCTTAATTCTCTTATGGTTTAAATTCAAAATTAGCACAAAATTTCAGGAGGACATAACTGAATGGTAAATAAGTTTATGTTGAATCTCCGTACATTTTGTACCCATATTATGTGAATAGAGGATTTCCAATTTCTTTCATACTTTTGTGAACACTGAAAAATTATGAACTTAAATGATTATCTTAAACACAATTGTATAAGGCTTACAACTTTTTCTGAATTTTCAAGACAAAGAAAAAAGTTACATTTCCTCAGTTTTTAGAAATGATTGTAAGATAGTTCACATACTGTTTATCTCGATAATTTCGACGTGCAGGATATCAGTGAAGGATTTCACTTGGCATACTGTGGAAACAGGAATGAAAAAGCATGGTGAGAACCCTGTTCCATTGTGTCTTCAACTAGTGCTGGCTGCTCTTTTTTTTTTTTTTTCCCTCACACAGACATTATTTTAATACTCTTTACCTGGTATCAAGTTGAGATTAAATTTTGGACAAAAATTACCATAAAGACATATGTCTCAGAATGTGCAACAGCAGGAATAGAAACAAAATGCTATTTTGTGACTTTGTGTCTGGTCTGTCATGATTTGTTTGTCAGATCCATTTTCATTTGGAAGCTCAGGTTTGTTTCCTTGCTTGACCAGAATGCTTCTCTTTGCCAACTGTGCTGTCATCATAATAGCTTTGATACTACCTATCTGTGAAATTACTTGGAAAACTGAAGATGGTGAAGAAATAGCAGCCTATCATCAAAAACTCATGTTGCAAGTTTATATATATACTTTTGGTACATCTGCAGCGGTTTCTGAGAGAAGCTTTATGTATTACTGTGATTTAGGTCCTACCTGCATAAGTGAGGTTTTTTTAATTAAGTATATATGCAGTTTCTCAATATCACTCTAGGGCTATACCGCTCTATATTAGTAATAAAAATCTATGTCAGATTATGTGTCTTTACATCTCAAAATCTTCATAATTTTTACCAAATTCTTATTCTCACCTTTAACAAAACAGCCATGAGTGAGTAATCACTTCAGAAATGGATTGACATTTGTACTGCAGGCTAGATGATGCACACAGTGTTAGAAGCTAAAAATTGATTTACCAACCAATCATAGACCATAAAATAAACAAATAAATCCATGATCTTAGGCTTCTAAAGTAGTTAGCAGACTGAGCACTATAAGTATCAACACCATGTCAACAAAATTTTCTCTTCTTTTTATTTTTTAATTTCTTGTTTTTAATGCAGATGTTGTCACTTTTTCTTGTTTTAGTCAAGGAACTCTTGTTATTTACTGCTCCTGTCTACCTTCATATTAATGAGTCTATGTTATGACACACTTATGTGGAAAAATTATTTTGACTGAAGTCCTTGAGAGCAACAGCAAAAGTGCTAAGAAGTCTCATTTGAAAAGAACAAGCAAATATTCTGCCCTCTCCTATCAGAGAGAATAGCTACAACAACAAGAGTTGGTAAACCCTAGAAACTCATTTAATACTGTAGATATTTCTGAAACGTAATACTAAATGTTTGTCTGATGGGGAGTATCTGCCATCTGGTGTCCAAATGTGCAGTGCAATTGAAAGGTGAAGAATTGGATGCTCAGGTGTCCAGGGCTGCCTTCATTGTCTCCAAGCAAATGCTGTGAAGTGTGGACAAAAAATGTCCCTGTTTCTGTGAGGTCTGAAAGGCTCATTTAATTTTATTTAACCCAAAGAGCTGATATCAGTTAGAGCAGATATAATCTTAGTGAATGCAATTTGGGAGATGGAGGAAGACAGAAATGCACCAAAATACAACAACAAACATGCTCAATTTGGTCAGTCCTGACCGCTAAAAATGGTGATCTTGGCCTACTGAACAGTGATGATGGTATCTTAGCTAGGCTGTCAAACACAAAGAATGGCTAAAAACTAAATATTTGCCAGGAAAAAGAGGAGTGCAGCTGAATGTCTTGTTGAAACCACACCCAGATACAGTGACGTAGCTTTTCTTCCTGCCTGATTAATATGTAATTTACACTAAATTAGACATCCTTGGATTTGCACATGTATGTAATTAGGCTGTAAGGGATCCATCAAAATTGTCAAACTTTTTTGTTTATTTCTTCCCTTCTTCCTTCTGCTCTGTGGCCTTTAGTGGTTACTTTTTAAATCTTTCCTTTTATCCTTTACTGCTATCTTGTGGTGTGTGGTGGAAACCTTGTTCAGTGCTTTTTTTTTTTTCCCCTTTCCCTTTACCTACTGTTAATGAAAAAGTTTAAAGAGTGCTTTAAAGCAAAGAACAGCAACCGATTTTGTTTTACATAAGCCTCTACTGAGACTTACGTCATATTTAAATATTTCTCTGCTTTTAAGGTACTAGTGGACTATGAACACCACTAAGGTGTGTTTAAATCCAAAAACTACTCTGACTTTCTTGACATAGAAAATGCAGTTCTGAAAACTACCTACCTGTGGCACAACACCTAGAGGAACAAGACCCTTCAGGTTCAAGTGTGGGAGATTATTAAGTATATATCCTTCACAGTCCTGTTTATTTATATAATTCATATCATACCTTTCACTTTTAGCAGATGACAACTGCACAGCAATTGCTGTGCGGGGGATTCCTCCCGCTCCCCACCAGTGAGGAATATATCTGGTGCAGGTAGCTCCAGATATATGTTGCAAGCTGCAAGTTCAAGATGCAGAATGAGAGGGAGGTTGAGCCGAGAAGGGGCTTTGGTCCCAGCATTGACAGTCTCTGAGTTGGCACTGTGACTGCCAGAGTCTTGTGAAGTTTCCTTAACACACCAACGTGTTTAAGATCAGTTTCGTAAATTCTAAGGTGGACTGTGACATCTACATCTTCCTAAAAGTTAGAATAAACATCAATAGGTAGGTCAAACTCAAGGGGTCTGAAAATTAAATGGGAAGGAAGAGTGGAAACCTGAACTGTAACAAAGTTCAGGATGGATACAAGAAATGAAGTTGCTGGAATCAGTAGATTATCAATTGCTTTTAGTTGTATTTAAGATGGTTACAGGATCTGACATTAAATTTCTTGTTGGAAAGGGACTTTTCCACAATCCATTTTTTCACACTGTATACATATTTTCTTTTAAAAAAAATCAGATTTGCAGAATATAATTCAGAAATAGACAACAAATGCAGCGTTTTCTTTCATTGTTGCCATTTTTAGTGACAATTTAAAGGCCAAAATTTTCAGATTCCTACCATATCCTACTCATCCAGCGGTTTCTACTATTGGCTGTCCATTCTTTTCCCTTTGGTCTATATAGCATGTATCTAGTTCTTCAGCTTGAGTAATCAACAAAAACAATGTAATGTTGACCCTTCAGCTTTTTATTTCCTGCATCTTTTATATGCAAGACAAGTTCCTCTTTTCTATTTTCTGAATTTCCTCTTCTTTCTGCTTAGTTTTTGAAGCTGAAAGACTGCTTATATGAAACTGTTAAATGAATTTACCTCCTCAAGGATGATTGCTGTAAGTTACACGACTCCCTACAACATTTATGATGTTTGACTGGTTTCTCTGAGACTACTTCTTTATTCTGGTTTGTAGTAAAGACCTTTCTATAAAAATTAGGAAACCAAAAACATGTCTCCATCAGGCTTTTCCCCTCTGTCCTCCTCTTGTCCCTACCTGATGCCTGGTGCAGGTAAGATTTATTGATACTAGAAAAAAAAAGATGACTAGTAGGTTCCATGTGAAGCCTCGTGGTTTTGGTAGATGCTTTCGGGTTCTTAATTTACAGTAAAAAATGCAGAAATTAAAATTCTGATTATTTCTTTTTACACAGTAGTTAAAATTGTCCACAAAACTACATATTTCCATTATATCCAGTGATATTGCTGGTTATGCATTACTTTTGGCTTCAAATGAGTACTTTCTAGAATTTGCTATTTTAATCAAGGCTCGTAACCATGAACTATGAAAGCTCATGTGACTTCAGAAATGCAGAATACAGTGGTGAGTTTTCTCATCCATTTTTTTCTAAGCATTTATTGTTAATTATTTTAAAAGAAGTGTTAAAATCACTGGCCAAGAAATCCATTAATAATAGAGATTTAAAACCCTTAATCACATACAGAGATGAGCCAAGCGTAAATTTAGTCAAACAGTTGTTATAACAAGATTATTCTTGTGTAAAACTAACTCAGTCCTTTAGCAAAAAGGTTAATGTACGCAATATGTGAAAAACTCATGCAGTTCTAATAAGGTACTGAATAAATTATATGCGGTTTTGTTCAGCAATGACTAATAGTTAAATTTGCTATTTTTTAAACCTGTGCATGTTTACAATACTCACTGGTATCAGTGCTAGGTCACAAACCTTTAGATCTGTTCTTTCTGTGTGTAAGGTTAGTCTATTAAAATTATTAATTTGCCTCCTGAATGTGCATAGTTCAGATCAAAATATTCAAATATTAGTGACTCTCTTTACTTCTTTCAGTAAACCTGCTCTGTTATAGTCAATTCTACTGTCCTTTTCCTAAAAAGTAACTTGGGCTGCTTAAAGTGGTGGGAACATCCATTAACAGCTGTCTGTAAGATGCCCCTGCTGAAGTTTGCTCCTGTTTGCCTGCCAGTTCTGGCAATTTGGGCAACAGATATTGCTTTTGTTGACATTGCACTGACTGTCATTTTTCTTGGCCTGCTTAATACACTAAAAAGGTGATTATGCACTGCAACCAGCCTAATGTTTTTATTGCAATGAATTAGATTACCCAGAGTGTGTATGACTACTCTTCCTTCCCCTTCATCCCATGTGAGATATTGGCCAATATGCCCCAAATCTTTGGTGTGAACCAAAGGAAAAATATCTGTACTCCTATGGATACTGAAAAGCTTTTAGCAGAGAAATTTTCCAGCTTCTCTCATTCTGTAAGAAGCTGTCCTTTCTCATAGAAGCTCTGTAAACAGCGGAGATGTTTTCTCTAAAGGGACTCTTCTTATCGTGCACCTGTGGACTTGTTATGATACTATGGAAGAAATATTTTGGAATAAGGCGTTGGAGCACCTAGCCAATCATCCTGAGAGGTGGATGGCCAAAGGACCAATGACCTTATGGCATTCAAGTACACTAAGATATAAAATAGGTCTTTATATTATATATTAATATTATATATATTAATATATAATATTAATAAAAATTTCATCTGACTCTTGGATCATATTTATGTCGTGATTTTGCTCCGTTCCCAATACAACAGCAGCATACTCCCTCGGCACAATTCTCTCCTGGGCTTGATCAGAGCCCTCTCTAGGCACAGAGAAATTATTGGAAACCCTGTCACTAACCCTCGGGAAGTCCCAATAGGTCACTGCAGCCTTTGGTCTCACCTCTTCTCATTACAGTTTGGAGAAAGATGATCTACATGGATATCCACTCCTATCTAAATGGGGATGAAAAATGCATTTGAAATGCCCAAATGTGCTATAAATAGAATTATCAACGAAAGGAATATGAAGAATTATGGGGGGGGGGGGGGKGGAGTAGTGGAATAGCACACTTTAAATCAGTCTTGGGAATGGTTTAGAAAGTAAAAGCCAATATTACAATGTACACAGAGGAAGGAAATCATGCAAACAATAAAAACACACTGTTGGAAATTGAATGAAAGAATTCTGGCATCCAATATATATATAGCAGTGGTTAAAGAAATGGCACATCTGATGGTATTTCTTGAGTGCACAGACATTTGTCAAATTTATAGAAGCTGTCCAATGACTGAAGAATAGTGGGAAAGCTATAAAACATAAACCCAAGGTATAACAGTGAGAAGACATACTTATCTAAATGAAAAGAAAATGCATGAGAGGCTGTACATAAAAAGTTTTCAAATAAAAATATAATTTTTTTTTGTAATAATGATGATAACTTTTTTTGAGTAGGATATAAAAGAATTATATTAACAGTAGAGTAGTTCAGCTAGCAAAATTTTCTTGTGGATGATGTCAAATAAACCCACCATCTGGCCATGGGTCACATTGTGTTGTCTGAAAAATATTTTCTTCGTACTTGTGGCAGAAAAGGTTATTCCAAATAGTGAATTTGTCATATCAGGTTACATCACCACATAACAAGGTTTCTCTTCAACTGCAGTGAAATGCACCAACTTTACAACTTTGCTTTTTGTTTTCCACAGCTATTTTTCTGACGCTCTCTCAGAAAACTACTTCTAGGCTGTTTGATAGTGCCTGCTTTGATGAACCATGAAGTTATTAGTTATACCCAGTGGGACATGTCGTTTTCTATACAAGCAATTCGTATAATTAGCATTCCAGGGAGACTTCTGTGTCTGAGTCAACAGTCTGTCTCCCTGAAACAGAACGTGCTTGGGTGTAGATGTCCCATAAGGGAAGATTCTCCAAGATGTATCTGATGAAAATCATCACCTAGAAGTGGTCATCTCAAAGTTTGTTATTTGAATCAAAGTTTGTTCAGATGAATGCTGTATAACCACTGCAAGTGGTCTGTTAAGTAGGACATCAACATCCTGCTAGGATACAGGCAATGATGTAATTCCTCCTTGAACTTCCACGTATGTTGAAAAAATTTTCTGTGTGTACAAGATTAAAATTCCTCCCTTCTAAGAACTAACTATGCTGTTAGAGAGTTATAGACCTTTGGTCCTCATTGTTTTTTTTGTCTCTATTGCCATTTAAGTTAGACTCCTTTACCTGAAATAGCATTGCAGAAAGATATTTTCATGTGCAAATTCTTGGTTACAGTATCTTCTAGCAAAAATGCCAAAGGGAGGTGAGATTTACATCAGGAT
This sequence comes from Amblyornis subalaris, assembly GCA_018881555.1. Lineage (NCBI taxonomy): Eukaryota > Metazoa > Chordata > Aves > Passeriformes > Ptilonorhynchidae > Amblyornis > Amblyornis subalaris. The sequence continues at coordinate 1,405,820 of JACAXG010000163.1, forward strand.
ATGAATGTAATGATATGAAAGAAACATATGAAATGAAGCACAGACTGAAATATTTAGAATGCAAAATCCAGAAGCACAAAACATATTTAAAATAAAAAGGGAAGTGGATCACATATACTTGTATCAATGGTTCTGATGATAACTGTATGATCCCTAGAGAAGTGAAATGGTGCCCTTTGGGGAGATGCAAGGTATAGGAGTGTGGAAGGGAGCGTGTGGCCAGAGATATTGCTGGAAAGTGATCCCAGAAGATATTCCTTGGGGAAGAGGAGGAAAGAGTAGTGGGGTGCTTGGTGTCAAGGGATAGAGGGAGATGACATTTTAAAATACAGCTTGATAAACATTAGCCTTGATCAAAAGACGTGCCATTTAAAAAGATTGCAGAAACTCTTCTAACCAGCATGTTTTCCTTGACTTTTTATTAGCCAGGAATCTCCTACAAAACCTGAGATTAGCTCTGTTGGCTGAAGCATGGTGTTAATAATGCAAAGTTTGGGGGTTCAATCCCTGTATGAGGCATTCACTTAAGAGTTGGATTTGGTGATCCTTGTGGGTCCCTCCCAAATCCAAATATTCTGTGATTCTGTGAAGTGCCAGTTTGAACAAATGCAGAACCTATGTTAGAGTTAATGGGATGCAAGCAATAGCTCTCTATTTTTTAGAAGTAGGCAACCCCTTATAACTATATTATATATTTCCTCTTTTACTAGACATTGGGCAAGTCCCTGATTCTGGTTAACAAAAAATATTAGAAATCTGTTTTGTTGAACCATTATTAGTATTTTTCAGATCTGTAGTCTGGATAAGATTAAGAGTATATGCACAAATTGTTAGCTACCAATGTTTTCAGCATCTTTTTATAAGTGTAGCTAAAAGTCCCTGGGTAATAGCTTGCACTATTCCAGAGGATGTTTTCTTTTTTTTTTCCATAAATGGGTCTGTGCAAACACAATAGGAAAAAAGTGGGAAATTAATATAGCAGCTGTGTGAGGCAGTTTTTTGAAAATGACAGTATTTTCCTCTGACAAACTGCTTTATGTTTGTTAGTGTTTATCTTCCCAGTAGATTTTTGTGTCTTTAAGAGGTGTTAGAAACTGCTTCTTGATAGCAGGACAGATATATTTTTGGTTCCTAATGAAAATAATTAATCATTGGCTTGCTGTTTGTATTTGGCATTAAATTTTAGCTGCCTGTGGTTGAAAACTATTTTATGAATTTTTTTGCTCTTGTAAAATGTATTCTAGGTAATGAAGACTTTGTTCATTTCAGATCACTGAAACTTTTGTGTCAGTCTTATTGTTTTCCTTTTGAAATAAGCTCCTTTTCTGAGCTGACAATTTTTTTTTTCTATTTTAGTTTCTTCTGAAATTACACATGGCAACCTTATTATTGTTTGCTTTCTTCCAAACTGGGATTAAACAAATTTAATTATATGCTGTGTGAAAATCATTACAGTAGTCACAAGAAATCAGAAAATTGAACCAAATTGATTATATAATTTCTTTATTGTGGGTTACTTTTCCAAACTAAGATAAAGAAAAAATCTTTCTCCTTTTATGCAACTTTTGCTGAATTATTTTACATAATGGGAAGTTTAAAAAACCTCACATATTTCCCAAAGATGCCTCACCTTCCCTGTCATCAATGCAGTCTGTCTCTCTTTTAACTTGAAAAGTGATATTCTACAGAATAGAGAATGAGAATAAACAGGAAGACGAAGCAAATGTAATACCTTCCAAACCAGCAGCTTCTGAAAAAAGAATATGAGTTTGAAATCCTTCTGTGCTGCCACTTTCTGGCAGAATCTGTAGAAATTCATTTTAAAAATTATGATGTGCCTCATAAGCATCCCTGTAGGTCCTATTGCTGCTATAACTGAAGTGCTGATAAAAGGTGCTGGTTATTACAATGACATACTGTGGTGTTGGCCATATGGCATCAACTGTTGGTTGATAATAGCCAATTGGACTGTCTAGTAATGGTCACTGTTTTCTGAATCATAGGTTGCTAGTAGTTTGCATTATATCAGTATTTTAGCAATCCACAAAGACCTGAATTGTGCAATATATACTTTTCTTATTGGTTTTGAGTCCGTTAAATATTTCATTATGTTTTTTGAAGAACATATGATAGTCTTCAGTAGACAGGCATTTACAGATAAGGTTGTTGTGCTTTGGGAATTTTTTCTTTTTTTTATCTGATTACAAATAAGTGTATGTACTCTTTGTACTTTTGTATATTTGCTGGCTTTCCAAAGGCAAAACACAAAAACCTCCCTCAGTGCCAGCTGACACTTTTCCATGGATCATGTGATTGTAATTGCTGAGTGACTGCACCTAGTAATTTAGAATCTCTTTCGTGTTCATGGTGGACTGAATTATAGATGCCAAAAGCCTCAAGACTTGTTGCCTGTAACAGAGAGGAGACTTCACCTCTCTCTTTCCGCTGAATATCACATCTTTCCAAGGAAACGGGGAAAGAATGCTGCTTCTTTCAGCTCTTTGCCACGTTCTTTTCCTGTCTGAAAGGCTGATGTATTTTTTACAACTGACTTTTTGCTGTTCTGATATAATATACTCAGGAGGTTTTCTTTTTTCACTGGCTTTTCTGGCTGGGGCACCGCACATATAAATAGTATGGCCTGCCTATGTTTCTGGCTCTTAAAACACAGACTGGCCTATGGTTGTAAACTGCAACCTCTATATGCTGGGAGGGGGAAGCTCTATAATAAACCCACAGTCCTATTGGGACAGCTTTTCAGAGTCTACAGCATTTATAGTTGTTCTATGCATTCCAAGTTAGTAATGATAGAATGTCATGGTTTGTAAAGTACACAGAATGTTGTGCACTGAGGTGAGGAAGAGTTTGATAGTTTGGTGAGGGCAGTAGTAATCTCTGTTGCATGGTACCTGTGGGAGACATAAAGTTTAAACAGAACCTTTTGTATTCACAAAATCCCCCCTCAACCAGAAAAAAACCCCAAACAAACAAATAAAAAGAAACTCAGAGGAAAAGGAGAAGGCAGAGTTTGGAAAAAAATGGAAATGAGGCAGAGGGAAGAATTATTTTATGGAGCAAGATGTTAAAATTCCTCCATAGAATTGAGGTAGAGGTTTTTAGTCAAGAGTGAAAACTGAACCAGGTTTCCACAGGGCAATACACAGGATTCACCTCTTGGCATCAGTAAAACATCAAAATAGTAAGAAGTGTCATGAATAAAATGAAGAAAAGATAATATATTGGACTACATGGGAAGCAGAATTTATACACAATTGTGGTAGATGGGAGGGATTTTGGATTTTCAGTTACTTATTCTAAAGGTTTATGGGTATGATTGGCATGACAGTTTCTGTGTTCTTACTCATATAGTAAAAACTGATTTTCCTGAATTGTCAAAGAAAATGAGTAGTTAATAAGTCAATATATGTTATTTATTATAATTGAAACGGAGAACTAGTAGTAGTATATCAGAACAAATGCTAATATCCCCATTCTATGAACAGTAAGTGTTTAGTGATGTCCAGTGATTTTACTACTACACAATAACCTTGAGAAATGGCATTAACTAGAGGCAGGTGTTTGTTTTCTAGAAGGTGTTATTACTGTAGATTACCATATAATAAAAACTGTTATTCTTTCTACACCAATAGATTGTAAATAGGGAAAGTGAGAAGAGCAGAAAAAGTAGATAGGTTGGAAACGTGGCATACACAACATTGGAACAATATTATTGAAAAGATTTTGTTTCTTAACCGCAGTTACAAAGATATTTCATCTTAAGAGCAGTCTATACTTTCAACAGTGTTACAGAGCATCCTCTGTGAGATTGTAAGTCTCACATAAACTGGAAAAAATTGACAGTACAGTAATAAGTGTGAGCAGTAATTTCATTTTTCTCTGCAAAATATGGGAATTAAAAATACAAAAATTTTTATTAATCTATATTAAACATTGTAGGTAGACCTGTGTCCAGCTCCCAAAATTATGTGAAAGGGTCTATGAGAAACAGACAGCAAACTGCCAGGAAAGGTGAACTCTAGTTTTTAACAAATATTATGAAGCTATCACCTTCATAAAGGCAATGAATTTCTATTTTAAAATGCCAGCCAAATATTAAGCTGACAGGCTTAAATGAAGGTAACACAAGTAGAAAACATCCAAGTGTATTGTTCTTTCCTAATAAACAAAACAGCTCATTGAAGAATGTGCTATCTATACTCCTTCAGACTGCCACTAGATGGTGACAGTGACCTTTAAACAGTGTGGACTTGATCAGGTATGCTGAAGTGCAATACTGAAGGTTGCTTTGCAGACTGCTATATACAATCTGGAAGCAGTAATATCCACCAGCTTTGTAAAACAGGGGAAACCTGTAACCATTTTCCATTTCAAAATAATTTTTAGAGACATTGCTTATTAAAGACCTAAAATCCTGTCCTACCTTACCATCTTACTGGAGTTTAAGTCTAAGTGGAGGCTTGTGATCTACTCACAGGTTTAATGGAAGATTTAACAGGCTGCCCAATTCCCTCTCTTAGGGAAATACAATCAAATGCATGCCCATCCCCTTAATGTACCTGAGCTCCAAAGCCTGCTTTTTGCATTAGTGTTGACTCTGTTCCTATTTAGTCGTAGTTACCTGTCCAGAAGTATTAGCGTGTAACTCATCAGATGTCATTGAGTCTTCCAGCACTTATTTTATTTAGCCAAAGAAAAATTTATCAATATTCTTCAATGTCATAGGCCATTAAATTGTAAATTTAAGACATGGTGAATTCGAGTTAAAATTGTTGATATGGCAGCAAGACATATTTCGGGTTTGCCCAGTTTGCAAACAGATATTTGTATAGATTTAAAACTCTGAGAGTCAGCCAATTAATATCTATCTGATAAAGATGACTAGATGACTATGGCTTTCAGATTTAGCTACCTTCTACTATGAATAAAAACATTTTGTTTGTTTCTGATTACATGTTGAAAGGTTATTTCCCCTAGGATAATGTTCTCCTTTTGCTTTATGTATCTTAAAATCACTAGCATGATTGTTATTCCTCAACAAATCTCCTTGAATTCCACCTAATAAAAAATATCTGTCAGTGCCTCAGTATGATGAACATTAGTGGTTTAGGTTGGAGCAGAACTCCCATGAAGAGCCCAGCTGTCTTGCTGTCTGTGGTCTGGTGGATGTTGTGGAGAAGTCTCAGTACCTGAACTGCATTTGTCTCAGACAAAACTAAATTATGGATGGTTTCCATGAGTGTGTTCAATGCACATCAACATTCAGTGGGCATGTGGTCCCTTGAGCTAGAGTGGAGCTAGTTGAAATAACCTATAAAATTTGTAAAGTGTGGGTAGAAAGTTTTCAACCCATTTATTGAGAGTTGCTGCTCTCTTGTTTGTCCATGCTAACTGCTAAAACACACAGTCTGATAGTATTAAAATCAAAAGATTTTTGCCTATTCTTCAAGTTGTGGGTTGGTTTTTGTTTTGCTTTTTGTTTGTTTATTTGTTTGTTTGGGGTTTTTTTGTTTTGTTTTGGGTGGGTTTTTTTCATTTGTTTGGTTTTTTGGGGGTTTTTTTTTGGTAGTAGTATTAGTAACACCAAATTCCTTAAATTTCCTAGCCAACGCAATAGAAGCTGTGGGGGCACAATTATAATCTCAATTGCTAAATAAAAATATTCATATTGCCTAATAAACCATATATTCAAAGGTATAGTTAGGAATTGGCAAGAGTGGGGTGCTATAAAGTCACTTCTTTAAATTATGAATGCTATTAAAAGAAGACCAGCTGTCCCACTGAGCTGATTTTGTTCCCAGTATTTTTCCTGTAGGTACCATAAGAAGTAATTATTCTTGCTTCAAAATAATGAAGTCAGCTTGGAAGGGCCAAGTTTTCAATAAACATGCCAAAAATTACCTCTTTTGTAAGTGCTGTTTCTTAGAGTTAGCTGAGGAAGTATTACTTGTTGTTTATTTCTTTGTAAGAAAGCCATTACAGCTAACTAGTTTGTCAAGATTATTGACCCATGAGAAAACAGCACTCGTTATAGAAAGAGAACTACAGTACAAGCTTTAGATAATTTGATGTGAACACTGTTCATAATTCATGATACTGAAAATTATTTATGCCAATAAATATGCTGACATGTCCCTACTTCATTTATCAAGTCTGCCCCTGCACTGGTGGTGGGAATTCTCAAGTTAATATTTTACAATATTAACAAGGAATGGGCCAAGCTACCAAACATTTTCCAAATTTTAATCTAATATTTCTGTAGGTTTTTAGCTCACTTTACAAAACATCATGAAATTTAATACCTTACTACTTTCTTGAAAGGCATCTGAACTGAAAAATCTGAATCACCAATATAAATACTTTGTTTCCACCTTCTACATGTTTCTGTATTTCTGCACTGTTCCATCATGGTCATGCCACATGTGTTTTCAGAAATTCTAGTGGTTTTCCCATGCAAGATTTAATTTCTGCTCTTCATTTTCAGTCAAATGTTGTATTTACTCAGAACCAAATTTTTTCTAAGTTAGCACAAAGCTTTGCAAGTTAGCACTCCTTTATTTGTTTAACATCTATATCTGCTAAACAGGATGTTTCCAGCAGGGAAGCCTACAGGAATTCCTAGAGACATTAGTAATTTGGATCATCAGATAATGAGACAAAAGATATAGTAGGCTCTTTTTTTCCCTAAAATGTGTCTCGGTTTGCTCCTATTGATGCAGAAAGAGACAATTGCCATTTATTTTACACAGTGTTAGAAAAGCTGATTATGTGGCCATGAATGGTGCTGTTGATGGATGTTTTGCACTGTATGCACTTCCCTTGCTGTTAGAAAAATGTTTTACTGGAACCATAAAGTCTGAGAACTGAAGTTATTTGTTTTAATAAGAGAAGAATGTACTAACTTTGTGATCATAGAAACCATTAATAATAAAAGACAGGCCTATTTTACTTAAAAATAACAACCAACAACCACCCTGAAACTTTTCCTGTTAACTTTATTTATCATACCTTATGGGGTTTATTTCCCCCTAGGCATCTACTATTTATTATTTAAGAGATGCTTTCAGAAGACATTAAAGGAAGAGAGAAACTCAACGCTGAAAAAAGGAATTGACATCCTATTACTATGTAGTAGGAATTACAGAGAGTAATTATTCAGAATGGTGCTGAACAAGTGAGAAATAACGCTATCCATATATATTACATTTGAAGTATTGCCTGCTCCAGTTGCTTAGGAAAAATAAATAAATCAACCTTCTCTAGTTAACAATTGCAATTTCTTTTAGCCAATGAGACTTACATCCTTAAGTTTTCCTCCAACGACATACTTAATTTCTTGAAAATTAAACATTATAACATAAATATAACACAAACATTATTACACGAGTCAAATGAATTTCAGCACAGGGACAAAAAACAGGGAGGAAAGTTTCATAAATTTTAATAAGTACTTGATAAGAAATGTATCAGTTCTTAAAGGTGTGGTTGCAGAGAACAATCCTGAAGTTCAATAGCATGACAGATGTAGAGGTAGCTGAACCTGCAACAGAGTGCTGCAGTGTTTGAGCCAGCCACAGGAGAGATCGAGCAACCTATTATTCCTTGTTCCCTTATAAGATTCAGTTCTAGTGTTCTCCCTTACTCGGCATCCTATGTATCCCTGTCCCGTTACTCCTCCCCTATGGGTTGAAGTTGTATTACCCCGCCTTCTCTCAGCCCCCTGACCCTCAACCCTCTGGTCCATGGTTCTCTCTGCCCTCCCTCCTTAGTAATTGGTTGTGGTGGTTTCTCCTCGCCTTCTTCTCTCCCCTAAGCCGTGGTGATTGGTTGCGGGCCCCGCCGAGCACACGGGTTTAAAAACCCAGTACCATCATTGTTTAAGTCTCTTCGCCTCCTACCCCCTTCGCAGCTGGATTGGAATAAACTCCCTGGACTGTGGAACGCAGTGCGTTAAGAGCCTTCTTGCCTCTTTATTTCTGGACTTGTGGCTAGGCTATGCCGGGTGTGAGTGTTTCTCAGTGCTAATAACTGCATGGGCGATATCTCTCGACGGTTTGGTGAATCTGCACCCCCAGAACGGCTTCTTCTCAAAGGAGGTTTTGGGAAAAAACCACAAAGGGAATTTGCCTCAGGAGAAACAGCACCCTAAAGCCATTAGACAGACAAATAAAAAATTAAATTCATGTATGCTGGCATGTTACATTGGCATGTAAGATACACCAGTAGTCCAGCCTTGTGACACACTTGTGCAAATTCAACACTAACGTTGGTAAATTGTTTTGCTATAGTTATTCATGGCCTATATTGCCAGTAAGTTGAATTCCACAGCATTTTTTTTCATGTTTTACACTGGCCTGCATAATATATGGTCCAGTTGTAAAATGTCTTTTACCCACATGAGAAAATTTAGCAGGCTGATATGTAAAACATTTTCAGGTGTTTCTGCCTAGAAGATCACATGCACCTGTGATACATGAGAATTTTCTGTTGTGTGAGGAGATATAATAGAAAAGCAAGAGGAAATATAAAAGTACCATAATGGATTATTACACAGACTCAGAGAAATAGAGAGAATGATTATCTAGCGAATGTTGCAAATTATGCTGCCATCTTTTGAAAACTGTGCTCTACTTGAAGAGCACATTCAAAGAAAGGAATAATTATCATGTTGCCTGATGAGTCTTCACCAGGCAATGGGTGAAATTTAGAGCAATAGAGATTATTTTATTATTTTTTTTTGTTCCAGACAGATCTAACTGATTGAACAATAACTCTACAAAAAGCCTAGTAAGAAAGAAACATACTAACTTTGTGCCATGAAATGTTGCCTGTAACATGTAGGAAAACAAAGGAACTCCCCTTTGTGGAAAACCACAAAGAATTGCAGTAGCCAGCAGCAAGTGATTGTGTATCAGAAATAGCTGTACACCTGATCTAGATGTTTCTACCTTTTTGGTAGATGAGTGTAGTAATAAACGGGATGGATGCTGGGGTCCCGCAGCCTTCCCGAAAGCGTGGTGTGTATCCGGCAGTGCCTTGACGCGTTCGGCGGTGCACACGCACACGCACGCACACGCGCACACACACACACACACGCGCGTACTTAGTTGGAGCAAAGAGTCAGAGGGGTTCTCCTTATGTATTCCATGAAATAGGTTTATTCCATGAATAGTCAGGGAAGGAGAACTCAGAACAATGGAGGGGTCAGGGTAGTGGGGGTGGAGAGACTACAGGGGCCAATGGTTTGAGGGTCAGGGGGCGGAGAGAAGGCACAGTAATACAACTTCCACCAATAGGGGCAAGCGAGGGGAGGAGCAGGGTACAGGAATAAATCGAGTGCTGAGTAAGGGAGAACAATCTAGAACAGAACCTGATAAGGGAACAAGCAGTGACAGGCTCCTCGGTTACTCCTGTGGCTGGCCCAAACACCCACAACATCCCCTGCTGCAGGGTCAGCCACCGCTACAGATGAGCGAAGAAAGGACAAGAATAATATGGGATGTACTTTTTTTTCAAACAGGTGAGACAAGACTACCTGCATGCAAAGTACTGCCTTTCTCATTGCCAATACCCCACAGGTGTGCACCCCAGGTGCATTTCAGAAATTCATGTAAGTTTAAGATGTTTGAGTTCCCTCATCTAATTCTCCTTGCATAGGTCAGGAGAGTAGACATCATTGTAAAATGTGGCCATTTTAGTTAAGACAATACACTTGTCCTCTGCAATTTCTGATCTTGGTAAGTAGAAGGTAATGGGGTTATATTTGTTTTTAGGGATGGAATATCCATACCAATCTGGAATGCAGTTGCATCAAGGGTACACTGCAAAACAGCACTAATTGGAGACATGTCATCTCCTAAATATGATGCTGCCAGACATGAAGTACACCTAAGTATGGGTCAGGTTCAAGTGTGTAGTATGTGCGAGTATCACAGCTGACAGATTCAGCTCCAAAAGAACTTCAACTTTCCTAACCCTGCACACTGAGTCTACTTATATTCCTCCTGGGTCCCTGCTTCTACCTCCTGTACTCTTCATTTTTACATCAAATTTTTTATCAGGACCTACATGTTCATCCATGCAGGCCCTCTTCCAGCTTTCCTTGATTTCCTGCTCATTGGCATCCTTTCAAGGTGATCCTTGAAAATCAACTAAGTCTCCTGGTCCTCTCTCTTTAAGACAGCTTCCCATGGGTTTCTTTCAAGCAGGTGCCTGAACAGGTCAAAATCTGCTCTTCTAAAGGCCAGAGCTATGATGTTGCTGTTTGCCTTATTTCCTCTTCTCAGGACCCTGATCTCCACCATCTCGTTATCACTGCAGCCAAGGCTACTCCAAACCTTATACTCACAACCAGTTCTTTCTTGTTTATGAGATCTAGCAGAGCATCTCCCCGTATGGACTTGTGTATTATTGTCAGGAAGCTTGTGTCCTTGTTTATGCCTGCTGTGTCCGTCTCTCTAGAAGGTATTGGTGGTTTAAGTCTCACATGGAAGCAAGAGCCTGTGAATATTAGACTTCTTCCAATCGTTTAAGAAAGCCTCATCCTGATGAGACAGCCTGTAGCAGACACTCACCACAATGTTGTCCATGTATGTCTACCAATCCTGACCTATTAGCTCTTACCTGGCTCATTGATTCAGCTTGTTATTCTTTATGATTTCTTTCTTTATTATTTAAAATCATATTCTTATTTGCTTGATCAGACTCAACCGGGCTTCATTATTATAACTGTGATTACTGAAGAAGTAAGAGAAGGTTAAGCAAGAAAACCATTTAAAGCCAAGTCCTAACTTGACCATAACTACAATTAACTTATTTCCAGCTCTTCTTTTTCTTTGAGGCAAAAAAAAGTAGCATTCAATTTTCTTGTATTCTTTTGATGGAGTGTCACCAAGAGTTCAGTTATGTCACACAAAATCTTGTACTTCATAAATTTTCTTCATTTTGTTTTTTTGTGGGAAATGTTTCATAACCCTTAAATTTTCTTTATAATTAGCTGTTGGAATTCACAATGTATATTACACAAATCTTGCTTGGGCAGTCACCATTTACGTGTTCTATAAAAGGAAACAAGCAACATGTCTTGCTAAACACTGAGTTCCTTCTCCATCCACGGAACACACTTGAAAAATATTCTAACATAAATGTAGCTACTGTGTCTAAAAGCTTTTTAAAAGCTGTAGAAAACTACTTGAGACAGCAATAATGGTCCATCCTTCTCGAGACATGAGAACAGAATGTATGGTCAACAGCAATACAGTAAAAACTGGAAAAAAAATCAAGAGCTTCACTGGATTAATTTCTAATGCTGTCAATCACATTGCAATACCTGAGCTTTCAGGAAACGAGTGTCCCTAAAGGATTTTGTGATATGTCAATAATGTTGCTAAGTTTTTTAATATTCTTCTTAATAAACACATAAGAAAAGTCAGCTATCTAGTGATGTGTCATGTAATTATAAGCATAATCCTAATACAGAAGTGTTATGATTCTGTCCTGAACAGGTACAAGCTGTACTGAAACATACTTCTGCTTCTATAAGACTACTTCTGTAGTCTATAAGTCTAACTGGGAACTACTGAGAGAAAGCAAAATGTCAATGTGTAGGTATTAAAAAAAAAATCCACTATTTCTTTAGTTAAAGAAAGTTATTTTGTAGCAGACTGAGGTGTGGTTGCTACAATAGGGGTGTATTCTGCTTTTAATTTTTCTTCTGTTCTTTTGTTAAGAAAAATCCTTATGAAAAGGTGCTGAGAGATTCAGGTGAGGGAAGTGTTTATGTATAGATAAAGGACAGAATTGAGACAATGAAGCAGTACTGTACTCTGAGAACGTTTGGATTTTGGATTATTAGATAGCCACTTGGGATCTGAACCTTTTGCACCTTTTATTTTTCAGAGGAATGAACTTTCAGTGGCATTCCTGACTCTAATGAGAGTTATTAATATGGCCACACTCCTGTGCATCTGCTACTTAAGCATGAAAGCAGAAGTAACTGGCTTAGCCAAGCATCTAAAAAGTGTAATGAACTGTATTATACCTTGGGTTAAGGTTTGACTTACATAAGCAAGAAGAGAAGGGATTTGAATTGATGGAAAAACACTTGGCTTGTATTTATTCTCTGATATAATTTTAAAATGTGTCTTAAAGTAGAATGTATCATTGGGTTAATCTGTAAGTCTGTAATTACAGATGGCCAGCAAATGCTGAGCTGTTCTAGCATCATAAATGAATATTTGTGTACGTCCTAATATGATAGGCCAAATTTATTCATTGGGTCTAGTTAAATTAGAGCATTTATTATGGCAGAAATTATTAAAGATTTATTTATGACATTGAATATTTAAACAAAGTTTGTTCTTATTCTGCTGGGACTTCCACAATTCAATAGTCTAAATTAAAAAAAGATAATCTGAAGGAAGAAAAGGAAGGAGCAAAATTCTTTTGACAGATGGGGTAGGAAAGGGGCATGAAACAGTTGGAGAGTACTTAGAATATGACAATGTTTTCTTGTATTTACGGGGTTTTTTTGGTGCTTCAAGAGCGTAACAAAGCCAGCTTCAATAGGTGTCCTATCAAATAAGCACCTACATGAATTACAGATGTGGTTCTTGCTGAGGCATATTTTTATCTCTGTGCCACACACATCTTTAGTTTAAGATGCTTGTCATTCCACTGTGCAGCCTTTAGAATTTGTTTTATTTTTTCTCTCCTGTGGTGCCAAGCAAACAACTTCTTAGCTCCCTTGTCTGCATTTTTACATCTGCTATGTCTTTGCATGTGATGTATGCCTGGCTACCTCATTGGAGTCAAAATGATTCTGGTTAAGCAGAAGAAATATCTTATAATAGGCCTCCATGGGTCCTGTCCCAAAGCCAAAGGTTTCAAATCAGTTTACTGCATTATCCTTTCATTCCTAGTTCCAGGATACATTTTCTTCTCCCCCCTTCTCCCGCTTTTTTATTTTCCTTTGTTTTTTTTTTTTTTACAGTGCTTTGGACAAAAGGTTTTTGTAGGATGGAGACCACTCTTATTTTCTTTCATTATTTCTTGAGCCAGTAAATACTTTCTTTGAGTTGTACATCTTCCAGAACAAAGTGGATTAAAATAATTTGGGAGTGTTAACTTGGTTTACTTCAGCTACAGATCTTTCTGGGGGTTCTTGTATTTGCCTGAATAGCCAGGAGACAGGAGAGATATCAAAACTGACTTACCATGTTTGTTTTTCTAAATCACAAATCACTTGCTCCATGTAGCTCTATAGAAGTACTGACTGTCTCTTTGTTTTGGGCTTTGATTTGTTGCCTTGTTTTTAATCCTCGTTTCACTAGTATATCTCAAAAAAAAAAAAAAAGATGGTCATTCTATTAGTGCCTTACAAACACACGCAATAAAATTCTCCAATTTTCTAGATGAGAAAAATGAAGTAGAGAAAAAAGAAACAGAGTTGCTTTGCCTGTTGCCACTGAAGGCCACTTTGAATTCCATTTTCCTCTTGTAAGATCAATTTTTTCCGGAGGGACTGGACTCTATGTCATGATGATAAACCTGGAAAAAAAAAACCCAACAAATCCAATTTCAACTTTTTAAAGAAATTATTACTTCATCCTGGTAACATGGATTTCTGAAGAGGTCTTGAAGAGTTTTGAATATCTTCTTGTGCAAATGGTTTTTGTCCACTTGTATTGATAATGGACACATTCGTCTAATACATTCTCAAAACGCCACAATGTAGTCTTCGTTTGGGTTCATGGGTAATCCTACAGCAACATTCTATCGACAGAAGGACGTGTTTCTATTTCTGTATGTTATAAAGCCTCAACTGAATTTATATGTTCACAGTTAAAGATATTTTGTGTCTTTAGGATATTGAATTCATGTATGCTGTGAAAGTCTCTTGCAATGCAAATGTTTTTGACATAATACTTGATAAAACTAGTGTAATATTTTTGTAGTTCAATTTATTGCTGCTTGTTAGAATCTTGATAAACTTCAATCAAAAATTACTAGAGACAAAGATATTTCTAAGTGTTTTGGATTTTTTGTGGATTATTTTTGGGAGGTAGGTTTGGGATTTTTTGTTTGTTTGTTTGTTTTTTTTTTGGGAGGGGTTGGATTGGTTGGTTTGGGGCTTTTTTTCTGGTGCTTGATTTTAAGGAATAGTAATGGGGCAAAAATTGCTTCTTGAAGAAATTTTCATGTTCTGATAGAATAGTTGTGAGGTATGCAGTTCCTTCTTTTAAATAGAAGAAGGTAAAGGATGCTGCAGCTGCAATACCAGATCAAGACAAGTCAAACACTGAGATCATGTGGGACAGCAAGTAAGCAATCTTTGTGTTGAGCCCAAATGCTTGTCAAAATTAAGTCCAAGTGACGCTGCCTGGTTAACCAAGAGGTGTAGCTTCCATTAGGTTCTGAGGGAGTCAGTGATACTTATTAAATGAGTTAATTAGTAAGCTGAGTACAGAGAATAATAATTGTCTTATAGCAGTAATTATTTTCCACAGTCTGTTTAACCAGAAATAGGGTTTCTGGTTGGAAAGATCTGTGTTTGTAAATAAGATAATTAAATGCCAGTATGCAATATACTCTAATTATAGTTTTATGTTCCTAAATATAATACAGAATGTTGGGTTAATTCTGTCATAACTATAATGTCTATTTTTATCCACATACTATCTTGGAGTATATGCAATGAGAAACTTTGTGTAGTAGCAACTCTTTCAAAGAATGTGATGATAAAGTTAGTGTTGGTAAGTAAACATATTTAAATATAAAGTATTTCCAAATTAATTCTTATATCAAATTTTCCTGTGGCTTTTTCCAAGATCCTCTTGCTCATGGTAGAAAATAATTTTGGAATCACCTCTGATGGTGACCATGTTTAGTCTGTGGGGGTTTTTTTCAAAGGCAATAGAAAGCCATGTTAACAGTCCCTTAATTTAAATGCTTATTGTATTCCAAAGACCAGTTAAATATTAATTTGTTTTGCCAGCTACAAATAAAGAATTAGAAATATTTATATAGAGAGAATTCAGACATGGTGCTTGAAATTATTGCCTGGCTTTCACAGATAGCAGTGTTTAATAATGCCTTTGATAATTGTATCCAACTGCATGTATATTGTGACACTAAGCAATTTCTTCTATGTGTCTATTGTAGAATTCTACAGTATGCGTCTCAGTACAGGAAAATGTCAAGATCTGAAATTTTAAAGTTATCAGTAAAACATTTGTCAATGAATTTGGACATAAATGGACATGAGGGCAATGATCATTTTATTCTAACGTTAATATTATGTATATTACATTGAGATTTAGCATTTGTGATCAGTTCAGTAGACATGTTTATATGTCTCAATTTACTGTGACAAAGCAGTAAAGAAGAAGGGGTTTCTAAAGAGTAATATGGGCTGCTCATTTAGACATGCTAAAGAGATTACACTGAAGATATTTTTGTACAGCAAAATAGTAGTGCTTTGTTTTCAACAGTTCACTAGTTTACTTCTTGTATCAGATGCTCCCTGGTGAAATACCTGGAAGGTCAGTCGAAAGCATGAGGATTTTCCTCTGATTATGTATATATAGTTAGGCTATGAACAATTTTTCTTGCATTTGCTCCACCCATTTTTTTTCTGCTTGAAGCACTTGCTTGCTGAGGATGGAAAAATATTTTTATTCATTCTAGGAATTAGTTTGTGGTTACGAGTGCCAGTAGGTGAAAAACAGGCAATCCTGTTAAGAAATAGGATTTGGTGTCTGTCTGGGAAGTATTTCTACTTACTGATGTCAAGCAAACCTTCTCAGTAGAGATCACAGTATCTCAGAATTTGTGCTAAATGGCAGTTGCAGTGAGAGGCAACACTAAGATCAAGAAAAACCTATGAAAAAATAAAGGCAAACCCTAGGAAGCAGATGATTTGACATTAATATTAAAAGACCATGATAATATGAATGTTTCTGAAAGTCTAAGCTAGACCTCTATGCTAAAAAATTGTTAGCTAGTACAAGTTATGCATTAACGCTTTGTTTCTATTCCATGGAGAAGGAGATGTCTCTAGCTGTTTTTTTGTTGAAAGCCTACTTGGACTTTCTTCTGGAGTGAAAGGATGCAGGTGACCAATGAAAGGAAAATTTAAAATGGTTCCCACACTTTTTCTATTACGGGCAGGCAATAAAAGTTATTAGGAGGATACTTGCTACTTCTGTATTGTCAGGTTCACCACAGGGCTACCTTCATCATCTCAGATGGAATTAGGATGATTAACGATCAGAGTCTTGGCTCATGACTGAAATCAAATAAATCTTAAACATCTTCCTGAAGGCTGTTGAGCTGATCTCAGTTTTATGTTTCTAAATATTTGCATTTATTCCAAATTCTGAGGTCATCTGGAAGAAAATAATTTTTTTCAGTATGTGTGGAAGCGAAAGCTGAACCAGAAGAAAAAAAATCATATTAAATCTATCTGGAGGCCATATGTTTTTTACTATGTGCTGAATTGAACTATATCATTCCTGCTTCTCCTATATTTATTATTATATCATCTAAGCAGAAGTTAAACTTGCTGATTTAAAGATTAAAAGAATTAAACTGATGCTTTTTTATCTTACTCCATACTACATACTCAAATGGATTTACTAGATGATTTTATTTAGTTTCCCAGATTATGATTCAAGTTATATATGGTGCCTTGAGTTTTGGTCTTTTTTTAATTCAAAGTTGTTCAGCTCAAAAAGGGATAATGGATAATTCTTGTACAATACTATGAGTGTATATATATATCTATCTTTGTGTATTTTTTCCCCTCATGCTTTAAAGTATTTGTAAAAAATATTTGTAATTCTGTCAGGTATATGTTGTGCATTGAATTTAGGGGCATTATGACTGATGAACAAAAAGTTGGAAAAAAAAAGGAGTTGGGCTCAATAGTCCATATGGATCCTTTCCAGCTCAGAATATTCTGTGATTCTAGGGTTGAGAACATGGAATACCCTGAGAAAAGCATGAAAAACTTAGCCTTAAAAATTTTTAGATTAAGTAGATTACCTCTCAGTGTGTGATTAGGTGAAGGAATAAAAAAAGATGGACAAAGAAGAATCTGCTTAATATTTGGATCGGATTGCTTTTTGTTTTGCTATTTAGCCTTTATTTCTACTATCACAACCATACGTAGCTACAGAGAAGACAGATTGACAGGATGACTCTAAATCTTTCGTTGACTGAAGATTAAAATGGAGATCACTAAGATACCGACACTGCTGATCAGATGGTTCCTGGGTGCACATCTTCAGACCCTTACCGAATACAGTGCCTTTAGCACAAAATGCTGCACCAGCTGAAGAGCATTACAGCATTAATCTCTGACCTAACAACTCTCTATTACAGAGTAGGATGAATGCAATTGGGATGAGTATTGTTCTCATATTTGTG
Source organism: Amblyornis subalaris (assembly GCA_018881555.1). Taxonomy (NCBI): domain Eukaryota; kingdom Metazoa; phylum Chordata; class Aves; order Passeriformes; family Ptilonorhynchidae; genus Amblyornis; species Amblyornis subalaris. The sequence goes on from JACAXG010000163.1 coordinate 1,423,268, forward strand.
GGTCAGAGTACCTACTACTTTAATCCTGAAGGAATATCTCTAGAACAAATGACATCTAAACTGTAGAAATGTGTGTTGGTTTTGCAGGGCCTGGTTTTTGGTAGCAGGGGGGCCACGGAGGTGGCTTCTGTGAGAAGCTGCCAGAAGCTTCCACCATGTCCAGCAGAACCAATCCCTGATGGCTCTGATGATGGACTTGCTGCTGGCCAAGGCTGGGCCAATTAGAGATGGTGGTAATGCCTCTGTGATAACATATTTAAGAAGAAATCATAACAAGGTTTCTGATGCAGTAGTAATTTTCCAGCTAGAGAAGAGCAGGAGTGAGAATATGTGAGAGAAACAACAATGGAGGCACCAAGGTCAGTGCAGAAGGAGGAGGAGGAGGTGCTCCAGGCGCCGGAGCCGAGATGTCCCTGCAGCCTGTGGTGAGGCCCATGGTGAGGCAGCTGTGCCCCTGCAGCCCATGGGGGTCCATGGAGGATGCAGAGATCCACTCGCAGCCCGTGGGGGAGGTGCCCACGCTGGAGCGGGTGGATACCAGGACACTGTGATCCAGAGGATGTCCCAGTGGAGAGAGAGGCCTTGCTCCCAGGCTGGAGCAGCCTGTCCTTGGAGGACTGCACCCCGTGGCAGAGTGACCCACGCCGCAGCAGTTTTGGGAGGACTGTCTGCCCATGGGATGGACTCACACTGCAGCAGTTTTGGGAGTGCTGCTGCTCGTGGGAGTGGACCCACGCTGGGGAAGTTCGTGGAGAACTGTCTCCCGTGGGAGGGACCCCACGGTGCCGCAGGGAAACGACTCCTCTCCCTGAGCAGCGGAAAGAAGATCTTGGGTGATGAACTGACCAAAAACCCCACCCTGTCTCCCTGCACCTTTCGCTGGGAAGGAGGGAGGGGTTGGGGGAAGATGAGGGTGTTCTTAAGGGTTTATTTTACTTCTCATTCTCCTACTCTGACCTTGTTAGTAATAAATTCACTTTATATCATTGAGCCTGTTTTGCCCTTGAAGTGTTTTCTCCCGGTCCTTATCTCAACTCATTAACCCTTTGTTAAATTTTCTTTCCTCTGTCTAGTTGCAGAGCCGAGGAGAGTGAATGAGTGGGCTTTTTGTGGGTGCCTGGCATTTGGCCAGTGTCAAACCATGACAAAATGGAAGATGCTCCTTTCTTTTCTTGAGGTCTTGTTTCTTAGCCAGCTGGACTAGTCAGGGTCAGATGCATTAGAACAGCACTGTCTGCTTGGATTTGCTTAGAGAAGGAGAGGTGAAATGCTTACTGCACAACTGCTATGTCAGTGTCTGTAAAATAGTCTATAAAACTGCAATAATATTCCAGTGATCCACCATGGAAAACAGACATTATACAAATGAACAGAAGTAACTCCACTTCTGGTAAAGTGCCAAAAACTTATAAATCTGAAGAAAGATTGTCCATCCCAAGCTACTGTATATATTACAGCTGTGAATGAGGAGAGTCATGATTTGTTCACCCGTATCAAAATTAGTTACTTCTGTTGGTAAAGAACCTTAGGAGAAACAGTAAAAGTTAGAAATTCTAATGTGCTCAAGCTTTAAAAATATGGGGCACTCTTCTGTCACTGCTGTGAATGGCCCATGATGGGAATTTTTGGTTCTTGTTATCTTTGACATTTTCCTTTATTGACGGAATGGTTTAACTGTGTTTGTTGTAGAAAGAGAAAGGTAAAAGGTAACTAAACAAAGGTGAAATTACAAAGTTTTTTATTCTCCAAGAAACCTGCTTAATACTTTGGACTCCCTAGTGCCTTTTAGTTACAGAGTGTATATGTACAGTTTATGTTAAGTTGGAGCCCAAATTTGAACTGCAATTTACTTCAAATCCATACTAAAACGGATCTTATAAGCCGAGTATTGGAAATTTTTTGATGCCCTGGGTTAGAGCAAGCAAACACACCAGTCATGATTCTCAAATGGAAGAAATGACTGCTTAAAATATCAAAGTGTCTTAGGAAACTATGCCTTGAAAAGATGCCAACTAGAAGTAATGAAGCTATTTTGTTTCCCAGGAATTGTGTGATGAAAGGATCCTAAAATTAGTCTTTTGTTTTAGCTGAATATCTGCCTTACACCTGAGAGCTGAAGCTCTTCTCTATTTCAATCCAATGATAAGCAAGTTAATTTAAGCCGTCATGAGAGCAGAGCAAGAACTCTCAGATAATTGTCGTGTTTGCTCCTGAGTATTGCTTACTAATGAGTTCTGTGGCTCTTTACAGCAATCTGAGATCCTTCCCTATCTGTGGCCACAATAGCAATGATGTCCAGAGAAGTTTTGATTTGTAATCTGGAAGAAAGTAAAATGACTCATCCATTACAGTTTACCTTGCATTAAACACTAGCAATAGGTTGGAATAATGAGAAGAAGGAAGTTCCTGTCAAGCAAACCTAGCTGCGCTCCTATCTCTGCAATGGGAGCTTCCACTGATGACCTTGTTGTAAATAGTAGGATTTATGTTGGGGTTAAATGACCATGGATGGTTGTTTTCTCTCCTTTTTTGTTCCCTCCGACATCTTTGTTGCATACCTCATTAATCTATTTTTCTCACTAACAGTCACCTCATCTGTATTATCTCCTCCTTTACTCTTCCTGCCAGTCACTAGGGCTGGCACCAATCTGCAACTGTAGCTCTCAGCTACAACTTCTTGCCTTTCTATCCCTGCTTTGAGGCTTTGGAGCTCTGAGATGAAGGTTGCCATTAGGTACGGAAAGACAGTAACAAAACAGTAAGGGAAAAAATGTTGAAATAATGTCTTACAGAAAGGTCATTTCAAGCTCAGCTACTTCTTTCTTATCCACCTCAATCACAGCTTTGTGCAACATAATTGATACATATTCTGTTTTGAAAGTGCTTCGATATTGTATCATCCAACATTTCAGAGTAGCTGTCACATCAAGTTTGTCAAAGTCCAGTACAGGACCTCTCTACCAAGGTGTGGCTGAAGTTCAAGTGTTTACCTGACTCGATGAACGGTGAGGAAGAAAGAGATTATTGGCGTCAAAGAAATTGGTCCTATTTCTATTGCTGCATGAAAGGCAAACTTGCTTATCCAGTAATATTTAAACTTTCATCTGAGAATCAAAACTTGAGTGTCTTTGTAAGCACCAGAAAATTAGGGAATAAAACCTGAAGTATCCACAGAAACAAACTTTTTGATACAGGAACATTTTCAAAAGTGGTAGGCTGACATTTCTTCATGTGGTATGTTTTGTCTCAGATTTTTTTTTTTTTTAAAGAAAACAGTTCTCATTTCTTTGTGAAGTGATATGACAGTTTAGTCTGTTTTACATAGTATCCGGAGTGATGTATCAAATCCAGGAACCATTGAATTAGGTTCCCTTTTTCAGATCCCCAGAATTAATTTCAGCCAAGAGACCAAGGAATGAGGAGTCGTATAGATAGAAAAATTTATTTTTAGTTAAGGAGTGACATGCTTCTTCAGAATAATTCAAAGAGCTTCACTTTCATTTATTATGTTGTATTTGCTCTTTTGGAACCTGAGAACCTAGCTTCTGTCACTACTAGTAAGCAAATAATCAACTTCTTGAAATTAGAGAGATAATACAGAAAAGGGAGGAGGATTACTTTTAATTTCAACTACAGCTGAATAATATAATCTGGAATTAAATGGAATGTCTTATTCATTAGAATTATCAGCCTGGATCTTTTCTTTAGCTATAAACACACTTTAAAGATGTAAGAGAAAAATACTTCTGACTTGGAGAAACAATTTATTGATGAAAGATTTTGTTTTTATATGAAAAACATATTTCAAGTGGTAAAATTACATGTCACACTTTGCCTTTATTGAGATAAAATTGTAACTTTAATTATTTGTTAATGACAGGAGTTTATCTATAGTCTTAAATCTGTAAGTGTAAAAATTTGGACTGAATTGCAAATTAAAAGTACTTGTTAATTGCCAGATATAGAGGCTACTCTTTCTTGCATGAAGATAGACTATAAGGGGAAGAAACTTCCTAGAATAAGCATGTCAGAATGAGAAACAGATAAAACATTCAGTAACAAAAACATACAATAGAAAAATATTCCTTCAAGTTAAAGATGAGGCACCATGTCTTGTTTTGATCAGTGACCAGGATGGCAGAACTATTTGTTAGTGGGTGGCATGGCCTCTGAACAAGAGATATAAGCATTCTAGTCTGGGTTAGAGGTGGACTTATTATATTGCTTTACATAGCTTGCTTACAGAAAAATTTCCACATACATGTATTACATAGGATTTAATACTTCAGAGAAAATTACTAGTTGTAAAATTTCATTTTTGTTTTTAACTCTATGAAACTTGGAAGTAAAGAGGTGTTAATCTGCTTTGCTTTCTTCTTTGAGGAGATCTTAAGCCATTAAAAAAACATGCACAGGAGTTGGGAATGTAACTTTCCAGGGATGATAACCTATCTAGCAACTTTGAAAGGAAAATGCAGATTTACAGACCGCATTGCTCTAAAATGATTGTACAGCTAAGTTGGCAAAATAACATTCAAATGGACTTAAGTCTCATTGAAACATCTCACTCAATCTAAGCTGTAATTTTGAATGAAAATCAGGTTTTTTTTAACAGTTACGTGGAACAGTTAATAACTGCGTAATTTATTCAATTGAACACCAACAGTATTTGAAAGTGAAACTGATCAAAACCTGAAAGTCTTCACAAAACAGTAACTGCAAAAGAAAAGCTGCTTTACCAGCTCTTTATAACAATGACATGGCTCTTCAAGGTTACCTGTCTTAAAGAGGCATATATTTGATCTTTTATTCTTCATCTGAAACAGCTCCCAGTTATCAAAATCTGATTTCTTGCATATTTCAATGCACTCTCACAGTTTTCAAGCCAGAATAATAAACAGTTTTTTCGAACTAATTTTCTAAGAAATTAGTGTAAAATCCTATTGCTTAAATATAACACACATTATTGATACATCAAAAATTATAGGAAAAATAACAAGTAAGCAGCATTAAGAAAACACAGAAATGATAGAAAAAAGTTACTTAGGAACACCTCTTAAATTTATTTTTATTTCCCAGCTTGCCTTTTCTCCATGTCACTATTATCAAGACTGGACAAGTAGGGCCACATTTTCCTCTGAGCCATTGACTCACTCCCTCCTTAGCTGACCAGATCCATGGTCGTATTCTCAACCATTCAATGGTACTATTATCTGTGGTTAAGTTAGCTGCTTTTTTTCCTCAGTCTTAAGGGCTTGTTGTTGGATCTTATATCGTATTCTTCCTTAACAATATGATATGCTACAAAGATGAAAAATAGAGTAAAAAAAGAAATTACTTTGAAGGTTCAGTTTTGATTATAATGATGATTTGAGTTTTTCTAATTTCTAGAAGTCTGAGAGTTTTGCACATAAATAATTATTTACTCACCACATTTTATTCTTCCTTTGTGTTTTCACAGACTTTTCCATTTCTTCAGCATTTCCGAAATATATCTGGTCCTTTTAGGTATCAAATAGAGCAAGAAGGGCCATTTATTTTGCTTACATATGTGTTCCCTCTTGGGAAGTTTCCCTTCTTTGGCAATTTCAGCAAAATGCTAAAAGTTGAAAATCAGATATTTGAATTTTCATACATTCATTTGATAACATTTGAATAAGCCTATGTCTCCACAGAATTTTTTGTTTGTTTTCCTAACACAAACAGAACAGTCACCAGGTACTAGGTTTCTTGTTGAAACAGAGAGTAACAAAACTGAAAAGAAGGTTTCAACCAATTGATCTTAAATGGCAGAATTTAGGCTGATAGTAATCTTCATAGGTACATTAAAAAAAAAACCAAAACGACACTTAGTACATGCTAAAAGATATGCTGATGACATTGTACAGTTAAGTAATTTGTCTTGGCAATTATGCATAGTAGAAAAAAGGTAACAAGTCATTTAATAACTGTCTTATATGGTACACAAAACCTCATTATTTTAATTTATTAGGTATTATATTTGAAGAAATTACTCAATATATTTTTTTCTGCTTACTTGAAGGACAGAAATAAATGGTTCTGCAGGAGACAGATGGCAAAATAATTGCATTCTGAATTTATCAATATTGAATAGAAAGAGCTACAACATCAACAGTTGTGAAAGATGCTGTCATGGCCAGCCTTACCTTTGTTGTAACTCACACATGCAGCTTTGAAAATGTATCCCTCAACAGCTGTCTTCTTGAACAGTAGCTGTAGAGAGAATTCCAGCTTCTTCAACTTTCTAAAAAACAAGTCAGTCACTGTGTGACTTATTAACATAATTAGTTGTCATAAAGATGCAAGCTTAAAGATGTACTTGCTAATTAGCTATCTGAAATCTGATGTTTCTTCCCCTTGCCTTCCTTTCCCCGTTAATGCTTTTCTTTTTTTTTTTTTTTGAGAAGTGAGGATTGCATCATTACTTCCCAAAATCATTGATCTTTCATCCTGAAGCATCTGACCTGGGGGATTCAGATAAAGTGGACAATTTCACATTACACAAATGTTGTTCTTTGTGGATTCTGTGGAAAGTGGAATTTTTTTGAAGTTTTTAAATTAGTCTTTTCACACTCTTAAGAAGATATGTTAAAATCTCAATAAAAGTTTAGAAGCTATGCTCTTGCTTTGCCTTTTTACATTACAGAAGGCTTTCTAATGGTCAGATTAGTATTATATAATCTCTGTCATCTTGGCATAAAGTCTGCAAAAGAATTCATTTATTCTGTTATCAGTTCCTCTGTTATCAGAGGAAACTTACACTCAGTCAAGTGTGAAACTCCTAGTGAAACCAATGGGAATATCATGTTTAAGGTGCCTATGAAAACTCCCTGGTGCCTAAGTGAATCCCAATGACACAATCACCTTCAAATCTCTGATTTTTAGGCATGCTTTTGTATTTCTGCACAGAGGTAGCAAAAGCAGTCGAATGTTCAGGATAACTAACTTTAACAGGGATGTTCCTTTATAGCTGAGTGCATTGATTGCTGCTATCTTTTTCTCTTTCAGTCTTTCCTGTTATTACTTCTAAAAATCGTTTACATATTGACATAATTTTTAGTGTAAACTCCCAAACATTGGTATACAAATTTACATACATGGTGTGTAACAGTTCTTGTGATAAGAATAACATTGTGGAATTCAAAACAAAGATTTTGATTGCTAGACCAATCTGGAGTTCCAGATGTTTGTTTTACCTAGCTCTAAATGTTGGAGAAGGAACAAACTGTGACCCAATAATGCATCTTTTTAGTTATCTATTCCTGATTAGATGAAATAGAGCCAGAAACGATAAAATGTTGCTTAAGCAAGGTGTCTCACAAGAACAATCCCAAACTCCTCCTTATTAACTGCATATTTTTATAGTGCATATGTCAGGAACTTTTCTTTAAACTAGATCTATTATATTATATTTTATCAATTGTATATGTTTATTTTAAATGCTGCAGTCGCCATCTTTTACATCACGACTTCATGCAGAACTTGTGTGGTAAACAGTAAATTTAGGGTTAACCATTTTTTGCTGGAAGGTTTAAAGCCATGTCTCTGAGGAAAATATTCTGGTAGCCTAATTAAAAGCCAAAGTAGAGTGCTGGCCTCTGCAACTGTGTAATTTTCATCAAACAGAAGCAAGCATAAAGGAAAGGAGTTGTAGGATGGTCTTGCTCTTTCTTCTTGGTTCCAGAAATTTTTTTACATTTTACAGTTTAGAATCAAAGCAATGAAATTTTCAGTTAGAAATTAGTTATGAATCCTCACTTTGAAGTGCGTAGACTTTAGGCCTTTTTGCTCTCTGTTGTTTTGGTTCCATTCATATCTCTCTCCAAGAGAAACTGGAGGCTAGCACTGTGTGATTTGGCATATACCCTGCTGATTAGGGTAAAGTTAGCCTGTTAAGAAATGAGGCTTCTTGGAGGAATGAATATGCTTAAGAGTTTGGCAAATTTTACTGACTGTTCAGACTACAGATGTTCTAAGGCACGAAAATTATGCACCCAGAACAATGTTGAGTTGAATCGAGAACTGTCTTGCAAATTAAAGCATCCCCCAGACTGGGAGACAAATATTGGGCAGGGGTTTGTGGGTTTAGTGTGGGATTTATATAAGATAATAGTGAAGAACCTAAATCCTGACTTGGATTTAAGTGTTGATGTACACAGACACAATGCCAGTGGTTTACACCAGCATTTTACACTTGCTTAGAGGACAAGTGGTTGACAAGATGTGCAACTTGTATTTGAGAAACACATTCATTTAAAAATGAAAAAAAACCCAAAGAAACCAAAAAAACAAAAAAAAGCACCCCAAATGAAACCAAACACCTCCAAGCATGCAGTACAACCTAAACAATGTACAATGTTGTCCTTGACTATTCTTAGTAAGAGATGTGGAAAGAAGATTTAACATTGAAATAAATTAAGAACTTTGATTAGGAGAGGCATATTCACCTAACAAAAGTGAAAATGAGATTTGAATGGTAAGTATTATAGGAAATCAAGAAAGCTCTGCAAGAGGATTAATAATTACCTGATTACATCCTTCTGGATTTAATCAAAAGGTTGAAGTGCCTATGAAACTGTATCACCCAGAATAACTATGGCAATTGAATTACATATGTTTCTGCTAAAAGGAAATAAAAATTTACAAACTAGTTTCTGAGGTTCCAAAAAGCTGGCAAAAAAACCCCAACTGGCAACCCCCCTCACAAAATTGAAATGAGTTTGTATTTTTGTTGCCATTAGAAAATTAGTAATGATAAGAGCATGGAATACAAATATGACAGAAAGTTTCAATTAACATTTAAAGAGATGTACATGGACCAAGATGTATAGTACATGTTCCATGTACTATATTTCTCAGAAAGAGTCAAACACTGAATTCATATTTTTTTAATTCATTCAATATTGCAGTGTGCATTAGTGAATAAAGTGAACACCACTGGTCATGCCCCCAAACCATCACAATGTCTGCAGAAAAATGGATGTTTAAAATTGCCGACATACCTAGTCCTTCAGACTAGGAGCTATGCTTTAAACAGAACATTCAGTTCTACATCATGTCTTGTTTCTTTGTGCACTCACTACAGGTCAGTTTCTAGTGTGCTGTCTGCTTTGTTTTGCTATTTTCAAAGTAGCTTATACTTTTAGATCCAATAGATGGCTCCTAGCTAACTAGTTTAATTGAAACAGTTATTAGCAATTAATATGTGTGAGTACATTTTAATTTTAATATCATCTCTTCCCAAATTTAGGTTGAAAGTTTTAACTGAATTTTAAATGATAGAACACTGAGTTAGGTAATTTCAAGATTATAACCCTTTCTAGTCATTTTTAATGCAATTTTAAAATTAGAAAACATGATCACAAGTCTACTATGGTAAGAAAGTAAAGAGATTTCCTTAAAAATCCTACAGTATTTTTCAAGACAAAAAAAATAGTTATTTTATTTTTTTGTCTAATTCTGGATTTTTTTGTTCTTACATTAACATGTGCAGAAACAATTTCAGTTTATTCTGTAATCATGAGAGAGAAGAGTTTACACTAAAATAAATTTAAAAAGGGAAATTGTTAAGATGTTAAGAAAAATACAGAAGTAGAAGGGATGTAGCACTTTTATTTCTCTATTTGTTTAATACTAGCCGCATAAATAGTTCTGCTTGAGTTCATTTCTCTGAAGTTAATAGTAATCTTTCAGCTGCAGTTTTTCAATAGAAATTTTCCGTATTTTCGTTTAGGCTCCGAGGGCCCTGTTTCACAGAATCATGAAATGGCTTGGGTGGGAAGGGGACTTTGAAGGTCATCTAGTTTCAAATCCCCTGCCATAGGCAGGGATGCCTCCAACTAGACCAGGTTTCTCAGAGTCCCTTCCAACCTGGCCTTGAACACCTCCAGGGATGGGGTATCCGCAACTTTTCTGGGCAACCTTTTCCAGCTTTACAAAGCTTTTGTTACCTAAATACGTAGATGAATCATTAAGGCAGGTGTTTTTGGAAAACCTAATACACTGATACAGCTTCAAAAATGTGTATCTATTTACTGTGTGAAAACTTAATGCCGCTGAAGGTGTTTTGCATTGAGTTGCCATGATTATGGTCTGTAGAGACTAGCAGGCAGCAAATCATCTTAACTATGTAGCCCTCCCAAGGAAACATAATTAAAAATGTAATTTGCCCCTTTGCATGAAATGAGTTTTAACATGAATGCTTCAGTAAACAAATCTACCTATATAATTAAAGGAACATAACAAAATCTATTTAAAGCTCACCGAAGGAGAAATATAATATAAGGTCAGCTCAGTGTTTCATCCTACAATCATTTTCATTGCCAATTAGACACAGGTGTGTGCTACATAAGAAAAACTATGAGTGTGATGGATGTGATTATTATTCATCTCAAACATCCTTTTTCTTTTTTCCTCCCTGTTCTAATTAGATAGTTTCCAGCTGTTCAACATGTGCTGCTGAGATATGCCATTGGAAAATCACATCGAAAACAAAACACAACAATTCTGAATGCAGCATTCTCTTAAAACAGTGTTAGAGATGTTATGGTAAACATTTAAACTGACATAGATAGACAAAAAGAAAATCAGTACTGCAACAAAAGCAGTGAAGAGAAAAATGCATTTAAACTTATTAATGTAAAAACAGAATGAAAGCCAGATATGCAGTGAGAGGAGAATGCAAGGTCGCTTGGAAAAAATAAATGATGTTATGTGAATGAAAATTACTCATGTATAATTCTATAATGGTAAAAAGTCTTCATTGTCATCAACATGGAAGAAGCTGCATCTTTTCTCTGCTTATGTGTAGTTGAACCTAACATTCCCAGAAATGAACTAGACTTTTAAAGAAGTCAAACTGGCAAAATGGTAGTGACGTGCAGCTTTATAAATCTAGGCTTGCCTGGTTCACAGTCTGATGCGATTCCACATGGTGTGATAGACAAATATTGCTACCAAGTCTCTAGGGCTGTTCATGAAACCAAAAATCACAGGCAATCAAAGAGGGCTAAAGAAATGCACCTACCGACGGAGCCATAAATTGATTGTTAGTCTACTTAGTTAAGAACAGGGAGTTCTTGACCAGAAGTCGTGATTTGGAGAGTTTCTTCCTCGTCATTCTTGGGTGCAGCTGTGTTTTTAAGTTTATGCATCTTCTAGTACAGTTTGTTTACTTGTTTTTTCTTTGTTGGTCTGCAAATTCCATGCTGTGTCTGAGTCTGACAATCTATGGGATGTTTCGTTTTCGATGGATAACTTCCCTATTTTTCTGTTATCCTGAAAGTATTTTTTCCACTACTACCAAGGTTGCATCCCTCCAGGAACAGCTGGAGACCCTTAAAGTTTTGTGATCACAGAGCCTCTGTGCTCATCCTGTGCCTGTACTGCTGCGGACCCCTGTTAATGTCACATTTAATTTTCTTCAGTGGTCAAGCTGTAATGTCCTGATAATGTAAAAATGATTTTATCAGCACGACTTGTTTGCACATATTTCACATATATTTCTGTCCTAAAGTCACTGCTTGCGTAGTTGACTCTACAAAGATAGATTAGATGTCATTAAGAGATATACATATCTATACATATATGTAACGCTTTCAGTACTACTTGTTACAAAGTTGTTTTGCAACATGAATAATAAATTGCTTTTGTTGTTTTGTTTGCCTTAAAATTCTGGGAAATGCATCATACATGGTAGGCCAATGTATGGCAATTTTATTCAGTCTTCCCTGAGCTTCTGATTTCATTTCTGCATTTAAATCCATGAGGCAGTTTGAAGACTTATTTTTAGAGGCTCACATGAATAGGTAACATTATGAGCTTCTATGTCTCCCTCCGACTTCATGTCGTGTCAGCCCCCTGTGTGCTGGCACCTCAGGTGTGTGCATATGGAACATTCAGGTAGGATGGCAGGAGACCCTCCAGCAGCAGCCAATGGGCTATTCAAACACTGGGCTCTCTTCTGGAGGGCGTGGATGTGGCTCCACAGGCTGCCTGTAGCCAGAGAGTTAACACAGAGTAGTTAACTGCTGCAGTAGTCCCTGGTGGGCTCAGAACCTGCTAATTAGAGTTAGAGACACCTGCTGCTGCCCCTCCCCATTGCCTTCACCCAATCAAGAAAGCAAGTTTGTTCTCCCAGGGCACAAGATGCCTTTTTTTTTTTAAATCAAAATCCCTGCTGCTTTTCCAAAGGATCAACAGGATTTTAACAGTGCTCTCCTTGAGCTTCTTGCAGCTGTGCAACTTGTGAGTACCAAAACAAATATTGCTGTTTTGTTGAGCACCAGTAAATACATATAGACTTGCAACTCAGAAAGTCATCTGTAAGTGCTGAGGTTTTATTTATTAATGAATAAAATCCTCTGAGTTTCAGTTACACAGTCTGAGAAACTAATGTAATCTTTGAAATACCTTTCTGCTTTCTGTGATTAGGCAAAAGAGACTTAAAGATATATTGCCAAGGAAGGCATGCAGGAAAATTTAACATATACAATTTGAGAATTCACAAAAAGGTAAAGAAAAACTTCAAAGGTATTGCTGCTCTTGGAAGAAGTTTTCACATTTCTGGAGTAACTTGCAATTAAATACTTTTGGCTTTTTAATATTGTTTTCTTTGCTAATCACTAAAGACTTTTTTGTGATTTGCTAACTAAGTTTTTTTTTTTGTATTAACTGCAGATAAGTATAAAAACTTTAAAGTTCTAGGTTTTTAAATTTTGCCTGATTCTTGCAGTGTTTGTGGATTTTTTTCTGATAATAAGTTGCCTCTTTTTTTAAACATTTGATTTGTCATATAAACTGTAACTGTTAGTTAATTTAGTATTTTAGGTTCTTAAGAGATTTTTCACTAGGAGTCTAATATGCCAATTAATGCAATGACTTGTGACAAAATTAATTACCAACCAAACTTAAGGTAGAAAACAATGCAGGGGAAAACTTCAGATAGCAAAAGAATGCTGTTTATAATTTCCAGGATTTCTCAGCTTTTTTCTATTTATGGAGGTCGGGGGTGGGGCATGAATCTATATCCTATTAAAGCCCTTTGGAGGAACTATTATTCTTTCTATTATGATTCTGAAAGTCCAAATGTTTATCAGATGACAGCAAGACATGGAAACAATTTAGGGTAAGGTTTTCAGCTGTTACTATGCCTACACATAATGCATATATGCTCAAATTGGGCAGAAATAAATGTAGTATTCCTTATGACTGTAGGTTCATGTGTTCTCCTCCAACTTAAGCTTTTGTTGTGGCCTGATCTTGATATTATTTTTTTTGTGTGTTCTGCCTTGCCTATCGGCTCATGCTCATCTAGCCTCTCAGCTTCTCCTATTTCATACCATCTTAAGAACTATATTAGCTCCTAGATAAGCTTAAGCTTGAGGATAAAAAAAAATTCAAATAAACATTACCTTAAGAAATATTTATGTCAGACTAGGTGATTGCAGGTATGAAGCTGCTCTCTAACATTCCAGGGAGTTACATACAATAGCCGCATATTTTGTGAGCGTTTTCAAAATCCCACATTCTTGGCAACAGTATTTTATTTACGTACAGCTCATTCCCTACAATGACAGTTGTTTTGGCTTTGAAACAAAGCAGATTGCGGAAAAGCAGTGATAGAAATTTGGAAGTGCTAGCATTTAGAGAAAATCATGACTACTGCCTTTTATTTGAACTAATTTTTCATCTAAAGATGGTCTATGCATCTATGCACTGTAATTTTTTTAATTGCTTTCTATATCTTCAGTGATAGCAAGAATAAACACTCAGAAATCAAAACCATGGCGATGGGAAGGGCAAACATGATCAATTGTGGTGTTTCTAAAGTAGAAAATAAAGGATTTAGCTCTACAGACGTCGTTAATAAGGGATAGGCTTAAGACTCTCATGCTCATGACATTCTACCACTCCCTTCAAAACAGAGAGTATCAAATGAGATTTTGTAGCAGCTCAGATTTGGGTTAGTATCTTGTCTAAAAACTGCTGCTTTTATTTATTTGTATAGAGCCATAGAGCAGTTTGCTAAGAGTTGCAGAAATAGAGTTGAACATCCCTGCTTGCAGAGACTGGAATGTAAATAATATGTATTTGTAACTGAGGTGATAAAATGCAGCATACTCTGGCATATTTTACAAATGCTTTAGGATAAATTGTTCAGTTCAGAACTTATGATTCCACCGCCTTGTTGGAAGAGAACTTTCAGGGCTGGAGGTAGATAGATTAAATAGAATATTAATCTGCCCCATGAAAAATGCTGGGGTAAAATTTTATTTATCTATTCTTACAAATAAAATTTATATTGGTTAACGTAATGCATGGAGACATTGGAAAAAAAACATGAAGGTTTCTTGACCCTGCTTCAGTGGACAAAAAGGATTGGATTGGATGTGTAAACCTAAAGCAATTTATAAGACGTGCTAAGATTCTGCTTTCCACATGCAAAGGTGTGTTAGCATTCTGTGTTGAAAACTGTGTACATGTACATACGTGCTCCGTGTGTGTACCTACTGGGAACAGGTCCTTAGTCTTGCTTCAGGTTGGAACTGGGGGCATTTGTTGGACTAACAGATCTGGCCCTATTCCTGTAAGAAGGGGGTTGTTTTTGGGTGGAACAGCTTTTTAATGTAACACAATGTCTGGCTAGTGCTTGTACTGGAAATAAAGTTTCTGCCATGACCATTTATGTTTTGTGTTTGAGGAGGAATCACAGAGTATTTTCAGATGAGAAGAACTATATGAGGCCTGACCAAAATTTTTGCTGGAACAGGTGATTTCTTTGACAGTGGCAGGCAACATGTGTCTAGGAAATGGCATCAATTATGAATGTGGTGTGGTGCTTCAATAAAATGCTCCCCACACTACAGCATTTAAGGTTAATGGAAAACTTAGGGAAAGACAAAATTTTATAAACTTTTACACTAAGACAAGGTAGCCTCTTGAAAGATTGTATGTTGGAGAGTAGCTGTGCATTAATATTGGTGATTTTGGTTTAACCATGGCTCAGCACAGAATATGTGTTCTACTAAATAGTGGATTTTAAAATACCAGCTCTGTTCTAGGGAAATTAAATTTTTCTCTGTTGTGGCACAGTGATGATGAGAATTTTGGATTGTTTTGGTTTATTTAAGCACCTCTAATGTTCACAATTCTATGATGTGGGCTTCACATTTAGAGTGAAAGAAAGAATGGTATGGTTGTTCACCATCTCAAGCAGTTGCAATCATACAAATACATGTAGGGAAAATATGAGCAAGAGCTCCTCTTCCTCCGTTAGTTTTCCTTGTGATTTTGTCCATTCCTTATTTGCCTTGAATTGTACTATTGGGAGACTGGGTGTGTGGTTTTCAGCCAGTTTTCTTTTAAATGCAATCCTGGCCATATACAGGAGAGCTTCTCTAGAAGCACTTGTGCAGGAGTACAGTACTTTCACAGGGCTTACCGAGGGGATCAGAAGTGCTATAACTCTGTTTCAAAACTGTTTCTCATCTTCTCAAAGTTTAGATTTATTTAGGGCCAAGAAGTAATAAATCCTGCTAATGCTTAATAGGCCTGTCATGGTTTAAGCCCAGCTGGAGATGAAACACCACACAGCTGCTCACTCAGCCCCAATCTCCCCACCCCCCAGTCCGGCGGAACGGGGAGGAGAATCAAAATAAAACTTGTATGTTGAGATAAAAACAGTTTAATAATTGAAAACAAAATAAAAATACAGTAATAATGGTAAATTATAATAATAATGACAATAATCAGGAAAAAACCCAACAAGTGATGCACAATGCAATTTCTCACCACCGAACCTAAATCAGCCCCACTTCCAGTAACTTCCTCCAGTTTATACACCAGGCATGACATTCTATGGTGTGGAATATCCCTTTGGTCAGTTTGGGTCGCCTGTCCCAGCTATGCTGCCTACCAGCTTGGGTTTTTTTGCATACCTCCTCACTGGCAGAGCATGAGACAAGAAAAAAAATATTTGACTTAGAATAAATGGACTTAGCAAAACCCCAAAACATCAGTGTATTATCAACACCATTCTTATTCTGAATCCAAACCACAGCACTGCAACAGCTAC
Source organism: Amblyornis subalaris (assembly GCA_018881555.1). Classification (NCBI taxonomy): domain Eukaryota; kingdom Metazoa; phylum Chordata; class Aves; order Passeriformes; family Ptilonorhynchidae; genus Amblyornis; species Amblyornis subalaris. The sequence continues at coordinate 1,439,364 of JACAXG010000163.1, forward strand.
TGAGAAGAACAGATGGAACCAGGGCAAGGTCTATCACAGAAAAAAGTACTAATCCTATTTGAACTACGACTATGTGTTTCTGACTACTTCCATCACCTTTAAGATGCCAGGCACTGTACGCAATAGAAGTTGTTTAAAAGATGAAGATATATTCACTGTTTTTAGTCTGCTTAGTCTATTTGTAGTGGTGAAGGCCAAGAGCTTGTATTCTTCCTATTCTATTAACTATATTTGTCTTTTTTTTTCTTTTATCAGTTATGGGATAATTTAATTTTCAATTAATAATTTTCATCCTTTTAAATGGCTCATTCTCATTCATCTGTACCTCCTGTTGTTAGTATCTTTTTACATAGTGGTTTTTTTTGTGTACTCTTCTAAAAGTACTCTTCATTATTGTTCCACATGTGACCCATTTCCCATTAAAAAGTACAAGTCTTGATCATTGTATTGCTTTCACAAATATTTTCTTAAAATTCTTTCTTTTAAGATCTAGGAAAATGTTTAGATGTGTTTTTTCTTATACATCTGAAGGTATATCAACCTTTAAGGAATTTCCATGAATTCTTACAAGCTTTTATTCATTAGCTAGAAAGAAGTTTGTTAGTGTAACGATATGATAAATGTTGTTGAACTTCTCTGCAGAATTCCTGGCAGTTTCATTAAAAATGAATAATTTAGTAGTCTTTTAATTAAACTTTCATGCACTGTACATGAGTATGATAATCCTAATATGTAACTCTAATTAACACAAAATATTGTAATATTTGTTTGCAATGAAGAGGCCTATTTTTTAAATACAGACTCTCTTCAGTTTAAATGTCAAAGTACCATAATCTTAAGACTAGCAAGAAGCAAGCTTATGTCATCTGTTAAATAAACTACCTCATTCTTTATTATGAAAACCTTTCACAAATATCATAGAATTACTATTCCTTTTCTCATTATTTTAGTGAACACCTTCTTCACTGTCTTGCCAACAGTAGAATCTAACAAATAATTCCTATCACACTATTATTTTTACAGCGTTCTTGCAAGGACTTAGACAAATGGTGTATGCAGGTTTTTTCTGTTTGTTTATAACACAATATTTGTCTTTGCTAACACCTAACTCAAGCTAACAGTTATCTGTATCATGAAGACTAAAATTGGCTCATTTCTGTATGTTCTAATTACATGAACATTTTAAGAGGTTATTATTTTTGGAAACCCAACATAAGTAAAGGAAGAAGCAGCTGTCATCTGTCTAGCTGTGTATTAAATTTTCCAAACGAGGGTTTGAAGTTGCTTCCACAAGATTTCTCAATAGCCAAGCTGTCTTATTTATTCATAATTTTTACAAGGGCACATATGTCACAGGACTTGAACATGCTTCTACACATCTTGCTTCTAACAGCGTAGTTGAGGTGAAAGGCTGAAAAGAATCTCAGTGCCAAAACTTTAAAAGAGATTAATAAGAAGATTAAATATCTGAACTGGGTATAAAATTTTGCACTCTTTATGCATTCTTATTTTAGGGAGTCTTGACTACTGGGTAGTGACACACATTTGGTTTGGTTTTGTGTCTTAGCTAGTAGCTGTGATACTAGATGAAAATTCTTGTTCCAAATCCAAAGCAACAAAATAATACTTTTAAATACTTGCATGTTTTTTATAATTCACTTTTATTATTTTACACCTTGCTTTTTTTCTGTCCTTCAAAAAATGTTCCTGCGTGATCAGTCAAACACTGAAAACCAGTAGCCTGTGGCTTACAAAGGCTGCCAGTGCAGTTTTATTGGGGAATAACAAAGTGAAAACTAAGGATCTGCATTTAATTTTTTTTTTGTTTGTTTTTTGTTTCTGTGCAGATTGCATTATTTTAAGTGTCTGAGTCATGGAATGATTTGCTGAGTAGGTTATTGAATCACTCTTCAGTCATATCTTTATTTTGTCCAAAATGTGTTGCAGCCAGAGTTGTGGAATCACCTCACATGTGCTTGGCCTCTGTCAGCCTAACAGTGTATGAAATTTGAGTCATTGATCTGAGCACGGTGGATATACTGGCATACAATGTTCAGAGAACGAGCTGCATGTGTATGCTTATAAGAACTTCCATTAATCAGTGATTTGAGTCTTATTTTTAACACTTCTTTTCAGCGATATTTTTTTCCTGATTAATATATAAATTGCAGAGAAAGTGTAATCGTGTACAGTCTGAATAAATCATAGAAATGTTTGGTGAAATAAAATCTAAAGATCTGGCAAATAGTTGCATTGTTTTTATACACTTGCTATATAAAACAATATTTACACACTCTTAATAAAGATGAAAAAGCAAGTGATGTTTAAATTTCAAATTTTCCTTAGTCTAAGGATTGCCATGATTACCTTGGCAATAAAATCTTCATTTAAAGCCTCATGTCACCACAGTATCTGGAAGAAGTAACAAGAGAACTCTGTGGTTTTGCTTAAAAGGGCGTGAAAACTCTGTCCTGTGCTGTTTGCTCGTGGACTCTTGGCTACCCTCTAACCCTGCTATGATGCTGTGTGACATTTCAATGCCCTAAGTATGCATTTGCTGTCATGCTGGTACTGGGGATTTTATGCTTCTTTCCCACCCCCAAGAACACGACTTTAATATTCACTTACAGAGGGGAGGGGGATGTGTAGTAGTCCAAAGCATTGTGTTAATAACTGCAGTAACAATGTGCAGAAAAAGTTGAAAGTTTTGCTTTTATGAAACGCTAGATCACAGAATGGGTCAGGTTGGGAGAAGCTACAGTGGGTCATCTGGTCCAACCTTCCTGCTTGAGTAGGGTTGTCCTTGAACACATTTCATAGGATTCTGGGTAACTTTTTTCAGAGACAGGAATGTTGCACTGAAGTGGGATTGCAGGGAAGTACCGATACTTAAACAAGCATTGTTACTAGTTTAGAAAAATAATTTCCTAGTATTTGGAGAAGTCTTTTTTTTGCAGCATTGAAACCTGCAAAATGTACTGATAAATGTAGAAGGACTGTACTTAGTAGGGTTACAGAGGACAACAGTTTTAAGACATCCTGATACATACTCATGAATTATAATGAGCATACCGTCTCCTTAGATTTTCCTCTTTTGCTCCATGTTTAGTTTGAGCCTCTGCTGAAAGTGTCTAAGCAGCATAATAATACCTTTTATTATGTTTAACCACCTCTTGAGCTGCTCTTTAATTTGAAATTTGTAAAGTAGTGTTGGCAAACCCATAGACCAGGAGAGGAGAAGAGAAAATGAATCCTGAATACAGCAAACAATATGAATTTTGAGGAAGGGGGGGATGAAGCCACCAACCCTTCTGACTCTACCAAAATCTATATTTGAGTAATTCAAGTGATTAACTATTCATAGTTAGAATGTGCTGTATTGTTGGATTTATTAAATGTTGCTCATATTTTATTACTGTGATCTTTCAGCTCTCTGAAGTGCAGAAGACTGATCAGATTTCTGCCTTCCTTTCAGTGTATGTACCCTTTTGGTACCCTTTCCACTCCTCCTCTTTTGGAACAAATTCACATTACTGAGAGATGGATATCAATGGAGATACTCTGGTTCAGCAACAATATTTTAAACACAGGCTGGCATAATAGCAATTTAAAAAGTTAATTAGCTCACCAGGAACATATATCTTGTTAAAAAAAAAAAAGACCAAAAAAACCCCCAAACACAAGACCACCTCTAGCTTGGTTCCTTTTTTTTTTTGTCTTAAATTGATAATATTTTATGTCTGCCAGGACCTTGTCAGTATATTGTTAATCCTAGATGGTAAAGGAACTGTTGTTTGAAGGTATGAGTGTAAATCGTAACTATTGCAGGGATAAGAAGCTGTAAAGCTGTAATTGCAAAATTGCTGTACAGCAGCTCTGTTTTATATGTTCATCTCTGAGTTAATAAGAATTTATGCAAGTCAATGCACAGGCATAATTTTATGTTAAAGAACTGCTATGCCTTCACTGGAAGTGTGGGTGCCTTGTTCAGTGCGTTCCCAAGCAGAGAGGGGGAGTCTGATGGAGAGACGGGTGGAGGCAGAGTGTAGCTATGGGGCAGCCCAGGTTCTGTGAAGGTGGCTCAGATTGGATAGACTTTCCCTCGCAAGATTCTGTCCCTGAAGGCGGAGCAAAGGAGGAATCTGTGACATAGCTACATACACTTACTTTACGCTTTCTCCTCCGTCACAGAGCCTCAAGCTCTGTAACAGGATAGCGTGATTTGAAATTCCCTCCAGCTATATTGTTATTAGTTAGTTTAAATTTGTTCCTCCCCTGAGATGGTTTTATTGGTTTTCTCTCATGTATCCCTACTTTCCGATTGGTTAAGCTCTGTTATCCCTACCCCTTAAAGCGGCAGAGATAGAGTGAGCTAGCTCTGCTAGCTCCCCGTCAAGATATGTACCCTGCCCCCCAGGGCAGAGAAAATAAACTTGGAATATAGCTGCAGACGTCCGGCTCTTTCCTCTTTACCTTCGCTGCTGCCTTATGAACTGCCTGCTGTGAAAGGCTCTCTGACCAGACAAACTGAGGCATGCAAACCTCAGTTAATTCATCAGTCGCTGCTTTTGCGGGCTAAGAACCCAGGAAGCCGCAGGTCTGGCTGGACCCAGGCAAGGGCAGAGCGGCAGCAGAGGTTTCGGGGACCACTGTGTCATCGTAGAGCATTGAGCACATTTGGTCGTCCATCCCATCGGTCTGAGGGAAGTGTAGCCCTTTCATGGTAATACTGGATTAACTTCATTTCCAGGAGTAATGGCAGGCCCATAAACACAGGAGTGAATGGAAATTTTGGGTGGAGTCACCAGCTACAGTCACATGTATTTGTTTCGTGAGTGCCATGAGCTAGAAGTCTGCTTGTAACTAATAATTTCTACTAAAGATGTATTTTACATAGTGTTTGTGTTTTTGGAGGAAACTATTCTTATTTCAAAATAGGAATTTTKAAATTTCCTATTTTTTTCATTTCTTTGGAATTTGCCTAACAGCATACTAAGCTAAGTAGATAAGAAGTGGTTTTTTTGTTGTTGTTGTTTGTAGCAGAAATTGAGTCAGTCTTTTAGTTTCCATGTTTGGTGGGGGATTTTCAAATCCTTGTATATGTGGAACCCGTACAAATAATGTGATTTTGCAGACAGTGGGAATAAACATTGATTTATTTTGCTTGACGAGTTTGAGAAGATTGAGCTGTATGTTTTAGTATGATTATAAACTTTTGTCTTTTTGTTTGTCTTGGGAAGACTAAGAAATTTTTTTTTTGTATGAGGCTTTTGCTTATCTATTGCTATTTCTGAACTTTTTAGTCTGATTATATATTAGTGGTACAGGAAGCATTAAATATTGACATGAAGACACTGAACTACATACATTTGTGCAATGTTCTTTGATATTTAAAACAGATTGCATGGCTATTTGACATCTGACACTGGTTTTGAGAGGTCTGTGAGTAACACCTGGATCTGATTTCACTCTTAAAGGTCCTACATAGGCCCCCTGAATTCTGGCTTTGAAAGGAGCTGCTCAAGATTTAGAGTCAGAGTTCTGAATTCAACTGTAAGATTTGGACAGTGTAGTTGGGTAAATCTTGTGATATGGGATGAGCTTTCCTACAGCAATGGATATCTTAATAATTTCACCAGTTTTGATGGAATTACATCCGTTGGGCAAAACTAAGATTATTGACCTGTGTTTCAGGTTATCTGTCAGTTTAATTAATTTACACTTTTTAGTCTTCTGATAAAGTATAGTTACAATATTGACCAGATATAGGGAAAATTAGTTATGAAAATATAGCTTATTGGTATGTTCACTAATGTTATGTTGCTAGCGCTGCATTTTAGCAAATAAAGGAAAATTAACTAATGGGTTTAGGAGTGTGCAAAGTGCTTTTGAAAAGAGCCAGATAAAATTTAATAGTTTATTTTGGTGTCTGCAATTATTAGCTATGGGGCTTTAAAATGTTGGTACAAACTGGATATTTAAAGAGTATGAAAATGATTTATTCTTCTAGACAGAATAATCAGACTACCAGTCAAATGAGCCACAGAACACAATCATTACAAATAGAGACCATATTTGGATGTTTGCGAGAAGAAAGTGGCTGAATGGTTCAAGGATTCACAGAATATTCGGAGTTGAAATGAACCCACAAGGATTCTCGCGTCCAACTCTGAAGTGAATCGCCCATATAGGCATCAAACCCACTACCTTGGTGTTACTAGCACCGTCCTGCAACCAACTGAGCTATTCTCAGGGGAGATTGCAATTTCAACAGCAATTTAAAGGTAGAAGGTCTTTCTTTTACCAAAAAAATAGTAGGTGTGGTATTGCTAAAAACCATTCAGTACTGACAGTTTACAGAATTGCTTCTAGTTTACAAGGATAATGCTGTAACTGAAATGTAAATTGTTCTTAAGGGTAATTCAAAAGGTTCTTGAGCATTTTAAATAGCATTCCTTTTTATTTTATGCATATTATATTCTTTTCTCAACTGATTCACACTTCTCTGCCTGCAGAAAAAGAATTCTTCCTATAGAAGAGAGTATCATAAAGTCTGGTATCTTTTGGTACCTTAAAAGATATTAAGGCAATGATGAAACTACCTATATGGTACAAAAATAATACAAAATTATCCTCCTTCTGCTGCCATAATTTTTTTATTGCGTCTTCCAAGAGAGGTGGTGCTGATGTTGTGCAAAGTTCTCTTCTTGTGGTGATAGGGCAATGACTAAGCACTTTTAATTAACGTACCCAAACAGGAAGTATTGAGCAACTATCGCTGGAAGAAGAGCGATTGGAGTACGGAGGAAAGGGAGGGAATGCTGTCACTGTCTAACTTTTCCATGAACCTAAAATTAAAATCTTGACAGCTAAGAAAAAAGAGATATCCAAGATAAAGTAATACTCATTTAAGATATTCAAATGCTGATGACTTCAAGAAGTATTTCATGAGCCTGATACTTGACATAAAACAGTTATAATCTCAGCAATAACAACAAACCAAACTTTTCCACTCAATTGTAGTTTGAGATTTCATTACAGGAAACAGGCTTTGAGAAGGATTTTCTTGAACTATCATTTCATGGACCTTGCATAAAAAATCTGCCTAGATAAAGTATTTTAAGTAGTAGTGCATTAAAGACTTTAACCAGAAAGCAATTTCCTAATGAGGTGTAATGTAAACACCCTGTAAATTATGGGATAATGTAGGTCTCTTTTTACACGGTTGGATTGATGCTTAACTTTTAGTTACTCTGATCTAAAGCAAGCTTTCCATCATTAAGCAAGACTGGTTACATCCTTAAGAGAGGTTGTGGAATCTCCATCCCTGGATATATTTTAAAAAAAATAAAAAGGCACATGAGAATATAAGATACATAGAATCCACCTGACTGAATTTGGGGTGGGCAGCAAAGGTCTCTAACAGACAGTGGCTCCACATCTAAGATGATAGTGCTTCCGTGGTTAATGAAATTGATTTTAAAGTTTCTTATTAGATGCTACTGCATAGCAAGCTGCAAATTCTGCCTTGTCTCTCTGTCATGTTGTTTTGCACCTAACCCCCTTTCTCTTGGATGCTGTTTAGCTTGCTGCAGTCTGCCAGATCCTTGACCTCTTTCCAGGGTGTCCCTGGGCCATAGCTTATAGTGCATGTTTTCTTCAGGAGTAGGGATCTTGCACTTATCTAGCACCTTGAGCTGGGGAAAAGAGAGGGCAGCTATAATTTTCCTCAGGAGTTCAGATCTATAGTCTTCTAGTCATAAAGACAGAGGCCTCCCCATTTTTTATCTATTAATACTAGAGTAGTCCATCCATTCAGTGGAAATATAAGGTTACTTCCCCAGTAAGCCTCAACTGAGTAAAACAGATTTTTCTGCATTCCTTCATTTCCATTAACTGTAATAGTCTAAATTTCTTCATGTTATACAACTTGGTTTTCATTATTTTTTCTAAGACATTTCTATTGCTCATTTTGAAGAGTAAAATCACTTAGCCCTTAGTTGAGACCATTTTCTTTACAGAGGGAGAAAGCAAAGATAAGACAAAAATATTCTTCAGTTATACAGGAATACATGTCTTATTTATTGCAATGTTTCAACTCATCCCTGTTGTTACCTTAGATCACACACTTCAGTGGTGTTTGTGCCTTGCTTGATGGGACATATCTGTCACCTTTAATAAGAGGCAATAAATAAAGCCAATTTTTTTAGCTATGCAATTGTAAGGGTTTGAGAGTTTTCAGTGATCACTGATCTTCTGGTAATATGCAAAGTTGTCTATTAATATTTTATGTGTGTGGTTTCAGATAAACTTCAATACCTATTTCAGCTTAATATTGTTTTCAGTGAGAGCAGAAGAAGGAATCTGATTAAATTGTGTAGAAAAATGATTCATAAGCAATTAAGGAAGCTTTATTTAAATCCCATATTTTTGCATAAAATAATTCCAAATACAAATTAAATATATACTGCAATTTAATAGAGGATTGTTTTGTTTGGGGATTTTGGGGTGTGTGTGTTTTCTTTCCCCAGAGAAAATGTCAACAGTGATACCTGCCAGTGCTAGGCCAAATTATTATTATTTACATTACAATATACAAGTGGTATCAAGTGTTCAGATGCCAGTTAAACCATAAAATAAACAGTGCTTTCTATATTTTACTAGCAGGTACCTTGTTTTCAAAACTAAAGATTTCCTGTTCTCTTCCAGTCACTGTTATGTATAATGTGACCTTATTCAAAGCATATTAGGCCTCAGAAAAATTATTTTATTATTATTATAATTTTTGTACATAGGGTAATATTTCGCTTGCAGCTATTTGATGTGACTATATGCAGTTTTGTGTAGTGAAGCCTCTTGGGTCCACTCTGTAGACCTGCTTCATTAAGAATTACTCTGTACAGAACAATTTATCATCTTGGAAATGACCTGCACAGAGCTGCAGCTGGATTATTCCTGCTGCCTGGATTGCCTGCTTGTCTCGGATAGCATTCTAGTGTAGACTCAGCCCAGGTATTAGCAGCTTTCAATGTACCTGTAAAAATCAAACCCACTAACTAGGCCAGTGGAACATGTCTAGGTTATTTATCTGAAATTGCTACGGTCTGAAACCATCCTTGTGCTGTCTGAGCTTATGCTAGGGTCTTCATTAAATGCTTCTAGCTTGGAGCTTTGCACCTGTCAGAATAGATACATGAAGTTGCATTTGAGCCTCTTTGAACTCTCTGGGATTGAAGTCTTGTTTTAAGCCAAAGAGTGCAGCAAATGCTTTGTTGTATTTGAGCCTTAACTCATCACAGATTTTACAGGAGTCGGCTCATGTTTCTGTATATGGGAATAAATATGCATAGTGCAAAGTTCAGTAAATGTTGCTCATGCAGTTACTGAACTTCAGAAGTTTGTAACTAAGATAATGAAAGTCACTTTTTGTCTTGACCTGACACTGTAAGAAAGATCCATTATGTATATTAGTTTCTTAGTATCTTCATATATTTAATACTGAAACAGTAATGACACAAATATGGTATTTTTAGACTAAGGATTTCCAAGATGTCAAGTTACACCTTAAGGAAAAAGATCCAGTCAAAATAACACAAGATTTTTTACTTCAGAAACTCTGCGGTGCAATTGTACAATGTACCTGCTGTGACCACAGTCTCTCTAAATCCCTCTAACTCCTTCTCAGTCACACAATTACACAATTAGCACTCAAGAATAAATTAGTAGTCTTCTGACATTTCTAAAAGTTCATATGGGGGCAAAAGCCTTCCCTCGACTCTAACTCATCTATTCTGGAAACTGGGTTGAAACAGGACTTTAGGGAAGAAATACTTTAATGAGTTCAATGTACATTAAAATACTCTTTATTCAATCCCCTCTGGAGATGCTGTAAAATAATCTTCCAGAAATATATAGCATGACAGCACTTTTCAATTTTCTGATAGAAAGCATAAGTTTCTGCATGTTGAAGACAAAATGAAATCTTCCAAAACTCTGAGTATGCTCACGTTGGGCTGTTAAATTTTACAGGCAAAATCTGTAGCACTCCCTGTTGGGTGCATATATATTTCATTCTGTGCTAATTAGTGCATAGCCAAATTCAGTTAAGACGGAACTCACTAGAGTGAGAGGAGTTGGACTGAGGTATTTGAGACAGACAATTGACTTATTTCATGTAGTGTAGATTGTGTAAAAAAAATGCCATGTGCAGAATCACTAAAACATGTAGCCATTGAAAACAATAATCAAAGGCAATCAGATTTTTTTTTTAGTGCATATTATGCAAAGAGAACATCTTTCTGAGAGTTTTGGTTTTTTATTATTAATTAACAACCCCACGAGGTAGTCATCAATTATTCTCGGGGTGTGGGGGTGGGGATGGTGTGGGACGTGGAGGGGAAGTATTTCACATTTTTTATTCAAATATAAATTTAGCCATAAAGTATATTTCTGTTTTCAGACAATTTTATAGGTATAGATGGCTGCAAATTTAAGTCTGCTTTCCAGAAAAAGTAATAATCTTTGGGGTTTTATGGGTTTGCACGAAAGAAGAAAAAAACCCCAACTTATTTTCTTATCATAAAATTGTCTTCTAGAGTATTGTGAAACAAAAGAAAAACAATGAAAACTGGGTAGGGGGTGGCAACATTCCCCTAGAACTGAAGTGCTAAAATATGCATATAAAAATATGCAGAGTTGGTTTTGCTTAAATAGAATAGAAAGATTGCTTATTAACTCCCATTATTTTGATTAATATCTAGATTAATATTTAAATAGTAATTAAACCGTCTTCTAGGGATCATTCAGCTGTTGCCCATGATTTTATTATTGTCATGACACTTAACAAATATAAAACAAATTTTATCCTCAATATCTTGTTACAGACAAAACAAGCAAACATCTTTTAAGAAAAGTCAGAATTTGTTATTTTTCTTCATTGAAATCTTAACAAAGTAATCTAAGAATTTTCTTTAACAATTCATATTTAATTACTACAGGAAGAGAAAAAATAATAAGGCAAATACTAGTACAGGACTAAGATGCAACAAATTTAAATAATCATACAGTTGAGCACTCCTAATAATTCTTAATATTTCACTGCTGCAAGAACTAGTGAGAAGGAAGAAGGTATAAAAATATAGCAAGTTGTTAGCATCCTTTTGCCTCAAGAAGTTTGATCATGATGTTTTCTTTTTCTGTGGCCTAGAACATTTAAAATTTTAGGAATTTTTGTATGTTGCTAGGACATTTTCCACCTAGTTTATTCACTGTTCTGCAGGTGTGCTCTGTGGTGCAATTTACTATGGGTGCAATTTGCTAGATGCAAACCCCATAGTTTTGTCTGAAATTGTGTAATTGTTTCTTTAAGTGACCATTAGTGAGGAGTTTGTAAATCCAGGAGTTTTCATTGCCAGCCCATGCCCCTACTTGACAACTACACTTCTATCCAGCACTGCCTCTTCTAGAGGCCTTTGCTGACATTCCAGGACCCTATTTCTCCACACTTATTCTATTAAAGCCGAAAATACCCCACTCTACACAGAATAACTACTTGCTACTACTACATATATTAAAAGCATGTGTGTACCATACCAAGGTAAGTACATGTAAACCAAACATGCCCATGTGGTTGTTGACAAATTCCTGTTAGAGCTGAAAAAAGCAAAAAGAAGGCTCGAGGCAGGTGAAGACAACTTTAAAGAAAGCAAACCTGTTAAGGCTTGGCCCTGAGACCTTGCATACTCAACAGGAAGCCTGTGGCCTACTTCTATTGATGGCAATACTGTATTCATAGGACCACAGGGCTACACATATAATATGTTCATTTGCTTCTGAAGGGACAAATCTGAACAATGCTGCTACTGGGCAAGTGTACATTTTAATAAAGTATTTATATCTCATTTTAATTGCCCAAAGAAAGAGTATGTCATTTGTAGTCAGTGCAAATATTGACACTGTCTGAACTATTCTCATTTCTAGACAGAATAAATTGTTAGACTTTCAGACAGCTATGTCAAGAAGGTCCTATTTATTGTAAAAATATCCTTTCACATCTTTTTTTGTTGGCAAGCATAGCAGCAATAGCTAAGGTTTGGGGAAAATAACTTTCACATATTTCAATATTTACAGAATACTTTATGAATATTAAACACTATGTTTTCTTGGGTTTTTTTAATGAAGATAAGAAAAAAAGTTGATTGACAGCATGTCAATTAAAAAAATGATAGCTGTTCAAAACCTCTAGCATGAAGATATAACACTATCCTGCAGATCCCGCATATTGGTTCTCATACCTGCAAGATATTTGGATTTGTAAGTCTCTATAAAATTAGCCCACAGACCTATTTTGGTTTATCCACTTGCTATGGACAAGATTGTCTTACTTTTTTTCAATAATACTCTTCACTTAATAAGGTATAAATTGCTAATATGTTTATTGTAATCTTTAAGTATAATCAGCAAGTTATAAGCTCAAAGTACATATGTTATAATTTCCATATTTTGATATTTTTCATGTTTTGATATCTCCAAAGATGAGCGTCCAAACCCTCTAGACAACCTGTTCCAATGTTTGACAACTCTTACCGTAAGGATTGTTTTCTTGTCGTTGGAGTTTCTACTTGTTGCCCCTCATTCCACTTCTGGAAGAGACCAAGTCTATCTTCTCTCAGAGTGTCCCTGTTAGGCAGTCAGAGGCAGCAATTAGATATCCCCTGAACTTCTGACCTCAGACTCAGCTCTCTCACCTCCACTTTCAGCAGTCTGACGGGGTATGGCAGTGGTGGCAGTCCGCCACCTGCTCCTTTGGGACACTAGCTTAGATACAGTCTGTCTAGTTACTATTCTGATGCTACTTTTCAATGGCAGAAATAGATGAAGTAAAAGCAAAGGAAAGGGTAAAAAACAGATGACTTTAGATTGGTTATAGAATACAGTTAAGCATTGCAGAATTTCACTTTCTCGCATTGGCTAAAATAGGGGAATTTCTCCTTCTTATAACAGTGTTTTTCTGCACACATTTTGAAGGCTGAAATACTTATTAATTTAAGGGTTCCATCCCATGAAGCAAAAGTAGCATTAAATATTATATTTCATTATTTTCAGAGAAATGTTACAAGGTTCTTAAAAGATGAATTTACTTGTTTTTATCAAAATTTCCTAGGCAGTGGCACAGAACATGAGGAAATAAGAACATGAGAATACAAGAAGCCAATTCCTTCATAGATTACGGAAAGACATCTAATTATTCGTTTCATAGGGCAACTAAATAACATTTCAAAGTAGGGGTCAGGAGGCCTTCTCAGCCTAAATATACAGTCAATGTTACTCTCGGGATTGTTGGGTTGAGATATTCTTTGGTCTGAATCTATAGACAAGTATATACTGTTTCTTATTTATGCCAGTATTATCTTTGCTTTAACACAGAAATAAAATTTTGTTAGCATTGTTTTTCACATAAGGCTTTTTTTACAAACTTGTGCTATATTCCCAGTTTTTCTGGTGTTTGGCAAAGGTGAATAAGCCAAGATCCTCTTCTTTAACCACTGAGCCTCCCTACTTCCCAACCTAGGATTAATTTATTTTTTTCAGTTGTAGTCTGAATTCATCTTTCATGAAAACAAGTCATTATGCAGTCTTCATGTGAGCCTGTGTGTGCTACTGGGGTTTAGTGTGTAGAATGAAACTTATTTCCACACAAGTGCTATAGTTTCCTGATTTGTTCTTGTGCTGGTTTGAATGCGAACCAGCACGGGAAATTAACCCTACACAAATACCGAGAGAGAGATTTAGGTCAAAATTACAATTTTATTAGAAAGGTTAAAATACAGAAAACACAGGCTTAAACTGCCAGAGCCACGGTACAACCTGGCAGTGGTTGCAGTCCTGTTGAAGGTTGTCTGGTTGTCCAGTGGCTGCAGTGGTGTTGTGCTGCAGTGGCTGCAGTGGTGGTGTGCTGCAGTGGCTGCAGTGCTGTTGAAAGCAGTAGTCCCATAGAAAGGTCTGGTCCTCTGAGTGTCCAGTGATGGTGGTCCTATCCTCTGGTTGTCCAGTGGTGATGAAGGGTCTAGTCCTCTAGTTGTCCAGAGTCCTCTGGGTATCCAGTGGTGGTGTTCCTGTTCTCTGGTTGTCCAGTGGTGGTTGTGTTCTCTCTCAAATCCCAAGCCTGCTTTTATATGGTGCTTCCTTGGCTGGTGTCTCCTCCACAGGTGGGGTTTTCCATAATGGAAGGGGATGTTTCTAACATTCTATTGGTTCGTGCTTATCAAGCCTTACTCGTGTCTCCCTCAGGGGTGGGGATTTCCAGAATGGAAGGGGATGTTTCTGACATTCTATTGGTTGGTGCTTACCAGTTCGGTAATGGGCCATTAACAGAGATAATCCACTCAGGATGGGTGGTGCTTGCTGTCGGCCAGAATAGCTGTCACAGTTGAGATAAGAAGTACCATCCCACCTCACATGAGCATAGGCTCAGGGACCAGGTGTGTAACTGTGAACTGAAGGAAATATGTGGGTGGTGATAGAATACATCCTTTTTTGGTTAAGCCACGACAGTTCCAGAAACTTATGGTACAATAATATAATCTGCTGGTATTTTCTTCATGTCTTTGTCTCTCTTTCCTGTACTTACATTTATATTTACCTTCCATAAACATGACTCCCCAAATTTTTCTCATCAGTTCCTTCAAAGTATCCTACAAAACTGTTTGCCTGTAATTTTTTATTTAACACTAAAGCATTTATTTTTCTACTTGCTTTTAAACCTTTACTAGTATTGATCTTGAGGTTAGTGCTGAGACAACCTGAGCATTAATGCAAAGCCTTGCAGCTCATCTTCCTAATTCCGAGAGTCTCAAAAAAGGAAGTTAAGGTCAAATGACTTTCTTTATTTACAAAATAGACAATTTCAATTTTTTTCTTTTTTTACTTAAAATTGTTGTGATTTAGTAAGAGAAGTACAGGACTAAGGTCTTGTATACCCTTTCCTCATGAACAGCTCCTCACTCCCAGGCTTGGTTTCAGTCAGCACTATAGCTTTTTATTTTCAGTCCTTTCTGAACAGTTTGGTCTGTAGGACTGTGCCCTTTCTGTCCTAGAAGAAGGGTTCTCTATCACCCCTATTCTTTTAACTATTTCTTGGACTGTGAAGCAGGTTTGGGTTCCCAGTTCCTTGCTCCTGCTGGCACATCTTGGATTCTCTTACTCCCCATGGGAGATGCAGTCTTCCCTAGAGTTATCCATTAGAAAGGTAAATGTTGTCTAAATAAGATCTTCAAACTAACACAAGTATAGCGAGATGAAACATATAAAAAAGGCACTAAACTTTGGTGGTTTAGTGTGGTTTAAGCCACTCTTTAAAAAGAAAGTTAATTGAAACGAAAGTTGATAGTTACAGAGCAGTGAATGTCTAAGCGCAACACCAAATTAATGGGGTGAGTGTAGGGCTGTTTCTATTCAGAGTGGTTAAGGTTTTGCTAAAATACATATTCACGTAGGTCAAAAAAGTTTGGACTGCCAAGAAAAGGATAAAGGTAAATTATAACAATTATTTGCAACATGTGAATTCCATTTAACTTTAATCAAAGAATATCTGTGATTTAGAGAGAGTCATAAATTATAGGGAAACATTTTTATAAGAGTTGGACTTGATGATCCTTGTGGATCCCTTCTGACCCAGAATATTCTGTGGATCCTCATGAGTCCCTTGCAACTCAGAATACCCTGTGATTCCGTGATATATCTAGTTTTGGAATTGTTTGGATGTGAGTTATTTTTGGTTATAAGGCTACAGAGACGAAGACTGAACAATGAGTGTGACACTAAGATTTATTTTTTTAAAAGCATTTTAAAAGCATTCATGTTACCTCATGAAACTTTGTTTGCAATATCAGTTTAAATTGGCTCAAATATTAATATTGTAATGCCTATTGCTTATTTGAAATGAAAAAGAGTTTATCAATTGATTAGACAAATATGAAACTTGAAAATATTTTAAAAGCATGTATTTGACCACTTGAAAGGAAGAAGCAGCCATTAACGTTTTGCAAAGCTATTTTTCTCTTAATCAAAAAACATAAATACTTGTTTATGATGACCTTTTTATTTGTATTTTACTTCAGTAATGTAGTTCACAGTCTGGCTTTACTGAAGTCTTCCTTTACTTATACGAAGTATGATTTAAGGTAAAATATGACCATTGTCAACATCATTGTCAACGTAGTAAAAAAAAAAGTCATAGGTTAGCCATTGAATTTTCAAGTGATGATAAAGGAAACTTAAGAGATCCAGAGTTGGAAACACCACTCAAGAAATTATGTAGATGCTTGCTGAGCAATTGCCTCTGTGTGAGAAAGAAAAGGTGCGAAATTTGTCACTGACTGAGGCTTATGTACTACATGAAAAATAGAAGTAATGTGGCCTTGCATCTAAGTTTCTCTCAAGGAAAACTTGTAGATTTTCACATTCTTGAACAGAGTTAAGTCATCCATCACTTTTGAAAGCAAAGCAAAATTGATGTGGTTTGCTGTATTTGAGTAGAAACCATTGGGCATGTGCACAAATGAGTAGTGAGCTAAGGAATATTAGATTTACCAGGTCAAAATTAGTACCTTTTTTTTTTTAAAAAAAAGAAATTACCCTGCAATAGAAATCCCTCTGAAGTCATATTAAAAACCCCAAAACATATTACAAATGATGTTTTTTATAATGATCTTACTTTTTTTTTTTACTGGTTCTACTATGACTGACTATTACTGATTATTGTTCTGAGTTAATTTTCTACCTTTTGAGCTTTTTTTTTTACTTTTAATATACAGTTGTTCATTTCTTTATGAAGGACATCCTGTGAAATATTTAGAATAAAATGTTAAGTCACACATCTTTGCAATGTTCAACCTTCATACTTAGACTGGAGAATAAACACGCATTTACCATTCTGAGTAGTAAAATACATTTGCATGTACATATATACACATGGACATATATATAAATACACACATAAAAATCTGGGCGTCTGTGTACAGAAGTAGATAATGCAAGTGGAAGTATTTATAGCAAAGTATGCACTTTCCATTACCACTTTTTAATATATATAAATCCATGAACAAATCACTTCTACTTTTCATTGTAAAGCAGAGTCATACTGTAAGTTCATAAAGATCAGATTTTTTTTCCCTTTGCTGCAATGACTCAGGTGAAAGTGGAAAATTTTTCAGACAAAGTCAAGTGAAGGACAATATTTGAATTGATCAGTACAGTATTGACTCATGACGTTCTTTTTATTTTCTGATCTGTTATTTAAAAGGGATCTTTTTGATAATTTTAAAGTATCTTCTGTCCTGTCACTGTGTGGGATTATTTTTGGTTGTTTCAGTTTTTAATTATATCTTCTTAAGGCATAGGATGGCACGACCAAATGTAGGTGTTAAAAGGAAGGAGAAGGGATAGTTTCCTATAATCCAGAATAACACTCCAGTTTCACTAAGTAGGCATTGGCCTTAATAAACTTCTTAATTGTGTCAAGCTTCTTGGAAGAAAATTGTTTGAGAAATACATTCTGAAAGCAGTTAAAAAAAAATTGTATCACTAAAGCTGATATTGATTGAACAACCAGGGGATAAGGCTGCTGCTGTGAAACAGGACACACTAGCACTTCATCTAGTTTCCATTTTCTCCATCTCTCTTCTGTTCTGGGGCTTCCTTTCCATGGTAAACTGCTCTGATCTTTTTGGGTTTTGTTTCTTCATAGTTGCAATAGAATAAATAAGCAGAGTTTACCCTCGGTTGGCTTTATATATCATTATTTACACATTGCTTACTTAAATGTTTTTCAAGTCAAATGAAAAACACTGGGAAATTTTAATAGGACCGAGACTAATGTGTAGGCATTGATTCAAATTATCTTTATTCTTTTGATAAAAACTGATGAGCTCAGAAAGGTACAAAATATTGTCTTGTTAAAGAAAATGACAAACTGAAATGTACTAGCAACAAACGGAATTATCCTAAATTCAAGTTCTCTCAGATGCTTGAGTATAGTCTTTTGTTAAGGCAGTGCATATTTGCCGTGACAGCCAGCTCTCCTATCAAGTCAGTGCTTGTGCCATTCATTACTATTATGTATGGAGTTATGAAGAAAAATAGAATGACAAGGAGTACAACAGGCATAAGGCAAAGTGAAATGCTCAGGAATTTATTAAAAGTGGTTGTGGGCTAATGGAATGGCAGCCCGAGCTATGGATATCCATGTGCACACAAAGAGCTCAGAATCAGAACTGTTCTGAACCATGGCAAGCCGTGTTTCTATGTTGTGTTTGTCTGTCTCAACTGAATGCCAGAATTCTTGCAGGACTCCAAAGCTCAAGTATTGATAAAAATAATTTTAAGTGGTATAAAATCCATTGTAAAACCAATAGATGTGGCTGGCTGGGCTACATAGCTGGCTTTTTCTGTGTTATTTTGTGATATTTCATATTCAGTGGAATATGGTAGTCCCTTGCTCTTGTGATAGAGTAAAACAAAACTAAAGGTACAAGAATAGCTGTATGACAATGAGCCTGTTATTACTATGTGTATCTGTGTGTATGTGAGATGGCAAGCACATCTTGGGCTGTGGATGTTTTCCTGTCACAGAGGAGTTTCAGCTGCATTGCCAGGAGTGCTATTAAAGCTGGCATTGCTAGTAATTAGGAGCACTCATCACGTTTACTCTGCAGTTTTGGATATGAAAGTAGCATTGGTATAGACATTGATGGTCTAGATATGTGTGTAAAATTAGCTAACTAATTTAACTAGATTTGACTTAATTTAATCAATGACTTGGTATTAAAAATAGCTTAAGAAGTCACTATCAATCAAGGAGAGATAAGAACCGGTTATGACACTAAATAAACATTATTTTAACAGTCTGATATTGTTAGCAATTAGTGTAGCATGCCTCAATTTGTGGAAAAAACCCAAGCAAAGTGTTTATGGCTCACTTCCCCCCAGTTTAAATTTTGCATTTTAATCCTTCATCAGTTTCAATGTCTCACTGAAATAGGTAGCTAAAACAGGTATAACTGTGCCCTTTTGCCTGTTTGTTGAATAAACTCAGTTTATTCTTATATTTAATAAACATTTGTAAGTATTTACCACTGAAACTGTGCTCTTCTGCCAAACTTAATTTTACATCCTTCTACACTCTAGTATCTATACTGGTATCATCTACATATTCTTCTTTCTTTTCAGGTAGGACTTCAATTTACAGTTTTATCTCCCCAGTTGAAATGTGGCTTTCTGTTTTCTAATTTTCTCTCAGTAAGAATTTTCTCTCAGTAAGAATTTTTTTCTTTTTTTTTTTTTCTGTCATAATATTATTTCAAGAATGTCTTCTTGAACAACAGGCAGCTCAGGAAAAAAACCCCGAAAACAAACATTAGAGGAGGAATAAAATCTGAAATGGTGAAAAATTTGAAATTATTCTATTCCTACCAGTTTATAATTGAGTACTGTTGTTTTGAGAGGAGGAGACTGCAGGAGGAGGCTACAGATTGTGAATGGTTAGGGGTGAGCAGAGGGAAGCACAGCTGGGAAAAGAGGTGTTTTCTGTTGGGCCTCATGTCCCAAAGCTGCATCCTCCAATCCCATAGAGAGTATCACAGATTATGTGGTTGCCATCAAGATAAAACCTCAGTTTAAAAAGTGCTGTAATTCAGGTTTATAGTGTCTGGGTTCTGTGTTGCGGGGGGCTAATAGGAGTAAATCAATGTTTATTTTTCCCTCTTCCAGACCCCAGGTAATGTATAACACCAAATGAAAGAAGCAGAACTCATTTTCAGGTATCCAAATAGCACGGTTCTCATATTTACTCAAAGCTGCCTGAAGGCTGAAACACACTAGCCTAATTATAGTTCTTATAGCAGAGAGCATTTGTGAGCACAAATAATACCATAAGAAGCAAACCTGAGGAAAACAAAGATAGGTCCTTAGAGATCTAAAAGTAGTGACAGAAAGAGAAAACATGGTGCTCTGAAGTGGTAAATTTTGATCTGATGAGTAGCACTGTTGAAAAGTATGCGCATTCTGTAGCAGCCATTGTTTTCTGGTCAACAGTCTTAAAGCCAACAAAATAAAGGGAAATGGAGGAGCAATCTCACTCAGCATACATAGCATTCAAGGCATATCAAGTGCATGCTTCAGAAAAACAACAGAAATAAGACAGACAGAAAACTGTCAGAATAAGCCCTTTTGGTACAAATACATAGAATCTAAATTTACTGTACTTCTTTAGAGATGTAGGATTAGAAAATGGAAAAAAAATATAATTTTCCATTGAACAAAGAGCCACTCCAAACTATACTTTTTGAATTAGAAAGTCCTTATTTCACAAGGAAGGCAGGGCAAGCCTCAGAATGGGTAAAATCCTACCCTCTTGAATGTGTGGCGGGTTTTTTTCCTCTGAGTTTGAAAGAATTATGATTTCATAAAACCTCCCAGATAGACTGCACAATAATGTTGCCCAGATGAGAGGGTTTTACATAAAAATCCTCACTGATGCTACCAGAGCTTTTCCTGTACAGATGGGAACCACTGAATCATCTGGCCATTATATTCTCTTGCACAGGATTTAATAAGATTGAAGAGAGTAAAAAAATGTGGGATAAAAATAGGAGACACATAACTATTTTGCTGAAAAGAGCTTACAGAGAGGGGGAGGTGACAGAGGCACTCAAAGCAGCTACTGGTAAGCATTCATGTAAAACATCTGTCAAAGGGCAATTCCAGATTGTCCCAGATTGAGATACAGAAAAAGTATTTTTCACCATTCTTGTTGATTTAATAAATTCACTAGTATGAGAAATCAAATACTCTGAACACAATTAAGAAAATGAATGGCATTAGTGAAGCTGGGAGATTGCAAACCTGGTCTTGTATAATACTCTTAGCTGATGAAAGTTTCCATGTATTAACTCTAAAATTAATTTGCTTTAAAGTCATTTAAACATTAGCAAATTTAGTGCAAATTACGTGATCTTCAGAGTGAAAGAGTTCTCATACAAAATTAAAGTGTTCTGTTTCTTTCTCAAATTAGTTCCCCAGGTAGCTGCACTAAAAACCAGAATGATACAGAAAGTATCACTTAAATCAATTTGACACCAGAGAAAGTTCATATTTCATTAGGAAGAATTGATAATCAAAGACTCAGGCTGCCTGTTCCTGGAAGTTGGATTTTCACCATGGACTTGTGATATCATAGGCAAGTTTAAGGTTGCAAAGGACTGTTTTCTCATAAGAGCAAGATGGACAAGTTCAGCACGTTACACGTTTGGAAATGTTACAGTACTTACTCTACTTATTGAACTTGTAGTGACGTCCTCAATGCTTTGATTCTTCTGCTGCCTTTCTAAGGCCCTTGTTTTTTCCAGTGTTGCTACAACAGGGACTAATGTGAGAAAGGAAAGAGACTCTCTTCTTTTAATATGTTCTCCAGGTAATACACTAACACAGTAACAAACAGAACTTAGGTCATCATAACAATACCTCAGCTAGCTTAACTAAAAAGCAAAAGACTAGCAAACAAAACAAAAGTGCACTACTCTGAATAGTTAAAACTAACATTTAGTGATAGCATGTAATTCTTAGAGTTTTTGTAGCAGGATACAGAGGCTTATGCCACTATAGAATGGGTTTTTTTCCTCCTAAAATATGTTTCAGACAATAGCATTCATATTTATACCTTTGGCTGCTCTTTTGCTGACTGCTAGACAAGCTTCACAGTCTCTATGTCAAGCCACTGACGCTTCATAAACATCAGCTCTTCTTGGAGAATATGAGGGGCATAGGGTGTAAAATTGTTATCACACACTGTGTTCAAGAGTTTCCACAGGTACTTTGTTCTCAATTCAAATCTAAACCTCCATAAAATTTTCTGTATACCTCTGTTTAAGAAATAGAACAGCTTGCTAAACCATGACTACCAAAATCGATGATGCCATTATGGGCATTTTAGCCAAAATCGTGGTCATGTAGGTTACTTTGATTGCTGCCTTGCATCTCTCTCCTACAATTTTTGACAGTGACTGTGAAGCAAATCTTTATGTTCACAATTTTTATACCTCCCTTTTGATTAAAACTCAACACAAAATAAATGAACCAAAACAATTTAAAGTATGTAACAAGAACTCTATTTGGGGATAGTTGCGGGAGCACGGGACCCTCGTACAACGAATCAATATGATTACGCAAGAGTCCGTTTATTGTTTACATTACTCCATTCTTATGCATTTCTGCAGCTGTAGTTCACGCGATCACGCACGACCCGATTGGGTCTCCCGCATTGTCCACGCGCCCTGCATGCACCTCTCAGGACACCTGATTGGTTTCAGTCCAGGATGGTACAGTCCCTCTTCATCTGGTTTCTTTTCACTGTCTTGTTATTCTCTCTTCTAACATCTTCGTTCCCAATTTAGAACTGCTTGCATTCCTCAGGCCCTGATAAAGGTACTGAAGACAACTTGGCTGGGGCACCCTGACAGAGTTTTCATGCCTTACAACAGATAGTAGTATTTTTTGGGGTTTAGTAGTTTGGTAACATTTGAGTTGAATTCTTGTAGAATGAGTAAATATCTATTTGGACATGGTATCTTCAGTCTGATTTACCAAACAGAAACCCTCTGATTGTTTTGAAGAAATCAGGAATTCTACCTCAAATGCTGGACATACCCGTGTTCCACTAAAAACTTTCAACATCCTTTGGATTAGGTGCTACAGGAGAATTCATGTAAAGTTGTTTCCTAGAAGAAAAAGTGGGAAAACCTCAGTGATACTGATGAAGCCTAAAGGACTTACACCTTTATTATTTTTACAGGAATAAACCTGGTGTATTTTGCGAAAAGGGATCAAGAACTTCGAAATTAGGAAGGCGAAAGAATTATAATTTTGAGATGTATATTGAATTTCAAAAAAATTCACATGGTTAAAATAAAGTAAAAATATAATAAAAATATAAAAAAGTAAAATAGAGATGATACCATTAAAGACTATATCAATGATTGTTTTTCAATATTATGAAAATGTGATGCTTTCCATATTTGTCGATTTAAAAAAAAATTAATAATTTAATTATTATTACCAAGAAACCATTACAGTCAATAGTGGTTTTTATAGCACATTACAACTGCAGTCCACAAAATCAGAAGAATTAATCATCCTCTCTAAGGAAAGAATATGTGATTAGATGCTTCATTTTAAGTATATGTCAAATTCTAAAAAGCAAACAACTTCAGATTTTCATCTAAGTTGGGATGAAGGATGGCATTTGAAATGCCCACATCTCTCAGGAGAGCACTTTTATAAAAATTCTGGTCTGAATTGTGCAGTGTAGTCTATAGATTTCCATAAGATGCTTTTATGTATGCTGTTCACTTCTGACTCATGTAAACTTGCAAGGAAAGGAGGAAAGCAATGTAGAGTGAACGTTTAATGTTCTACAGATCGTTCCACTTGTTAATTTTTTCAGTAACACAGATTACACTTCTACACTTCTGCATTTCCTTTTCAGAACACTGCATGTGACAGATATGATATAGCACACCAAAGAGTTTCTCCTGTTTCATGTTTGATGAAAAAGGCACAAAAGACAATGGAAACAAAAAGCACAGCTGTTAATGCCAGCATGAAATTTTGAGCTGTATGGGGGATGACAAAATAGACTATGACAAGGTGTGCCAAAATACAACAAAACATTCATATTGAGAGTTTTCTAATTATTTTGTGTTTATCTAATCAAAACAAACACTGGTGGAAGAGCTCAAGTAGAACAGGGATGATAATTCTTCAAGTCTTTATGCTTAAAATTAGGTATCTAAATCTTCAGTTAGACTCTAAGGGAGTATTTAAAAATAATTGTCTCATTGCTTCAGAGTTCATTGAAGGAAACAACATAGGAATTGTCTCTATCATGTGCTAAATAAAACACATTGCCCTACACTTAAAATCACTAGAGTTGTCCTTTCTAGGAGATTTGGAAGGCCGTATCAGGGAAAAAAATAATGTCTACTCATAAAAAGGAGAAATTTTTGGTTGATGGAACATCTGTAGACTGTACATAGTTGGGTTCCAAAACTGACAACTGTTCCAAAAGCTGCAAGACGGAATTAGTTGGAAAAGTCAATTACAGCCTGGATCAGTCCAAATTTTACGTAATTTCTTCAAAGACAGCACATGGAAAGAATCAATATAAACTGAAGTGTGTTTTAGGGTAGTTTTGCTAATAAGACATAAAAATTTGACTATCCAAAATAGGCTGTATGAACTGACCTGTGTACAGTAACTTGCAGACTGGTCATTATTATTTAAGATCGGTTGGATATATACATGTATAAAAAATAAGGGCAAGTTGCATAGTGACCTTATTTTGGGTTTAATTACAATCAATTAAATATTTCAGATGGGTAATGAATGAACAATTTGAAGGCAAGATCTTAAAGCTAGGATAGAATTTTAACCAAGCTGGCCACACATTCAGGTGAGGTTTGCTGAACAGTCATTGCTCATAGATTTGAAATTACACTTCTGCATCCTAACGTGAAAGACTAGTCTGAAGAAACTGTACTTGGTAAATATTCTACAGAATTGGATAGAAATAAGATCCATACATCAAAATATGTTTAAATAATCTATATTATTTTCTTACTTTGTTTATATGACAACGCACCTTTTCATGCTTTCCCAGCTATGATTTAATTTTGCAGCTATCACTGTTTCATATGTAGTCACACACTGTTTCATACATAGCCACATACATCCACTGGACCTGCTGCACTCTTAGTTGAATAGATTCACAGGCAGCAAATCAAAGCACTTCGTATACTAGTGCTTTTAATGTTTGAAAATAGATATGTTATACCAGTTTCATTTTTCTGAACTGTTTAACTCTGTCTCTTCTTGTAGTGTTGTTGGAATGCTTTAGTATATTCACAGCATGATGAACTTCACTTTGTTTTTGCATATTTTGTTTTAAAGTGAAGCTACTCCACTGTGCCACCAAATTAGAAAAGAGCACACTCTCCACAGTTTAATATTGTATTTTATCTTAAAACTGTATTTCAAAGAATGTTTACACTATATAAACCTGTACTGCCAATAGGTTGTATATTATCCTAGTCTGCTTTGCTACTGTAGCCCTGTCTTGGCAGGAGGGTTGGACTAGATAATCTCCAGAGTTCCCTTCCAACTCTAACAATTCTGTGGTTCTGTGACACCTGTCCCTGACCTAGTGTTAAACTACATACCAAAGTATTTGTATATTGCGTGATGGGGTTAGCAGTCACAGCTGGGATAGTTAAAACTTCACTCTTACTAATTTTGTTTTGCATCCACAGGCGCTTAGACTAGAATATGGTCCTATGTGAACAGCAGTTTTAAAGAAGAGAATGTAATTTTGCTATGCTTTTATGGCTGGTCTAAGCAATTTTCCTAATAGGCCTTTGTACAGTTTGGCACCTCAAAAAGGTTTGAGTGCAAGATGATTTTATTTTGAAGAGCTTTGGGTAATTATTCACTATCCAATCATATTGTTGCTAATTCCACCATAAGCTCCATTATGTCCAGTAAAGCCTATATGTGGTGTGTAGTATTGGAATACGTTGGACCAAATGCATTGTCCTTTTGATTTCTTTTTACCACCTGTGTTTTAGGAGTACTATCTAACAAAACTGAGCAAATATATTGCATGGATAACTTGTTAACTTTGCCATTTCTGTATTTGCCAAGTCACTGGTTCTGAAAAATATTCATTATTCAGATTTATCTTGGAATTTATAGGGTGAATATATTTTCATCTATTGTCAACCAGACAATTTTTAATAGATGATTATCAAGATTACCAATTTATACTGGGTATATTCTTTTCTGTAATAGATATAGACATTCTAACATGACTTGCAAACTGTTATTTTTAAGCATATACTGAACTGAGTTTTCTTAGTTCTGCAATTCAGTGTGACAGTTTTTGTTTATAGTTTCCCATTTTTTTGGATGAAGTGATTAATGATTCATCTCTCTGACTTTCTTCTTTGCTTCTTTCATTTGGAACAAAATCTTCCTGAGTGCTTTCCATTAAAAAAAAATAGCAGGTGAAACACGAGGTGATCTCATTATATTTCTTTTCCCTTTCCTCAGTGATCCTATGTACCAAGTTTTCTTAGCCATTCTCCATCTGCCCTTTCACTTATTCAAGGAATTTAGTTCTGCTCTCTCTTCCTCCCTCTCACCTGATTTTTTTCTATTCCTCAACTCTTTCTTTTGTCTCTTAGTCATTTCTTGTCATCTTTACTTCCTGTACTCAGCTGTCCAGATAATCTTTTTATCTGTGATCTTATCTTGCCATTTAACCTCTTTGGTTCTTCCAATGATGTTTCTCTCAGGAAATACCCTTTCCTGAACATATAACTGTCTGTCCATCAAGCCCTTGTCTTCTGCCCCTGTTTTAATGTTGCCAATTCCATATTGATTGTAAATCGCTTTACCTAATCCACACCTCTCTGTCTAGACCACAACTTTAGTTTTTTCTCTATCACCCCTCAAGAGTGTGAAAGACACCAATACGTTGTGAATAAAATACCTCCCATGGGAAACATTTTACTAGTTGCAGAAGACTATGTTGTGTATGATTGCAGGTGGAGTAAGGAGAGGTTTTCTGGGTTTTAATCACCTGGTTGCTGCCTTGAAACTTTACTTCTGCCTCTTTGGTGCTTAGTAAATCTCTAGGAACGAACACCTCATGGGCAATTAGTAATTACATGTGCCTGCAGAAAGCAGCTTTTGCAAGGAGACATTGTCTCACCCATATCTATTCACTGAATGAAGAGCTGCTGGAGAAAACCAGTTGTGGTATGTGTAAACACAAATTGTGCTAGAATATATATGCAAATTGAGTGTGCATATTGTACCTGCATTTCAAACCTGGGGATTTATTTAGCAACTTAGTAGCCTTTTATTAAAGCTTTCTAATATAATTTTATAAGAACATCATTTGATATCTTAAATATCTATACTTACAAGTAGCACCTAATATACTTTTATAATGTATGTTATGAACTGTGTAAATCTCTGAATCCTGACACTTCAGAATGATGTTGGCTTCTTGACTGAAAACAAGAGAGAGATTTAGCAGAGATGCAAATGTAAAAGTATGGTATGTATTTTGATCCTGCTTCAAAATGTTGACTGTATAACTGTACTGTCTGTATCTCTGGACATTTTTAATGAAATAATTTGGCGTGTGTATATTCTATAGCACAGGCTAAACAAAGTGAGGACTGCAGGCATTTTTACAGTGACTATAAGTATTTTTCCTGAATCAATAGTATTGGATTATGTCAGCCAAGCAGTACCATTTATGCTAGAAGGCTGATTTTTCTGAACTCTCTTTAAAGTTCAGTTGTGTGCCTTTTTCGATTGTAGCAAAATATTAGATCATCACTACTGATGACTTGTAATCACTGCTTTTAAATTGACATGTTGATTGATAAGGCAGGATTATCATGTGATTAAGAACGAATAAGAAATGGGAAACTTCTGTTCCCAGCAGTGCCCCAGATTTCTTTTCTAACTGCTTAAACAGCTTAGCCTCTCAGTATTCTTTTTCCCATTTAAGCAAAAAGAGGGCATCAGTGCTTTCTTTTCGTGTGGAAGTATACCGAGGTAATGTCTCCTGTATTTGTCAATACTAGTAAAGTAATAAGACGTGTTAAGGATAAACATAAAAATTTTTTTATAATGAATTTTGACAACTTCTTTTTAATTGCTTTAAAAACCAAAATAAGAACTTATTTTTTCCTGATTTTTTCTTCCAAATTTCATTATATTCATGCATGACTAGCTAATCCTTTTCAAACAAATTTCTATAAATTCACAAAAATGAAGAACAAGAACCTACTTGGCCTATTTCTGACTTCGGTAGAAATGACATGAAAGGTAGGATAAACTACAAGAAAAGAGGTCTTTTAGCTGAATATTTAACGAGCTGTAGTGCACTGGTTTTTTGGTTTTTTTTTTTACTTTCCTGAGTAAAGCACTTGAAGAAATCCAATTTTTTTGGCAAATCTCAACTTTTAAAATAGTACTGTACTGGTGAAAATAGATTTTTCTACATTTAATTGGATAGTATGTCATATGTAATTAAAGGTCTGTCACTTTAAATTAGCTAAGTTTTGGAGTAGAGCTAGCTGATTCCTGAATTTGGTTCATCAAGATATATAAAAACTGAAGAGTTTCAAGTAACCATTTCCCTCACATTATTTAAGAAATGTGTGCTTATTATAATTTCAAACGATATTACTGTCAGGAGTAAGTTGGTTTGTTGTGAATGTCAGAGTTTACGGAGTGAGCTATGAAAAAGAAAGGAAAATTAAATAAAATGTGTGCAGAATATAAGACTACAGCTTTAATTTTGTCCCAGGAACCACTTTATAAGTAAGAAGTATGAATATCTCCTTTTTCTGCATTAGGATTTGCCAACATGACGCTGTCATGCTATCCCTTTCACATCACACCTTTCCTCTGTGCAGGAGCAGTGGCAAAGTGGTTAGAAATTCGTTGCTGGGGGATGAAGTTTCCATTTTTCTGTAACTGCATAGCTTTAATTTTTTGTTCCTATTCAGATTGTTATAATGTTGTCTGGAAAGACAAAGGAGAATTCTGGCTGAGTAGAACTGTGAACTGACTGATATGTAGAATAATGACATTGTCTCCCAGCTGAAAAGTTCACTGCATTCTTTACCACATGTAGTTGTTGTAATATCGGTATGAACCTTTGATGAAATTTAGCTCCTAAAGAAGTGAGAAATTCTGCAGTATCGAAGTCACAAAGACAGTAAGCCAGAATACTCCCCCCATTTAATATTCCTTGTGCTCTTCTGGGACAAGCTGATCGCTCTCAAGGAGAGACAGGGTAAGATGTATCTACATACCTTATTATATTCTCCTCTTGTTCTCTAGAACAGTAGGGAATGTCTCTTACCCTGTACAGATATCAGAGTTCACAGACCTACTTGCTTCAAAGTCAGTAAGTACGTTCTTTGAAGAACTGGTTCCTTTATATTCTAAGTACAACTTGGGATGGGTTCAGATACGTGATGAGATGCGTGACTAGGAGTGAATTAGGCTACACAAGTTAGACTTTTGTCCCAGACATGCAATCACTATTTCTATTGGCTTATTCCCTGGGAAAATCCATTCCAAAACAAGTGATTGTGCTTCATTTCCATCACACAGATTTAGGACAAACGCAGGAACTCTCAGACTGTATGAAAAATTATTCTCTAATGCTATAATGATCAGACAATTCACAGATGCTTACAGACTGCACAGGGCATTTAAGAACATCTGATGTTTGAGCACTGGCACAGAAGTCTGCATGTCCTTTTAAAATGTTTTGTGAAGTGTAATTCCTATAGTAATGCATAAAATGAACACAAGGATGATAATTTATCCCCTGCTCAAGGGGATTTTTATTGGTTGGGAACAGGTTACCTAAACTGCGGTGATGGTGGATATTCATAATTTGCCAGCGTGCCTCAGCAGCAGGTTAGGCGTGTTATTGTTTTGGGTTTGGTGGTGGTGGTGGTTTTTAAGAAAGTATCAGACAGTTTTCTGCAGAGTTTGTAAGTGACTGTTACAGGTCGCTGACTCTTGGAAAACACAAAAATATGTTAAGGGAAAAGAGAGAGGCCCTTGCAGAACTTTTGCTTAAAAATAAATCCAACTTTATGAGGCTGATATGAGGTGCTTGCTACTTTATTGATAAAATTTCAAAAGCTGTCTTTTCTGTAAAATAAGTTAAACAACTGTTTTTCTATCACAGACTAACTAAACTCCTAGCCACACAGCATATGTCTCCAGAAATCACCCCTGTGTGGGACTTTGAGGAAATGAGCTACAAAATAAAGAATATTCTGTGTTAGTGGACAGAAATAAATCAAATGGCAAATGAAAGTGAGATGGCAAATATGTACAGATCTCAGGATTACTATCACAGAACTTCATAGGTAAAAAATCAAAAATCAAAGTATCTAAATAGTTTGGAAAACTAACTTAAAGAATAGACAAGCCCAACCCAAAGACTTTGGCATTCTTGTTAATACATAATTACTATGAATTAAATTTCTCGTGATGGTTTTAGTGAAATTTATAATGCAAAATATTTTTTCTACATAAACACAACATTATATATTTAACTTCATACACATTTAAATACTCAAGACTCAATGACCTGCTAGACTCTAAGATGTAGAGTATTAGCTCTTTCACTTTTATCAGTGAATGCTTTCAGGTGTGAAGTCTTCTCATTTGATTATTTTCTTTAAGTACTCCAGTCAATAGAATGAGGACTTCCCAGAAGAGGGGGAAAAAAGTTGAATTATTGTTCTTATTTAAATCTGGTGCAAAGAAAAGGGGAACTTGCTCCTTCTTACATTTTTTATAGGCTCTTTCTTTGGCGTGCAATGCTAAGGTTCCCCAGTAGGTGCCCTAAGAGATCTCTCATAAATGTTACAACTAGGCACTGAAACTGAGTATCTGCAGCTTCTCTTTGTGCGTTTGTTTTTTTTTTTTGAATGGAATCTATATTATCTACTATCGAGTGGTATTATGCTTTCAGATTTCAACGATAATGAATAATGAAATTATTTGATCCCAAATGAAGTTGAAAAAAGCTGGATGATATGAAATTAAATATTTATCCTCATTGCCTAATTCTTTTTCAATAGTAATTTTTAATGTGGATATTAATTCTGTAGAGTATTATCTTTTTACTGTTTAATCAGTTGTTACTTTATTTTCACAAGATGAGAATGGGGACAATGTCATCTTGTCAGAATCACTGTCACTGCAAACCTGCTACACACTGAAAAGAACTTATGCATTTATTTGATTAGAAATAATGAAAAAATCTACAGATCCAACCTTAGTCCCTAGGCTTCCCCCACACACACACCCCGAGTTTACATCTGTTATTTTGTGGTACGCATTTGAATTATTTTCATGAATTTCAAGGATAGGTTTGTGTGTGAACAAAAATGCATATTCCTTTTATTTGGGTCCCTTTGTGAGAACTGGCTTTGAGGAGATATGGGGAAAACCTTAATGTGCCTTTATGATCCTTTTTGTCATTTGGGAGATCTCCTGTGACAGATGGTTGGCACAACCTTTCTCCAAGCCACAAGTAAGCTAATTTTCTTCTATGCCATTTGCCAGTGTCTATCATTCTGGTGCTTACGATGCCCTGCTGTTATAAAAGCACCCATCCAGGTCTCAAGACATTTCCTGTGCTTTTTTGCTCAGGATAGAGTTTATAGTGGAGGCACTATCATCTTTCATTAAAACATTGAACAGACATTGAGTGAATTAGACCAGTGGAAAATGAGGGAAAGATGTATGTGTCCAAACTTCATGCTGTGTGTGTGCAAGAGAGAGAGAGATTGGGAGGATTATTCATGCTATCTCGTATCAGAGCATTCTGAGGATTCCTTTGCTGTCATTGACTTCAAGCTAATCAATGATCTTCACCAGTAACAGCTGCACTGAAGGGGCAGCTGTTGTCTTCAAAAAAAGAGCGGAATAATTTGTTAAGAAAAATGGAAATTAAATCCTACAAAGGGCTGTACTTTGGACTGTATATTTTGAAATAAGATTTCATTATTGACAGAATTTATCCTGCCTAAAAGTATTTTTGATATTAAGCTACAAATATAAGTCTGTTTAAAGTGTTTCATATTCTTGATTCAAAGAAAAAAAAAATAATTATTTTTGGGTTTTGTAGTATTTTTTACTACATTGTAACTGTTGGGCTAGTTTTGGACAACAAATTGATTAATATTTGGTAGTATCAGATGTTAGTATCCTGAATTCTTTGGTAACTATTAATGGGAATGTTTTTTAATTCAAATGTTTAAAGATAGATCACAGAAAAATAAAATTTTCTTATTGAACTTGCAGATGTTGAGGGGTACCAAGCCACACAGAAGTCATTGGAATAATCTAAAGAGTGAATAACAAGGCAACTTTCTGAAAAGTCCAATTTTTTTCCCTTACTGATTGTTAATACAAAATCCCAAGCACAAATACAAAAAAAAAAGAAAGATTTTTAAATTGCTTTAGAAGTGCTAGCAGTAGAAAAGCTAAGAGAAGAAAAATAGTCACTTCTGAAATACTATGCTTACTCTCTAATTGTGCATTCATTTTGTGTGCAATGCTGTTTACAAGGAATATAACCCCTTCTCCAGAATTATTTGCAGTACAAAAGGAGATACAAATTAGTCAAAGAAAGTAACTGTTGTTCTAACTTCAGTGAGTTATGGATAGGCTGTAAAGTGTGAGAGCAAATGTTCTGGACTGTCTTGGTTTTTGACTGTTAACTGGATTTAAACCATGACACAGACAAATACTGAACAGGTTGCTAAAACAACTTTTATCTTCTGTTATTTGCATTAACTTCCCTTTAACATGCTGAGACTTTGGTCTTCTCTTTGTCTTACATAAAATTTCCAGCTGTATTGAATCTTATATGAAGCAGCATCTCATAAATACAAAATAGAGAATCTTTATTATTAATATCTATAGTGTAAACAAACATAAACCAGTTTTGAAGTTCCTCTGTGTTTCTCAGTTTTACAAGAAAACACCGGTACTTACTGCACGTGTTCTCCTCTGCCCAATGGCAAGTGCTTCAAATAAACTAATTGGGGTAGAAAAAATAAAAACCAAGCATAACTGATTGTCAAGCACATGGGGCTCATGAGTATACCAAACTGAAAATTGTCTGGCATACTATGTGGGATCTGCCAGGTATGACCATAAAGTATCCAAATTAAGGTTATGGAAACCAGAAACATACTGCAAATCAGGAACAGTCTCTCTGGACTAGGAATTATTTGTTAGGCACAGAATAAGTCCTTCATTACAATAGTATATATTGGTCTGCATTAATCAAGTAAAGTAATATCCCAGTACAATACTCTGTGCATGAAAATGTTTGAACTGCAAAAAGTGATGATGTAATATATGGGTCACAAAATAATAACAATAATAAAAAAAATTACTTCGTTCACATATTTTGTGTGTGTGTGTAAAAATAGAGCCAACGATGTACAAAATGGAGCTCATAAACAATATCCATTAAACAGAAGACAAAAAGATGTCAGGATATGAATGAACAAAATTTATTTTCCAACTGTGGTCTATGATAACTGATAGAGACCTAAATTAGAGGGAAATTAGAAAAAATATATGTGCTAAAATATGTTAATTTTAATTAAATATGAGCTTTTAATTTGAATATCTCAGTGAG
Source organism: Amblyornis subalaris (assembly GCA_018881555.1). NCBI lineage: Eukaryota > Metazoa > Chordata > Aves > Passeriformes > Ptilonorhynchidae > Amblyornis > Amblyornis subalaris. The sequence continues at coordinate 1,472,692 of JACAXG010000163.1, forward strand.
TCTACAAAGAGGAAAGATGAGCATGATCAGATAAACACACTGAAAAAGGCAAGAATGCCAAGATACCTTAATGTACACTTGTATTGTTATTTACACTCAAATTTAGGAGTGCGAGTCCTCACAAGATTCAGAGATTTTCAGAATTTTTTGAGGGTCTTCCATATGCTATTTTGTGGATTCATTGTCTACTAATTCGCAAAGATAAGCAGTAAGTTATGATATGTCAGACCTTGCATAATTTGACAGATTTCCTGATTATTTCACTGATTGGATTGTATAAAACATCTACGTAATTGTTGATTACTTAATGTACTTTCATAATGGCAAAGGAGAATGGATGAACAAGGTCCCTATTCACCCTCACAACATTTCAATTTCCTCTCAGTTTTGAACAAGTCATTCTGGGGTTTACCTTTGTCCCAGGAGAGTTTCTGGTGCAGCTGTGCTGGTAGACTCAATATCAATTTTGTACTGCAAAAATTGTCCTTAAGTAGTGCAATTATATTCTGTCTGTACTTTGCAACAAACCTGAGAGGGCTTAAGAGAAAAATGAGGGGAGAAGTAAAATAATAGGGTTTCAGAAATGCAACCCAGATGCCAGACAAGCTGCCTTCATGATAACTGGCAATTAGAAAGGGTTGGGTCAATGAAAGTCTGGTTTATTTGGCTTTGTGCTCTACACTCTGTGTGTCAAAGTTAATCATGTTGCTTCTTGCACTGCCATGACCTAATTATCAATCCAGTAAAGACTCCCTCACAAAATAGTAATAAGCTAATGCAATCCAAGCCATCCCATTTTATTATTTCCTGTGTTAACTTGTTCAGTTTATAGGTACGGTGGTTACCTAGTTTTGTTTTTCACTACGTGTTCATTCCACATGTAGACACAAGTGTAATTAACCCAGAAAGCTGATGTACGTCAGAGCAGCTGACCTCTGTCTGGCTTTACCCTAGTCATGGGTGATTTACAGGCAGTTTAATACTTTAATCTGTAATGTATTTTCCCAAAAGGCACGAAACAGGTAACCTATGAGGAGTATATACTTAATTTTCATAATGATTTCACACTGAAGATGAAGTAGCTACTCTTTAAAAGTGGTGGAAGGGATAGTAAATTAATTTAAAAGTAATAAATCAGATAACTAAACCTGTTATCTTACAATAAAGCAGGTTCAAGTGAGACTTCAAACTACTGTTTCTTTGCTTGACTTCACATAAGTATATTTCTAATTTCTTAGGTGATTAGCTTCCAGTTGGATTTTTTGATTTGATTGTTCCTGTTCATCCAAAGGTACCTCTTTTCCTGCTTATAAACACAGCACGTAATTGATGGTCTTATCTGGAGGTGATTTTTCTCCCTTATGTTTTTCATAACCAAATCGGATTCCCAGTAACACGTCCGCGTTTCTGGCAAGGACTACCACCGACCTGTACCTTGGAGCTCAGGCACCGAAATCTGGTGTGGACGGTAGGGACTACCGATACAGGTGTGCAAAGCCTCCAGCACGCTTGAGCTTTCAGAGAGCCCGTGGATACATTAAAGCTCATGAATATTGCATAACACCCACCCTGCTTGAAACACGCCAGCACAACACCCCTCCGTGCATCGGGGGGGAGTTGCTCGCTGTTTCACAGCAGTTGCTCTTCTCGCTGCCGGCGCCCGCGCTGCCATCTGCCCGGGCCGGGGCTCTGTGCGCACCGCGGGGAGAAGGGTCGGCYGGGGAAAAAGGGAGCGGGGCCACGGCCCCGCGGGGGGGGAAGCGAAGGGGGAGACGGTGAAGTCTGTCGGGGCGTAACAGCCCCCCGCGCGGGCAGGCAGCGCTTCGGCGAGAAGGGCTGGGGAAGCACGAGGCGTCCTCTCCCCCCGCCCCACAGCGAGATGCGGTAAAGGAGAAGCGGGAGGCGGTAGTTCAGCGCAAGTTTGTGCGCGCGCCCGGCGCGGGGGGCGGCGCGGGGGCGGCGCGAGCGGCGCGGCGCGGGCGGGCGGGCGGAGCGCGGCAGTCGGGCTGGGCGGCGAGCGCGGCCGGTGCTGTCCGCGCCGCGCCGGGTGCTGAAGGGCGCCCCGCGCCTCCCCGCGGCGCCTCGCGCCCGCGGAACCGCTCCCCGCGCCCGCTCCCGCCGGGAAGCGCCCTGCCGGCAGCTGCTGCGAGTTTGCTCCGGACTAGTCGCTCGCTCACCGGATCGCGGCGGAGCCGCTTTTYGGCTTTGTTAAAGGAAGAAGTGTTCCGCTCTTCGCGATTTGCGCGAGGACCCGGCGAGCTGGGGTTTTTGGTTTTTTCCGTTGTGGATTTTAGTGACTCTTGGACAAGGTAAGCAGCAATACCGATATATATATACACACACACGTACATATTTGTTCACATAAATGATAGCGGGGTGCTGGATGGGATGGAGAAGCTGGAAATCAAAGGCAGAGCAAAGTTGRAAGCTTGTTAGCCCTTAGGTCCGTGTAGGGGCTTGGAAAAGGGGTGCAGCTTTCGGTGAAAAGGGCTCAGTAAACAAWAGATGAATCTGAATGAAAAGTTGGGGCTTTTTTTTACTGAGAACTGGCTCTCAGGGTAATGTTTAAATGGTTGAAAATGTTTTATTTTAGAAGTCTTGAATATTATAGAAAGATCTCAAAAGACATTACAGAACCTTCTTTGTATAAACACCAGGTTGGGGTGACTAGAGAAGCTGTGGTTGATTCTGTCTGGGGGAAGAGGGGATATGCGAGGTCATTCTGGGAAGTAGAGAGTAAAGTAGGAATTAAAGAGGATTTAAAAGCATAACCCCATGTTGCTCTGTGTTCTTGTGCGTGCCTGCCTGCATACGTGTGTAACAGACGGACGGTGATACCTTGTTACTTGACAAACAATTCAGCACTGTAACACTGTGAACTTGTGAAACGGCACCTTTATGAAAGGGATCACCACTGCCTCTACCTCCAAGGTCAATGTGGCGTGTGTGTGTGTGTGTCTGTGAAAGTTGTGGATTTTTTTCCTTTGATGTTGGCTGAACATCAGGCCTGCTTCCAGGCTGCAACTAGGCGTAAATGCGAATCTTGGATTTAATAATACCATATTATGTTGCTTCTATAGGACTGCTGTTGTCAGTAATTGAATAGAACTGAGAAGCGTGGGCAGATGTAATGTCTTGTTCTTTCAGCAGTGSTTAACCTTTTGTGAGCTCAGTAAGCAGCTCTGCTTCACAGAGGAGTTTGCTGCTGCTTCTGTGAGTTGTCAGAGTTGTGCACACGCAGAGCTCAGTGCTACASAGGGATTTCTGCACACGCGGAGCTGAGCGCCATGCAGGGGTTTCTGTCTGAGATTAAGGCTGCTTCCAGAAGGAACAGACTGCTGCTGCTGCTGGTGGTAGCCAGTGCTACTGAAGTAGCTGAACAGAACAAGCAGGCAAATTATTTCCCCACCTTTTATTTTTTAGGACTACATAGCACTTCCTACTCTTTTGGTTGTGATGAATTTTCTTGGGAACTGAGACCTAAACCGCAAGTGTTTCTCTACACAGTTGTCCTGCACAAGTGCTAGCAGTTGTAGTAACTGTGAGCATAAAGTAACTTTTGCTGATGAGATGAAGCTGATGAAAGGAGGCTGTTTCATAGTATTACAGCAATTTTTTATTCCTGCATCATTTCCTTAATGTTAAGGTGGGTTCTTTTTGCTGAATGTTTTTATCAGCTAGAGTATAAAGATAACCATCAGGCAGCAGCACAGAGCTACTGATGAGTAAATTTGAAAGCTGACAAATTGAGGAGAAAGTAGTTTAAGTTCCCAAGGCTTTCAGTACATTTGGATAGAAGTAGGAAATATGTTTTATTGTTCTCTCCCCCTCCCCATTCCCTTCTCCCCAGTCATAAAACAGCTATCTCCTTCCTCTCTCAATAGAGAGGGATGAAAGTTTCTTGCACAGCCTTTGCACTGGTTTCAAGCCTTCGTTAATAGTCTACCCATCAGCTAGGACAGCTCTTATCATCTATCATTGACCATGAATATTAATTTGCTTTGAAATATTTTGATATAATTTTAAATGATGCTTTTTAAGGTATGGAGGTTCAGGATGTTTACTTTCTGAAGCAGATATTGCAAAACTATTTTCAAAAAGTTATTTTAAACCATGTGATGCAGACACAAATAATACTACTAATAATAGTGAGGGCGAAAAAAACCCCTACAACAGAACAACCCAACCCACTGATTATATGCCTGAACTGTTGAAGTTTATACAGGGCTTGAATCTGCAAATCCTTGCTCACTTAAGTAGTCTTTATTCATACACATGGTGTTTTTCTGGTTAACAGGACTATCTCCATCATTACATGATTAAAAGTCATTGACCTTGCTGACATCAGTTATTTTACCAGCATCAATCAGATGATAAACTTTGATACTAAGACATTAATTATGTGCTTTTAAATTTATATCTTGTATTTTCTATGTAATGTTTTGCCTTCACTTGTATTAGGCTGCTTTATTTGATAAATCATGTTTGAAAAATGGGTATCTGAAATGATACATAGACTCTGAAGGAAGGAAAATGGCACTGCTATTTTTCAACAAAATGGTGTTCTAAATATATGTATACATCAAGTGTGGTCTGTAGCCATTTTAGTCGGTCATTGGTTCTAACTGGACAAAGTTTGGTAGTAGACCTTCTTCAAGCATATTTTTAAACTTGTGAGGATATGATTTTCTACAATATGCAGTTCCAAGTCCTTTAGCAACACCACGCAAAAGTTGAAGAAAATCGTGTTAATGACTTGACCAAAGAGCTGACTGCAAAACTAATGCAAAATCAGGCCGGAGTTTTGTTACAAAAACAGGATTCAGAGAAACTTTGGGTTAAAGAGGTACTTTATAGACCCCGCTTAAGCTGACCAACACACAAAGATGTGCATATGAGGGCATACACTTACAACTATTGAAAATATCAACATATGGACAATCCTGTCAGGGGTCCAGAGCTCACATTTGCCAGTGGATTACTTGCTTATTTGCTGGTTTAAGGCCTTTGACAGGAAATGGTAATCAGTAAGAGCCCAGATGTTGTGGTTGCASAGTTGTAGGTGTGTTTTAGATCTACCTAGTCACGTCAGTTTGTCATTCTGATTTTTTTGTGTGTGTGAGTATATCCAATAACCCTCAGTATTTGTTTAAGAAAGCAATGTTCAATTGTAGAAGAAAAGAACTGTTACAATCCCATAAATTATCTTTTAAAAATACCAARCCTTTATTTTCCTTCGACAAATGCAGCCTGTTCTAAACTGTAACCTTATATTTTTGAAAATGAAAATTTTGTGTCACTTCTCTTTTACAGACTATAGAATACTTGTAAAAACAAGACTCTGCTCAGTTTAGTTAGTTTGAAATTGAAATATAAAGGTGGAGTTCCAATAGGAATAGTTCTGTCCTTTAACATATCTGAACTTGGCTTTCATATCTCAAAGGTAAGAGGTCAAGTGAAATTTAGGAAGTCAATTCTGAGTATTTTTCTCCATACTGGCAAATATTAAGGGATAGTTGTGGACATTAAATATCACAGGAGTGAATCACTGGCTCAAGGGGAAGCAATGAATCAAATGCCACTCTTGACTTTGTTCTACATTTTTTCTAAGCAAAAGTAGGGCCATATTCATTAACTATTCAGTGTAGCTTCACCTGTTATGCTATGTAATTTTAAAGTAAATAGATTAGCGAGTTTGTTTGTAAATCTGTTTAATCCTGGTTTTTAGTTCAAGCATTATTTTTTTTTTTTTTTGGTTTCTGAAGCATAGGGAATAGCTGTCAGCAAATGAAAAGACTGGAAACTTGTTTGCATAAGATATTATACATATTTAATACAGCATGCTTTTCCCTGCCTCTTGGTAGACAGAAAAGACAAAGAACAATTTTATATTATCAGAAGAGCAGTAAGTCAAATATTTTCTCTGTAGTAAAGAGACCTTGAGAAAGCTGTGGGTTGACCAAGAGTGGTGGTTGTCCAGCACCTTGGAAAATAGTCTCATATGAAACTCCCTCTAACACCTCCAATATCAAGGGTTGCTAATGCCCAGGAAAAATTTTCAAGAGAAATCAAATCCACAGGTTCATTCTCTTTTGTGCTACTTTACAAGTTCTTTCTTTAGGTTTTGGGTTGAGTAACCTCTAGTTACAAAGTCTTGTTTCCCAGTAGGGAGGCTGTATTCCTTTCTAGCAGTTGCATTTTTTAGCAGATCAAGAAATTTTTGCACCGTTACTGTGGCGGAAGAACTTCAAGAAGGCTCCCTGGTTGCCCGAGCCTCCTGTTTCCTCTACACCCTTGTTACTTCTGTTTGTATTGGCTAAATACATTGGCTAAGAGAGGTGGCTGTGGTCTAGCCAGCCTTAACAAATGGCTATGGCAMTGACTTGAAATATGTATTTATTACCTATTTTTAGCCTTATTTGACAGCAATGTTTATGCCGGGTTAGAAAGGATCATAGTAAGTCTATCCAAGCAATCACTCTTTTTACCATACATTATGTAAAATTAGTGGTGAATTATTTGGCTGCATTGCTGAGTCGTGCAAATCTTAAGAAAATAAGAAGTCCTAAAGAGTTAAATGAGGGGAGAGTTGGCAATGCTTGCACTGACTGCTTGAAGTAGGTTGAAGTTCACAGTTTATTTGCATTTGAATTAACTGAGGTTGGTGTCCAGCAGTGCTTTTCAGAGCAGACTTCAGAAAGACTTTTTTTGTGTATAAAGTACTTGAAAATGTTAGATAGAAGATGAAGGATATTTGAAATACTTCTTTCTTTTCCTGACAGAGAGAGCTTTTTTCTGGTTTTATTCCAAGTAAGGCTTATTGTAATCTGAAATATTTTTACCACTGAATAGGCGRTCTTGTGGTAAAAGCCACTATCATTTTCACATCAGCATATTAAAAACTTTCTGAAAATATTAGTTCCTTCATAAAGAATTTCTTAATATCTACAAAAAGAAACAAAATAATCCAAAAGCAGTTCATAACTTTAATCAGATAAAATGTTATTCATTACTAAAAATGCTCTTTTATTAAATGATAGGAACTTCCGGATTATTACTTTCTAGATTTTTGCTTCCATTAGGAAATATTGTAGAGGCTTTCTGCATTGTGACTCTGAACTGTACGTATTGTTTTGTTATTTTTACAGAACTTTGTGTTCCTAAATAACATATGAATCATTATGCACATATACACATTTAAACAAATCAATGAGCAATAAAACAAAAACAGGTAGAAAGTTCTTATATAGAATTAATAGAAATTAATTTTGTTTTCAAAGAGCTTGCAGATTATGACTTGTTTCAAAGTTCAACATTTCAAGTTCTATTTTTTAAGTATATTTTTTTTTAAACTTTGCTTAAAACACCAGTATAACTGATAATGTATGTTGCTTATGAGTTTTATTAAATTTTGTTAAACATGATTTCTAGGAAAGAAAACACTTTCTCATAATTCTGGTAGATCAATGGAAACCTTAATTCATATGCAAAAGCAGTCAAAAAAATAAATGCAACTTTTCATTCTGCTATAGATTGAGTATAGTGCACTAATGTAACAATTATTTATATAATTGAGAACTGTATTTGATGACAATCATGCCCTTCCAGTGATAACAAGAAACATGCAAGATTCAAACACATTTAGTATATACGCAAAAAAAGACTTGTATCTGCTCTCTGAGAACAAACTCTAGTGCAATGGAAAGCTAAATGCTCATGAATGAAAGATCAATTCACAAATTCCTGTCTTTTAGGGTTGCAGTAGTACAACTTTTTACTAATACTGCAGAAGATAACCTATTGTACCTAAGTAAAAGAAGAGATGCACCTTGTTAATTTTCAAAATGCTTGTGCATTTATATTTTAAGAGAAATAGAATTATTTTGACACATTTTGAAGAGGTTTTTGTCCTTCTGCATCATCATTTCTAACAGTGTCTAATTTTTCCCTCCTAAGGGTCTCTTTTGAATCTTAAATCAACAAAAAGCAGAAGCTTTTATAAGACATGACATTTGTACCATAGCTTGATAACTATTCACCTTTCRTGAGAGACTTGAGATCTGAAAGAAATCCGAGACCAGATACCTTTGTTAAAGRCAGATTTTCTCAGTGTTTTCCAGATATTCCTGAGATCTGAGAGGTGAATGCTCATAAAATTCTCAGAAAGACAGTATAATTTCCAAACATCTGCTCATTTATCTCTGCAGTATTCATGGGAGTCCAAAGCCTGATATTATCAAGGAAAGAATGCTTTGGGTTGGAATATACCTTAAAGATCATCTATTTCCAACCCCCTGCCATGGGAGGGGACACCTTCCACTAGACCAGGTTGCTCAAAGTCCATCCGATCTGGCATTGAACACTTCCAGGGCTTAGAGCATCCACAACTTCTCTGGGCAGCCTGCTCTGTTGTGTCACTACCTTCATAGTGAAGAATTTTCTCCTAATCTATAATCTAAACCTGCTCTCAGTGCAAAGTTATTCTCCCTTGTCCTATCACTACATGCCCTCATGAAAAGTACTTCATCTTTCATGCAGGGCCCTTTTAGTTACTGGAAGGCCCAATGTAGTCTCCCTGGAACCTTCTCTTCTCCAGTCTGAACAGCCCCAACTCTCTGAGCCTGGAGAGGTGCTTCATAAGAAASGTTCTTCAGCCCTCTGATCATCTTCGTGTCTCTCCTCTGGACTCACTCAAACAGGGCCACATCCGTAGGTTGGTGTCCTCAGAGCTGCATGCAGAACTCCAGGTGAGGTCTCACAAGAATGGGATGGAGGGGGAGAATCACTGCCCTTGACRTTCTGTYCACACTTCCTTTGATGCAGCCCAGGATACAGTTCTCTTTCTGGACTACAAGTGCACATTACCAGGTTGTGTTGAAATTCTTGTCAACCAACACCCCCAAGTCCTTCTTGCCAGGAATGCTCTCAAGCTATTCTCCATCCAACCTTTATTTGTAGTTGAGATTGCCACGACCCAAGTGCAGGACGTTGCACTTGGTCTTGTTGAACTTCAAGAGTTTTGCACATGCCCGCCCCTCAAGCCCRTCCAGGTCCCTCTGGATGGCATCCTTTCCCTCCAACATGTCGACTATACCATGCAGCTTGGAGTCATTGGCCAACTTGCTGGTGATGCACTCAATCCCACTCTCCACGTCACTGACAAAGATGTTAAGCAGCTCCAGTCCCAATACCAACCCCTGAGAAATGCCACTTATCACTAGTTTCAACTTGGACATTGAGCCATTGACCACAACACTGAGTGTCTGACTATCCAGCCAATTCTTTATCCACTGCGTGGCGCACCCATCAACTCCACATCTCTCTAGAGAAATAATTTCAATTAATTAAATTTAAATTAAATTTAGTTATTTATGAAAAAGTAGCATCTTATTTTGATAGTGAGCCCTTGTTTTCTCTCTGCTGTGTTCCAAGATGAAAAACATGAGTTCAGCTCATCATCCATTTTTGCAGTGGAAAGGCCACAGAGAAAGAAGAGAAGCCCCTTGTGACAGTACTTTTGGTTTGTCCTTGTCAAGTGGAATTAAATCGCCCAGATCCTCCTTCTTCTTGCAACAGCCAAGGTTARCCATAACCTCAGCTTCAGTGAGAAATTGATGTTTTTAATCTCGAGGGCTGATTTTTAAGTTGAAATACAGTTCATCACATTGCTGCTCTTCCATATTATCAAATACTTTGACAGAGAGAATTCTTATTTAAAATAAACTACAAGGCACAGCACCAGATTATGATAGTTTGAAGACTGATTATATTTTTCATTTATTTYCTATGCCTTTTAAGGTGAATGAATCTTAGCTAGTATAGTGCAGAGTTAAAAGATTATTTTTTAAATTTGTTGGTCCTCTAACATATATGCTATGCTTCTGTCTTTCATTTATACTACCTTTATATTCTCATGTAATTCAGAAACCCAGCGATAATTAGTCCTATGGTAGTGTTTCAGCACAAAAAATATATGTCTCTTTTAGATTTTACGATATTTCGCTCAAGGTTGATTCTGATAAGCAGTAATATTCTGTAAAATTTTTTCTAGACATAGATGCACGGGCTGATTTAGTTATTTACTTGGGATATTGAAAGAAAAACCCCATAATTAACATTGCTCCTGAGATTTAACTTTTGTATTATGCTAATTATTTTTTGAACTGAAGACGGCTTTTCAAGTGAATTTATCTTGCTTAGCTATAGTTGCATTTTAGTCTACTGTAATAATAGGCTGATTCTTTTATTTTATGCTTGGAGAATTCTTCTCACAGAAATATTTGAATAGTCTACAATTGTATGTTCTTGGTGCAGTCAGCAGGGTGGGGGAGGTTTGCTGCACCTTGGAGGTTTCATTAGAAACATTAGTAGAGTGCTTCAAGCATCACATCTTAAAATTGGTGTCCCCAAAAGACCAAAAGTCTAATTTTTAATATATTCATGTCCTTTATATATTTTCTGTGTGATAGTCACATTCATCTACTGCTTTAGGCTCTCAGCAATCTCTTCCATGCATAAGTAAACTTTTAAAAGGGCTGCTATGCTTGTCTTTGTAAAAATATACATAATATACACATAAAACATTAATAAATCTACACTGATAATTTGATTTATACTTCCCAAATCTCAGAAATGTGTATAAAAAATAACACCCCTCATTTGTATGATTTCTGAGGTAGAACAGCTCTCACATTCATAGAGATATAAATGAAAGTTTGTGATATAGTTTGCTGACCGTAAATGACTTAGAGGGCTTTTATTAATTTACGTGGTGCATCTGACTCGTCCATGAACAGTGTGAAGTATTATGGATAGTAATTTTGGTTTTGTCAATCTCTGCTTGCCTTTTGAGCGACAAAAGGTCCAATTTTAGTGAGTTAGTCTTGTATTTCATATAAGTTGGGCATGTTCCTGGAGTTATCATGAGTAAATGGTGAAAGAAAACCTAAAGAGCTGATCATGAAGCTCTCAATGGTTAAAAAAAAAACAGACAGTTTTGTACCTTTGTTATTTTTTGTAATGAAGAAAGTGAACAGTAGATTGTATGCATGAATGGAAATTCTGAATTATAAATTTGTGTTATTTAAGTATTAAGTATTGAGTATAAAGTATTTCCCATTAAGAAAAATGTCTTCACTAAAAGGGTGGTCAGGCATTGGAACAGGCTGCCCAAGGAAGTGGGTGAGCCACCATCCCTGGAAGTGGTCAAGAAGCATGTGCATGCGACGCTTGGGGACATTGTTTAGTGGTGAACACAGCAGTGCAGGGCTAATGGTTGGACCCAATGATCTTAGAGGTTTTTTCCAATGATTGATGATTCTATGATTCTGTTCAGTTTGGGCTCTTTCAAAAAGAGCTATGAATAGAGTTGCAATGTTATACATAAGTATTGCAAAAATCATTAATAGTTGTTGGGGTTTTTTTTCAAGATTCAGAGTAAAGATTTATTTTAAACTTCCCATACATCTCAGATTCTTAAGGTCTCCGATTATAACTTTAATTTTCAATCTCAATTTCCTGATCCCAGCATGCAGCAGAAGGATGCTGTGGCATATTGATTTGTATCCATCATCAACCCTATAATACCCAGTTTGGTGTTTTTAAGAAAGAGAAATATTTGGTAATTTGGGGAGATTTTTAAGCATTGATTTGCCATTTCTCTCTAGAACTGGATTTCTGAGGTTACCATTGGTAAAGTCAACCAATTTACAAGCCACAGCAAATCTGGGAGGTCAAGAATGAATACCTTTTGCTGCAAAGAGTTTATTGCTGTCACTCTAGTCAGTGAATAAGGAAAAGTGTCTTCTCAGCATACTCTTTGTTCTGCATTTAGAGTAAGTTTGTAAGCCAGTAATCATTATGAATTTTTCATTGCTTTTGACTAGTGTCCAAGGGATCAGTTCTTTTACAATCCTGTAATAACACATCAGAATTATTGTCTGGGACAAATGTAATGCATAAGTAATTATCATCTATTTCTGGTATTTATGTCCAGCAGTGATTATGCACTTTGTTTTTCCTATGTTATCTTTCATATTGGGGTTTTCCCCCCTATTTTTGATAGTAATTCATTTCACAAAAGGCCTTTTGGCCTCGGAAAGCCATTTTTTGTGTTAATTATCTACAACAACTTGTAATTGTTCATTATGTAGGCTTTGCATGGAGTATAAAATGTCAACTGTAAGACTTCACAAGTTAAGTGAAGTCCTTAACTAACTTAAACTGAGGCACAAAGAAATAGAAAAGTGCTACTGAAAAGCCTTCAGTCAGCATACAACGCAAATCTAAGCGAATATGCAAAGTGCATGAAGGTTCAGCTAATTTACAAAGATGAGGCCTAAAAGTGAAGTTTCAGAGTTGAAATTTTGTGATTAAAAATGGTACATCTAGGCAAAAATATTAACCTGAATTTTGTTAATAAGTACAAGTGGAGGAGAAATAATCCAGAGACTTTTCCCTAGTAAACATTCTTACAATTTAATTAAACTTCACAGAAAGCTGGGGGGGGCGGGGGTGGGAATGGGGAGGGAAAGCTGGTATTATCACTGTATGGAAATTGGATCTTTGAGGTTTTGAATATGAAAAAGTACCTTTTATGAAGTGTTGMTCATAAATTTAAGACGTTTCTGAGTTTACCTAGTCTCTCAAGACTATCAGTAAACGGAGTACAGAAAATAAAAGGCTATGCTTTCTAGGAGCCGAACAGTAGGAATCCTGCTACTCCTTTTGGCTTGTGCTAATATACATCCATACTCAGAAGAAGACACATAACTGCTCACAAATGAGGGGTCAGAATTTGGCAGATCTGGGCTTAAAAAACAGAGTGGAAAGTGAGTGGTAACCTAGTAATAGTGCTTATAAATTTAGAAAAACTTTAGAATGTGGTCTTAAATATTCTTAGAAGGGAGGATGTTATGGACTGAAAAATATTTTTTCTACTACTCTGTGTTAAGAGATGGTGTTATTTTTCTCTTCAGCAGGAATTAAATTTTAGTGTAAAGTATTTAGGCAGAGGGCAGAAGAYTTGGACATATTTCACTTGAGAAACTGTTCTTTTTTGCTGGATATCATAGAATCTGCTAGGAGTAAAAACATAGATGAAATAATCCTAAACCAGAAGAATGTAACTCATGATCCACCTAAAGAAAATGAAATTACAAAGTAGCTACTTCCCTTAAATACACAAAGGAGAAGAAGAGAAGTCTACAGTAGCTGAACCTGTGACACTGTGGCTACTTTTCTTTCTTCTAGTTTCTAGTGGGAAAAAAAAAAAGTAATTACTAGTGGAAAAAGAGAAGAAAAAAAAAATAGCTTTTCTGTGCTCCCAGACTGACTGAAAAGTGGTATGGTTACATTTACATTAATATTATCATAGCAGCTTTGCATCAGTGAAAATATGAGGATAAATCAGACACCATATGTGCAGCTCCACACTTAATTACTACACGAACACTTCTGTAATGAAGATTATGGCATTGTTTCGAAATTTGCTTTCTCCTTTTTATCCTTGCATGCATGTTATTTCTGGCCATCTGCAGGAAATATAAAATTAGAGCCAGTGAGCAAATCTAGCAACAGAAGAATATTAATGGTGAAAGTCTGTATTATTAAAGAAGACTCCTAAATTTCTGGATGTTAGGACCAAAAACCACCCTAAAAACTAGAATGCTGCTCTAGAATGAATATTTACAATAAATAAAATAATAGATAATTGAGAGTCCCAATAGCAAAAAAAGTCTTCCATTTTGCTGTGGGATTCTGGGTCAAGTTTATTATCAGAATCCTGTAAAACATACACCAGTGTACTAAGTTTGCTTAAACRGCCTTTCAGTTATCATTTAAATATAAGTATAAATAGTTTAATATCATTTAAATATAGTATAAATAAAAAAACTTGTATAAATATAAGTTTTGATTTAAAGTTTGTTGTGTTCACTTTGACATAATCAAGCAAGTAAAGCCATAGACAGAGAATAAGGTATGAAATTTCACTTTGTAGCTAAATAGATTAATAGTATTAATTGAACTGTGTTCCCTCTCACTGCTATCCCTCACATCCTGTTATACCTGTTGATCAGTCTTTCCTTTCCATCTATTGGCCGGTGGTGTTGATATGAGTGGTGAGCTGATGGATGAGGGAGCTGATCTTGCTAGAAATTAGACTTTTCCTCCACTGCTCTCCACCTATCGGTTGGAATATCATGGCCAAAGATCAGTTTAAGGTCTCATGGAACAAGACTGCTTCCTTCAAAATGATGTAAAACTGATATGAACCAGTGTGTTACTATAGACATATGGTAGACTGTAATAGTGAGTAAAGTCTGGGATAAGAGTTGAACAGAGAAGTACAGTCCCTTAACTTCAGACACTGAAGTTCAGGTAACTACTCCTTCCCTCTCACACCCCGAGACATAGCTTTAAGCTTTTCTCTCAGGGCTTCTGGTGGGATATTTTATCCCTGTAGTATTATCTCACGTGGGTGAGGATAGTCTTATGGGACTGTTAGTCTAGAAAGAGATTGATGTAAACCAGACACTAGCTGCATTTATCCTTCCAGGCATGTTTCTGATATCCCATTATGGTTAAAAAAAACCCAACCAAACAACCAAACCAGAAAAAAACAAATCCAAGAAGTTGGAAAGGGCTGTGTTTCCCATATTTTTAAATGGTTCTTCAGTAATAGTTTTTAAATATTACCTTTCTGGATTTATATCTCCCTTGGGCTTTTAGAGTAGCCAARACTGGGGCAAAGCATAGACCTGAATTCAGACTCTCTTTTGTGGGTGATGTTCAAAGAAGTCAAGTGACTTTGGAAATAAGGGATATTTTTTGATACTTTTAGTGGCAMCTACTCTTTTTTTCCCCTCAGTATGTTTTGTGTATGATATGGTTCACTCAGAACTGTAGGGAACTTGGAGGCTGTGGTACTACTAGGGACCATGAAGACAGAGTAGTACTTAGCAGCACCTTACAAATTGGAGCTTGGGTTTTTGGCGAGGCTGGCTTTAGGCATAGGAGGCTGCCCAAAGCAGCCAGCTTTGAGAGAGACCAACAATGGCCCTGCTTTTGTTTTGTTTTTTTTTGTTTCCAAGCATTCAATATAAAAATTCCAGCCACTGGGTGCAGTGTCAGCACTGAGTGTTGTCAATCTTTTATTAAGTGACAAATTAGGAAATATGAGCAGTATGCGTTGGTACATGGGATATCCTCTCTCCTTCCTTAGCAGCATTCCCTTTTTCCTCATCTMTTGCACTATGCCAATAAGATGAACACTGAACCTGATGTATCAGTTTGGTCCCCAACATTTATTGCCTTTATCCTTCTTTGGCACTCTCTTTTTCTTCCTGATGGAACTTTCTATTGCTACGGGTCATACTCAGCACAAGACCTTATTTTTGGAGAAGCCAAAGAGAGAAGSTTTGACCTGGGTTTGCTATCAGCTGTGGTTTGAGATGATCCATGTCTTAGTCTGGAGAATAGAAATTATCACCTCTCTTCATTGAACATCAGATTCCCTCATTTATGCAATTTTAAGTTTAAGACATTTCAAAATACAGAGGCAAGAGAAGCTTTCAGTTCTAATAGCACAGGGATGCTTACCTGAGTCAGCACTGAGGATGCATTCATGTGACAGTAACTGATTCATCAATAAAGGGCCACTTGGACATTTGCCACCAGCYGTGTGATCAGCATTCGTGACAGAGCAGTTGGAATGTCATGTTCAACAAGATCTCCTGGCACCTCTTCATGAGTGTTGCACTTCACAAAGGTGTCCTAGATAATCCCAAAGCTGATGCGATTGAATCAAAAATTGAGAATAGTGTCAAGATGGAGTGAAAAAGGGAGCACAAACTTATGTTTCAGGGAGGTGGGGTGGTTACTCTTCAGGCTATRGCTTCAGAGTGACACCTTTATGTGAGAAGAGGTGGGATGTTCTTGTCTGTGCACACAGTTCATACCAGATGTGATATGGAGTGTCTGGTGATGGCATCTGAGCATTAATTTCTTGTTGAAATATGGAGTGGTTTTTGGCTAAGAGTCTCTTTCTAGTGTTTGCTGGCACATTGGCGGTCAAAACTTCATTCCAGTCAATTCTACATTAACTTGTTCCTGTATTTCTATTGTATAAATAAAACTGAAGATATTTACCTTTTTTCCTTTCCAAAAATAATCAAACAGTGCAAAAAATCCMCCTCAAGCCCCAAACAAAATAAGTAAAACTTTTTGGAGTTTTAGGTCAAGGAACACAAAAACAATTGTTTTCAGTATATTATATGAYGGTGGCTGAGGAGAAACAAAATACATTCCTTTCACATACTACCATTTCATCACCAAATACTGGCTGCTCCTTGCTTTATGTTATCTMCAGCGTGACAATGGAAGTGTCAATGTTTTTAGTGAATTAATTATTGAAAACATCTTATTTGACAGTCCTATTTAGCTACAACCTAATCGGGAAATTGTAGGTTTTTCTGGCTTACTGTCAGCTTTCAGCATGCATTTGGAAAGCTTTTGTCTAGTAGTTACATTAGAGCAGTACAAAACCAGAGGCAAAAACCCCCAGTAAAATAACATAAGACAGTTAAAATATAGCAGGAAATGTAGGTTCTGATCCTATTGAATGGGACTGTAGTCATGCAATTAGAGAAATGCATTATTTTATTAGAAATATCTATGCAAAATTTAAAGAAGGCTGCAGTTTTTCCAGAAAAAATTAGTGTGTACTATAATGATGCACTAAATTTAACATAAATAGTAGAATGCAAATGACCAAGTCAGCTGTCAGAGTCAATGTTTTTTTTATCAGGTATGATAGGGTGAGGTCTTTGGTTGTATAAAATCTCAGAACTGTATGTGTTTAGTTCCTATTATACTCAGTCTATTAATTTCTTTTTACATAAGGAGAGAAGATCCTTCTTTTATAGACTTGGACTTTAACATCCAAACACATGGCACTAGGAACCTATGCCAGCTTTATGACTGACAAAACAAGTGCAATTTTCTGTATTTCTTTCTGATTGTGCTGAATTGAGGCTCATGAAGAAAGTTGACTTTTGTGACAGTAAAGAAGAGAGTCAAGTCACCACAAAGCCGGAAAGGAGAGAGACAAAAAACTCCACAGCAGTTAAATTGAAAAAGATAAAATGCCTGTAACTATTTTGGCTATTTAAGTACAGAACACTCCTCTATTTGTATGTTTCTGTGAACCTATAGGAATGAACATAGATTTTTTTTTCTAAAGACAGTCATAAGCATTTGAATTTCTTTTATTTTAGTTAACARAGTTATCTTAAAGTTTTGTTTCCATTCTTGTCAATGTTCATTGTGACTAAATCCTATAAATCAAGTGAAATTTACATACATATTAAATGTGGATTTTAGAGTTATTTTCATGTTGTCAATTAGGTCAGGATTTCATCTATAGTTAACTTAATTATATTAATGTGGGCACTGGGGGAAAGTACTGGAGGGCAAATGTATTTWTGGTTCAATCCTGATAAGGACAAACTGCCCTCAGGTACAAATAGTCCTTGGTTATTTAAATAGCTGCAACATTCATCAGTCCTTTTGGTTGCTGATTGAACTGTGCTTCGACCCAATTATACCAAAATCCACATGCATCTTTATTCTCTGCAGTTTCATAATTTCATATTTCCTGCCCGTGTTTGTGGAGCTCGTGGTTTCTTGCATGTCATAGACTTTCCCATGTAACATCTCTTGCTGGTATGCACTCTAGTTATTTCCCATCCTATGAAGATTGCTGAAACACAACTTCCCTTGCCCCTAACTACCTTATTTCTATACATTTTTGTGGTTTAGGTCTTGGTTTCCTTCTTTAGTTCTTTACAATTCTTTTGTTACTTCAAATCCAAACCTGTCTATTCCAGTCTTTGCCATTTTCATGGTGATCTTGAATAAAAGCCTCCACGTGGGTTGACTTTAAATCAGCTGAGTTATTGAAAAATCTCTTTCACTGGGTGAAAAAGATGGGATCCATTTCAGTTGGCTACAGCACTTCAAAGCAGTTTCATAGCTGTAGAGGGATAAAATCATAATATTAGCCACAATACTTAATAGAAAGCGATTCCCTAAATTATCATGGCTGTTTGAATTAATGATAGACATATCATGGTTTAGCATTCATCCAAGGAGTTCAATAACACAAAGGTCTCAGTGTTTTTGTTGGTAACAACTGTTTCACCAAGCCTCAATATTTCCTTGAATAACAAAAGAGAGAAATAAGGTGGTAGATTAGTATATTACAGCAAATATGGAGAATTTTAGTCTTTAATTTAGCAGATTACCTGTTCAAAAAAGAAGTTGTATCGTAAGCGGTCATTTTGCATTCTCTAGGATAATGTCTTTGCTCACAAATACACTTAACAATTTACTATGGAAGTGACAACAGCTGTTGTTTCTTCTTAAATTTAATTAATTTAGTAGTTAGTAGAATTTTGTTTAAGAAGAAAAACATTAAAAACTTGATAACCAAAATATTTATGTTTTCTAGCATGTGCAAAGTACACAGCTACACAATGGTATACTAGGTGTCAATTTACAAATTTTGTAAAATAATAACAGTACCAAACTATTTACCTGAGTTCTAAGATGGCAGGTTTTCTATTTCTGATTTCATAACATAAAGCGGTTGAATTCCCATCGRTTCGGGTACTGCCATGATGGTAAACATTAATCCTCTAGGATATTGAGAAACCAGCTGTTACAAGTTTGCTTAATGAGGGAAGAAARCACCTTGCTAAGAGTATAACCTCCACAAACTAGCACTTGCACATATCAGTGATGCTAAAACCACCCTGAGGTTGATACTGAAGTCTTGGGAAAAAAATAGATCAATACACACAACTGGAATCCATTAAAAAAAGCTCCTCTGAGATATGTGAACTATAGTACCCTCATTTTGTTCTTCTTTCTGAAATATAAAAGAAATTATGAGACCATGGGAAGAACATGATAAGAAAGGTTTAAAATTGTCATTTCTCATTTCATTATAATTCACTGAAACCTAGGTTACTAACACTAAGACATGTGGGTGTCATCCTTTATATAAATAAATAAATATACTGAAAATGGCAAGATCAAATTAGAGCATGAAGTTAGCAGCAAAGATAAGTGTCCTTGCTGCATCTGCATTTCAGGTGTTTTGATCTTTCAGAAATGCTCCTGGCATGCTCAGGACGCTTGTGTACAGGTTCACATGAGCCACCCTAAGCCTTTAGGGCCRATTCCAAAGAATCCCTGGGCAAATGGATCTTGCTTGCATCCCCCCACAGAGACTCGGCTGCCTGGGCTTCTGGTCTTACCCACCAGCACCTGGCAGTGCAAGTGGCATGAGGGCAGAGAGAGAGAGTGACAGTGAAAGGCAGAGAAACCTGGCCCTTGTGCTGGCCTCTCACCACAGCAGTGCCTGGAGGTACCTGCCTTGGAGCCACCTGATGCGTTTGTAATGTCTGCACAAAGAACAAGTGCAGTAGTAAAGGACCAGGAGTGCAAGGGTCTG
Organism: Amblyornis subalaris; assembly: GCA_018881555.1. NCBI lineage: Eukaryota > Metazoa > Chordata > Aves > Passeriformes > Ptilonorhynchidae > Amblyornis > Amblyornis subalaris. The sequence goes on from JACAXG010000163.1 coordinate 1,492,211, forward strand.
CACTCCACCTTCTGCTTRTGTGGTGTGATGATTTTGCAATTCAAATCAGGAAAGGAGTGAGGGAGAGATGGACAGGAGTCAGCAGAAGGCAGGATATATCTGGCATGGCGAGCACTTTTCGTGAGATTTTTTAAAAAAAATTTCTCTGCATGTGTGTTCCAGCACATGATCTGTCAGTAGCATTGCTGGCTGTTCCAAAGTGACTTGCCAGCCTCTTTTGGTGGGTGAAGGATGAAGAGCATGTGCCTGCACAGTGAGTGGCTGTAGCCACATAAAGTCGCAGCTGAGAGACAGAACAGATTGGTACACAGATGTACGAGCTGTTGGCTGCCGTGGCAGAGCTGCACTTCACTGTTGCAAGCCCCAAGCCTGCCGTACATAGTTAAGGTGACCTAACAACTCTGGTTCAGAGTGTGGCTGCCACTTCTGGAGGAGAACTGGAAGGTGACAGAATGAGGTGTGCAGTGCTCAAAAGCTGTCAGCAAGTTGTGGGGGTGAGAGCTGCCATCACGACACTGTGGTCTGCTTTCCACATAGCATTTTGACAAGGACAAACTTTGCTAAATATGGATTATACATATATGTGTTCACAGAGAGAATATGATACTGTGATTACTTTGTAAGAACTCTGTTTTTGGTGGAAAGATAACCGTCATAAGGTTTTTGAAGGCTGTGTGTGAAGATGTGGGGCACTAGGGTACAGTAGAGGCAGGCTAGTGGGAAAAGACTTGCTTTTAGGTAAAACTTCTACTATTTATTCAAAGTTAATGCAATATAATAGTCTCTAGACAAGAAAATACTTTGTTTGCTGCTACCTTTCCACCCTGAAGCCATAAGGGTAGATAAAAACATCTTGAGGAATGGTAGCAGTGTGTTCTTTCATGGCCAGTTATTTGTGTCCATCATTATAGGCAATGAAATCCTCAAAGTCACAGGCAATGAAGCATGGTTTATATTTATTACTGTGGCTGTATTATAAACCTATTAATAACACTGAATATGGTGACAGAGCTTATGGTCTTTTTCTGATCCACACAAAATAGACAATTAATTTTTTTTTTTTTTTCAGATTAATAGTATGTAAAGACAGAGACTGACATTTCCTGAGAGCATRCAGTACTACTCCTTGATATGTTGAAAGTGACCTTTTAAATAATGCTAGGTTAATATCTGATTTGTCTTTTCTTTTAAAGGCAGGAGGAATGCAGTGATAGAGCCAGTATTTAAGATTTCATTTATTGTACTTTGTAGGGGCATTAAGTTCATCAGATCAGTTTATTTGGGTGGAATAGTTATATTTTGAAATTAATTACCTCTCTCTTTTTAATCCCAAATATCCTGGTTAGTCACTATTTATCAACACAAAACAGTATAATAGCTGAAGAATTTTGAAAAAAAAAAATCTTTGAAAATGGGAAAGTTCCTAATTTTAAATATGTATACATTTTAAAATAGGGCATCCTTGTAATTTAGTAGATGTTTTAATTTTTCATGTAAACGCTGGCTAAGCCAGCTTACATTAATTGTATATTTTTTAATCCACTGAAAATATACATTATCATATTTGGAACTGGTTGTGTATAATATGATATCTTTTCAGTCTTTATTGTGAAGATTACAGCATGGAGACAGGTTAAATAGCGCTTAGTATATATTTGCTAAACTCTCATAGTAGCAACCTCTCTTCTAGTCCAACAAGGGAKAGTCAGGCAAAGAACAAAATTTATATTACCAATAAACGGCTAAGATTTAGAAATCACAATAACTTTGAGAGGAAGCACTCACTATAGTATTGTAGAATATATTAGTCATTATTAGATATTCATAAGTAAGGTGCCAGAACTGGGATTTAGTTTGTTTTCCACAAAATATTGAACTTGCAAGGGTGAAAAACACTAGCAGGAGAGAAAAGGCAGATACAGATTTGCACTGCATTTTGTCAAGAATGAAAAGAAATTGTTTCCAACCCAAGGGTGACTGGCTGATCATCAGGGTGATGGTGGAAATTCTGTGAACTTTTGATGTAGTTTTCTTTGCTTAAAAAAAAAAAACCATGGAAAAATATTTGAGGGTCCCAATTCCCTTACCTAAATGAGGCAAGTGAGATGTCCTAAGGTATTTGTTCAGTCAGTTCAGAAGCTATAGCTCTCTCAGCAGTGGTCCTCAGCCAAGAGTTTTAAGGTACAAACCTGACACAGAATAAAAGAATCCTCKTATGGATAATGATTTATAAAAAAAATTCAGAAGTAACTGAAATGGAAAGAAGTCAATAGTGAGAAAACTGCATAGTACATCAGATTCATGACTGCTCTGTAAATGGGCTAAAAAGTGAGATGACAGAGCTTTCTGGGAATCAGAAAGGAAAATCTAAATTTGATGCTGAAGAACTCACTGTACAGTGAGAAATAAGAAATAATCATTATCTGTTCCACATCCTTCACTGTATTCCTCTTCAGCTTTTGAGGCAAATCTAAGGATGACAAAGAACAGCACATAAGGCTTCTATGCCATAGATCAGTTTAATGCAAAATTAGTGCATTAAGCTCATTGTTAATAAGAGAATTAATGCATACTAACGAAAGAAACCAAGCACCCTAATTGTTTGTGGGCAATGAGGGGAAAAAACCTCCACCCCCTAATTATTTACATGCAATGAGTAGCTGTGAATTAACTGCCTTAATAGGATGGAAGATATGGAGTTATTGTTAGTAGTTGTTCAAGAATTTCAGTTCAGTGTTTACTGTCAGACAGTGTTTACTGTTTACATACACACACACACACAAATATATACTGGAATATTTTTTAATTTTTTAAATTTTTCTTTACATTTTAACCTATAAGCCACATTGTAAATGAGAAATGTGCAGAAACAGGAAAACACAGAGGTACAGGTTGGTATCTGCTTAAAGAGAGAGTAAACCAAGTAAACTCATCAGATTTCCAGACATGGCTATATGAATATAAAGAAGTAACACTCTTCAGTGAAAATAAAACTAGACATATAATAAAAACCTAAAAGCAATAGCTTCACAAATATGTAATTAATGAAGTTAAAAATATAGAAGAATGTTATTTAAACACTGAAACATCAAATTCTGCCAGATTATAATTAATAAGTAGACAGGGTCTCGATGATTAATGCAAATTTGAGTTCAGAAATATGTCACTTTGCCCCAGAATGCATGGTATAAGCATCCTTTAAAAACACAATTTCTGATTTCTTGATAATATAACATTAAAAGAAGAGTACAAAAATCCTTTGCTTATAGTTTGTGCTGTACCTTCAAGTAGAAATAAGAAAGAAGTAATTTTAGGAGAYATGAATATATAGACTTGGTACCTTATTTCTTCCTGTTCACCTATATGCAGCAACAAAATCTGGAGTTGTAATGAAGCTTTGGAAAGTCAGTTTTATTCCTGCTCTTAGTTCAACTCTTTAACAGCGTAAGTCTTTAAGGACAGATCATAATTTTTCTTAAAATAAAGACTTCATAATAGTACTGTTTTAAGGAGAACTGTGGTTTTGGTAGTAGTTTTACAATAAATAATCATTTAAGATATRCAATAAATTTAATAGAAAATGTATGCTACTTTAAAAAAAGTGGAATGTTTTAATTCTAAAATGGCAAATAATAACTGCATACACCCTGCATACTTTTGGGATTTTAGGTGGCATGTGTCCAAAAAGCTAACTCTTTAAATTTATGTTGTAAGTGTTCATCCAAGTAACAGGCAATGAAGTCAGAAACTGAGCATGTAATAATTTTCTCTTCTTCTGTACAAGTACAAAGAATAAGTCTTTCAAGGTCAAAAAATTTTCAGAACTATAAGGACTCTATTCTTTTACACCACATGAGGCTAAAATATATGCAGTTTGTGGGAGGGTGGTGGAATGTGGCTGCTCTTACAACCTTCTGTGAAATGACTGTTCTCCAACCAAATTTTCATTGTATGGGGAGACATTCCACAAGTGCACAAAGGGGACAAAGGTTCAACCAGGCATAACTAGTTTTAGCGTGCACGAGTACTAAACTGATCTGATTCTGACCTTGAAAGTCAATAATTAAGTATTTAAAAAAAATTCAACAAACACAAATAAAGRGATGTTTTCTTTGAGATTAAAAATCAAGATTCTGATTTTTCATATTTCTTTTTTTTTGTTGTTTGTTTGTTTTTTTTCTTTATGTGTAGTTTTTTTTTTTCCCTTTAATGGACTTATTTTTCCAATAACAGTGATGCTGAGAAGTAACACAGAATCAGTGACGGAAAATGCCATACCATAATGTACTTGAATTCTCAGAGTTCTGAAATAGTCTTTTTTGGTGTTTCAAGTCAATGAGCTAGGTTTGTTGTAATAATCTCAAAGTAAAGGTCCACCAGAGCATCTGATTAGCAGTTCTGTTTTGGTGGAAGTATGAGGGGAACTCAGGAAAAAAATTTCACTGTGTCATTTCCTATCCTCACTATAATATCCTGTTACTGAACAGGTGTAAAAGAACAAGCCTCAAGTAATTTATGTAAAATATCTCTCTGTAATAGAGCTTATTTTCTGTGTTTCAAATAATTCTCTGCTTAATATATTCTGTGCAAACTCTCCTAAGAGAGATACTTCTACTATGTATATTAGAAAAGCTGGAGGGCCAAAAAAAGGTAATTGAAGTGGAAACTGTTGGAATAAGCAACATGTTAAATGAGAAGAAATGTTAAGTTTGATACATAGAGACCCAGAATGAGATTGGGTTTGGTGGAACAAAAGTTAAGTGATGTCAAAGTAATATGGTGTGTTMATGTCAATCTTTTGTTTGAATTACAAGTGTGAAAGCAATGCAGGCTGGTGAAAATCAGCTGGAATGAGAATGAAACAGACCTCTAAGTGATTTTACCAAGTTCAGCAGAGTAGTCTCCAAAGAAGGGTAGCAGATTTAAGTAGGATCCTGTTGCTGAGACTGTGAATAGAGGAAAGAATAAAGTCCATTTACTACTTATAATATCTCCACAGAAACTAATTCTATTCAGTCTCTGCCTTCAGGTGACTGTGAGGACTACTACTATGTGAAGAATGATAGGAATCAAAACCACAGTTTGTGTAACAGTATTGCCAGGAGCATGACTGCAAATGATACAGGATAATAAGTGATCCCCAATTTGTTCACATTTTATGCTCAGATGATTTCCCATAGGAAAGAAAACTTCAGGCAAGACTTGAACATTCAGTGCACAATCTGGGCTCCTAGGGCACACTTATGATGTTCTGTACTTATTTCTGTATATCTTGATTCTTATCAGAGATTTCTGCATTGGTGGGGTAAGTGAACTAAAAGCAAAACAGAAAGGGAAAAAGAACCCCACTCATACCAGAAAGTTGTTCATGTCTGTCCCATATTGCAGGACTAAATAATATAGACTAAGCAGACTAACTTGGGAGTGTCTTGAAGTCATGAAGTTCAGTTTGCTATGTTGTCTCTTTAACATGGTGGTTTCAACACAAATACTGAATATCAATAATAAATATTGCATATCTCTAATAGATTCTGAAACCACTTATGAAACATACATTTGTAGGTCCACTAGGAACCATATAAGGAAACTCTCATGCCATATGCATCCATAAATCTGTGAGTATGATTGTTATAGGCTTTTAGGTTGTGAATAGTGCATCGCGAGAGACTATACTTAAAAGAAAAAGTTGATGAACATGCGACTGATGATAATTTTCCGTCTTTCATCTGAGGAAAAAGTATTGCTTTTTCCACCACTGCTTTTCTATTATGTTCTRTCTTTTCTGTGACTTTTCCTAGTTGTTTCCTCAGTGACTCTCTCATATGGGTATTGAGTAGTGATAAGAAAATTCTCAGTTCAGCACAACTAAATTGATGCTATCGTCCCAAATACTACTACCATTTTTTCTCTTTTCTGTTGTGCCAGGTTGGATTGTCCTATATCTGCTATATTTATTCAAGTCCACAAAKGGAATATCAGTATTGAAAACTTTTATTATACGGCTTATGCCAAAGTAGTATTGCATCGCTGAACTTGTACATTTTATTTTGACAGAAAAGGACCTGTAAAGATGTTTATGTGGTGGTCCACTGTTTTACTTCTTGGATGCATTTTGCTGGGAGCAGATGGGTGGCCGGTCAAGGAAGGATACGACTTTAGGCCCTATCAGCCCCTAATAAGATTACGGCACAAGGTATGGATTATTCTCTAATACTTCTTGCTTTTCTTCCATGGTCAAGGGATAAATTACACTCCAGCCTTGTCTTGTTTGTGTTTATTGGAGTAATGTTCAGAAATTACCTTTTTCAAAGAGAATGAGCTAAGATCTGTATTAGTTTCACAAACTAGAGATGATGTATATCAACAGAAAGTCAGAGGGAGAGCCAGAAGAGGCTGTGTCTTAAAGCAACTGCTTCAGGCAGTGACTTGTCCCAGTCCTCAGTGAATTTCAGTCCAACCAGCAAACAGGGAAACTGTGAGGCAAAGAAGCATGATGAAGTTAACTGATCAATGGAAACTTGTTTGCATGGGGTAGATGTTCCCAGTGCTTGCTGAATTTAGGTGTTTGAGACCATAGCATAGTGCAGATGTTTTCTGAGTTACAGGGTTCCCATATTCAACTACTACATGCCATTCAAATTTTGCCCATCTGATGCTCCTTTGTCATGAATCCAAGACTCCCAAAACAGTTCTTAGCTGACAAATCCTGCTCCTCTTCTGGTAGCTGAAGGGGAAACTTCTGTGGTGGTTCTGTAAAACAAGGAAAWGGGCTGTAATATTTCCATGGACTGTCAAAAGTTAGCATAGATCTGATCAGCTTAATTTCTTCTCGGCATGGTACTTCTGGGAGCAACACCTAAGCATCCTTAAGGCCTACGGTCAGGCCAACAGAGATGATAAAAAAACTTCTTTTCACCCTTCTGAATCTGTGTACTACAACTAAAAAGTCTGAATTATAGCTAGAAACTCTAAATATTAGTTTCTATTAATGTTTCAAGATATTGCTAGTTTTATTTGTCAATACTTTTCATAAATACTTTCTTATAAAGTATGAAAGATATTTCTTCTTGGTTCTCAGTTTAAAAAAAAAAACAACCAATATTGTGTGATTCTATCTCAGCATATAAGGAGGAAGAACTGATAAAGTGAGTTCTGAAATGAGTAAAATACTTGCCTGTTAGCTGATTATTGTATATTATGTAGATTAAATATAAAAAAGTTTCTTAACAGATGGAAAATAAAATCTTAAAATTATACAATGGTGCGTTCTCTAGGGAATGTTTTCAATCATAATAACAAATGAATCAGACCACAGTCAAGAAAATATGTAACTGTATCAGCATGCAGGTGTTTATGCTGACCATTACTCAAAACTTTGTCTCATCAGTTTATTTCCATTTGTCCGCTGTAAGCAAAATAAAATAAAATAGCACAAGAAAAATATTTTGAAATCTAGAAGGGAGAGAGAGACTAGTAATGAAGCCATGGAATGAGAGAGAAATCACATGTGCAAAAAGAACCCCAAAACAAACTCAGGAAAACTGTGAGAACAATGAAGGACAGAACGTGGGGTATGATGAGCATTATTTCTGAGGTTTAGATGGTCTCTGATCTTAATGAACATGTGTGGAAGTCATCACATGTTGGTGTTTCTTAATAATACCTCTAGTGTACTCGTAACTCTCATATAATTCTTGGAATAGGCTGTYGTAAACATTTCAAGTTTAATATTGGGGGGATCACACATACTCATATGCAAACAACATAAAGAAAAAGCATAATTAAAATGTGATATAAAACATTATATTGAAAAATATGGTGAGGTTTTTTTGTAGGCAATATGTCTAGATAAAAAATGGTTTAGTGTATAGGTCAGCTTTTGGTATTAGGGACACGTGTTTGTATAAAATGGCTAGGAATGCAAAACTTTTCTAAAGTCAATTTTTAAAACCAACTTTGGCACAGATACACATATTCAAAACATAAATAATGTGGTAAAAGAGACTTTCTGTTTCAATCAAACAATAAATCAACTGCTTAGGTTAAGTTATGACAGTAGAATTCTTACTACAAACAGATGATAATTAGTTATATTTGCTTTGATCAGGCAATATGTACAGGCATAACAGGCAAGCTTATGTGTGCAAAGTTAAAAAAAAAAAAAGAGTAATCATTCTTGCTCTAATAAAGGGAAATTTATCTGACTTGGACCACAGTCCAACCAGAGCAACTCCAAATGTCAGCCTGCAGGGAAAAACAATCCTGTTTGTACTCAGGTATTGTCTTGAAATAGTAATTCTCTTTGTGGTGAGAAAAGGCATTCATATCACAAAGGTTTTGTTGCTTTAAAAGGGATTATTAACACTTTCAGCTTCTCATGGACAGAAATTACAAGTAGAAATTTAGTCTCTATATATGATAATCTGAAAGTGTAAGAAAAGCATTCCTATGGAAAAACTTYATAAATAGGGGAAAACTTTATGCATAAGAAGACATTATTTTACTGTGAGGGTGACTCAGCGCTGGAACAGATTGCCCAGAGAGCTTGTCGAGCCTTCATCCTTGCAGATATTTAATAGCTGTCTGGACATGGTCCTGGACAACCTGTTGCAGGTGACCATGCTTGAGGAGCGAGGTTTGACAGCGTGACCACAAAAGACTCAAACATTATTTGATTCTGTACTTCATTATAATACATCATTAATTATAATAATGTTCATTATCATGGCTATTATAATGGCAATGAAGATCAAATATTTGAGTGCATTATTTATATATGAAATATTCAAAACCAGGAAGAGATGAGTTGTCTTGAACCAGAACTGAGAAAGAATATTATAAAGCACTCTTGAAAGTTTCATTTTCAGTCTTCTTCCCTTTTTTAACTGCCACAGCTTACGGTTACGTGGCTATGCTGAAAAATACTAGGCTAAGTCTGAACACCATGTGAATTCCTTGTTAAACCAGGTAATCCTGGGATCTTCGTTTGTCAAAACACTGGAAAATTTTGTAAGGTACTTTCCATTTGGGAGTCTTCTTGCATTGCTGCTGAAGTATTGTGAGCAATTTGTTAATACCTAGGTTCCCACTTGATATTGTTAGGAAGTATTTTTAGCATCCTAATGAATTTTCTCCTTGTGATTTGCATGCCTGACAGAGACCAATGTTTATGCAATGTCTTCAGTGAAAGAGTGTGTGCTCTGAGATTTCCAGGTATAAACAGGCAGGCAGCAGCCAACAGAATGGCAACTGTTGGCTGCTGATTCTCTGTGAGATGCTAAGAAATATGGAATATAGCCTGTACGTCCATATGTATACTCCAGAGTATGCCAACTCTGCGTATCTGACACATGCATGCACAACCCTCCATGGAAAGCCAGGTGATTCACATGATTTAGCAGGGAATAATACTGGCAACAGTGCCTCGTTGTTAATAATCTCATCACGGGGTGGGGAGTGGTTCAGTTTTAGTCTCAAGGGACAGTCGCTGAAGATGTAATTTAGTCATTGTCCCCTGGACTCCCTTTTCTTTGGCCCAATTCCGAACTTATGGGGTTAGGACTATTACATTCCCAGTAGTCAGAGCTGTAACCCCTCACTGAGAGCAAGCACTGCCTTGGCAGCATGGATGGGCGGGGGCTCGAGGGAACCTGGGAACAGAGAGGAGAATCCAGCAGAGTCAGAGTTTGGCCTGAGCCTCAGCCTCGGCCTGGGCCTGTGTCTGGGCCTGTGCAGGATGCTCCATCAGGAAAGAGATTTTGTCGTCCAGCTAAGCAGGCAGGCATGGAGGGTACTGCAAAGGGGGTGTGCTTTGCTTTTACCAGCTTTGATTGAAGCTGTTTCCACCCTTGTCTTGATTTTGTCTTGTTTTACCAAAGGGCTAAGGGGAACTGGGTCAGTGCAGCCCTCACTCTCATCTGTGGTATTTCTCCAAAATAAAATATTTCTTTTAACTTCCTGTAAAAAACCTGCCTCTCWTCCTTTTTCCTCTCTCCTTCCCTTCTTAATGTTGCTGTTTGCTGCTAAATTTGTCAGTTCAACCCTGATTCACAATAAATTAGGCCTCATGACTAGGTCAGTTTAAAGGGATTTAGGTTACATTAGAATTTGATCCAGTTTAAATGTATTTAAGCAATAAGGACTTTGAATGAAACACAGCAAGAGAAAAACATAAGCATCTGTCCCAGTTTATTAAAAGCAAATTTGAATGTATTAGCACAAAGTACAGAAAAAAACATATTGTACTTTTAGGTTTTTGCCCAAAGGTTATAAAATGTTCTCCCTCAACTAACAGCACTGAAACTCCTGCAAAATGTACACAAGATGAGTGTTCAATGATTTTATACTCACTTAGAGTGTCATGGCCAAAAAAGAAATGCTCAGAAAGTAGTATTCCAGGATTCAAAAATAGCCTGAGCTTTCCCTTTGTGGTCTGGTCTCCAAACAACCTGAGGTTTATAGTTCACAGCGTCTATCTGGAAAATCTGTTTGCTTGCAGGATCTGAGAAGTYATAAAATTTGATCCTCTAAAATCCTCTCTCCTAGAGAGAGAGAAGGGAAAAAATCTATTGAAGATGAGCAGTGACTTCTGAGGACTAAGAAAAGAGCTTTTCATGCTCATGTCAGTGCTGCTCTCAGCTCTAAAGGAATAACAGAATTTTCTTCCTTCTGAGGTTCCATGAGCACAGTATCTATGTCCTATGCAAATTCCAGGATCAGAAGTAGCAAGACTCACTTTTCCTTTTTTTTTCTCCCAATCACTTTTCTAAGTGTAGTCAAGAAGTCTTATTAATACTTTTATTTTATTTTGCTTTTCTCAGGAGAGGAAGGGAATTGTGCATTCTAACCTGATTTTACCTGTGGGCAATAGCATTAAAAAGGCATGGGTAATTTTTTTTTTAATCCCATTCAAATCATTGTGCATCAGTAAGCTAATATCAATTAAACATTTTTTTTGCTATCTGTCACTATATGCTCAAAGCACTTTTTGAGAAGTCTTAGGAAAGTTGCTTCTAAAATCTCCTTGTAAAATTTCTTCTATAGTCCTTCTTCCAACTAGTCAATTACTGGGGTGTGGAGCATCAAAGTCTGGAATTAAGGCAAGGCTGAATTCCTCCTTTCAAGATGCCTGCTGATACTTATTAGCAATGCCTCTCTATAAAGTTGTAGTCAAATCAAGAGGGCCACTGGGGGAGCAAAATTGCATCTTAACTATTGCACTGAACCTCTTGCTGTACCTTTTTTTCCCCTGTTCTTGAACATCATCACTGTGGAAAAGATTAATGTCAACCAAATATTTTGAGGGATGATGAGATTCACATGTATTATCTATGTTTTGGTTGGTTTTTTTTAATTTCACATCGCAGGTTGGCAACAAAGCATGAAATATAACATGGTGGTGTATGGAGGCAATGTAGTTATCTTTTCCCGTAGTCAGCTTGGCCTTCTCACATTGCTTTCGACTTACCCTCTGAATAGATAAGAAATGGGTTTTGACCTTTCTGATGTTTGGGATTCAATGCAAACACAGTCTATATTGGCATCATTTCAGATTCTCGATTAGTGTGTTTTTTSATATTCTATTAGGATGGCAAATTGTCATCACAAATTGCAATTGTAGTAGTAGCAAAACAAAGCCAGGAAAGATTTGTTTGATATATTACTTGAGGTGATTTGCTCCTGTTTAAATTTATGCAGTTTGGATTTCCAAGATCATGAAAGAGGCCAGATACTTGAAGTGTGTGTTTACGAGATCTGGCTCTTTTCCATGGCTTCCTTGTTGCTTCTTATTCTTCAGGTCCTCAAGACTACTCTGTAATTTAATTCTATCTCTTTATTTTTTTTCGCTATCAGTGAAATGTTTTATTTTATTCTTTTCCATTGCTTCTTTTTCTGAGTAATTTTCCCCATGGATTTAATACCTTTGTTTATTACCTAGAAGATGTAGACTTTTATTATCTATATTAACCTTTATTATCTTGGTTTGCTAAAATGAAAGTGATATCCTGTAGCATAGACAATGCTTATAATGTGAGAAATAACGTGAAAAAATTAATAGAAAAATATTATTAAATAATAAACATGGTGTATAACAATTTTCTTGGTATGTAGACAAACTGGGCTGTACCCCAGACTTTTTTTTTTTAACTAAATAACGATCCGCTTAGCTTATGGTTTATTTTTCACCTTTCTGATTCTAATTAGCTGTTTAAATTCTGTTTTTAAATGGAAATAATTATGTAGTTTAAACATTTGTTTTTGTGTTGAGTTAACATGACGAGGTTTTGGGAGCAGGGGGGCTGCAGGARTGGCTTCTATGAGAAACTGCCAGAAGCTTCCCCTATGTCCAGCAGAGCCAATGGCAGCTGGCTCCAGGACAGACCCACCGCTGGCCAAGGCTGAGCCCATCAGAAATGGTGGTAATCTCTCTGTGATGGCATATTTAAGAAGGAAAGAAAGTTATTGTGCAGATGTAATTGCACTAAAAGAACAGCAAAGTGAGAATAAGTGAGAGGAACAATTCTGCAGACACCAAGGTCAGTGGGGAAGGACAGGGAGGAGGTGTTCCAGGTGCCCCAGCAGAGATTCCCCTGCAGTCCGTGGTGCAGACCACAGTGAAGCAGCTACCACAGGATCACAGGGGTGCAGAGACCCACCTGTAGCCCATGAAGRAGACCCACACCAAAGCAGATGAATGCCTGAGAGGAGACTGTCAATGCACGGAAAACCCCTGCTGGAGCAGGGTCCTGGTGGGGACCTGCAGATTGTGGAGAGAGGAGCCCATGCTGGAGCAGATTTCCTGGTAGTACTTGTGAMCCCATGGGGGACCCACATTGGAGCAGGCTGTGCCTGAAGGAATGTATCCTGTGGAAGAGTGACCCACGTCGCAATGTTGCAGCATTTTGTGGAGATCTGCTGCACATGGATGGACTCATGTTGGAGAAGTTCATGGAGGACTGTCTCCCAAGGGAGACACTCCATGCTGGAGCAGGAGAAGGACTCTTCTCCCTGAGCAATGGCAGAAACATGTGATGAACTGAACAATACCCTCATTCCCCATTTGCCTCTGCTGCTRGGGCAGAAGAAGTAGAGCTCAGGAAGGAGGGACAAGTGCGGAGAAGGTGTATTTAAGGTCTTATTTTACTTGTCATTATCCTGCTCTGATTTTTTTTACTAATAAATTCAATTAATATCTCTTATTCTAGTCTGCTTTGCCTGTGACAGTATTCAGTGAGTGATCTCTCTGGGACCTTAGCTGGACTCATGAACTTTTTGTTAGATTTTCTCTTACCTGTCCTCTTGTGGAGGGCAGTGATAGGGCAGCTTTGGTGGGTGCTGGCATCCAGCCAGAGGCAACCCACTACGGTTTTAAACATTACTATGCTTTTCATCTATAAAGTGATATATTCCCAACTGAGGAAATGGGACATTGGTATACAGCAATAAAAGAAAGAAAGAAAGAAAACTCTTTTTTTTACATTGGGCTTTAGTATAAAATCAAATCACAGTATTTGTGCACTATTAGACTCCTTTTAAGATGGCCCCAAGTAGATTGGCTAAATATCAGGTCTTGCATCCAGGTTTCTTTTCAATAGCTCTGTTTTAAAACATCCTTGAGACTTTTATTCCTATACTTTTTGTGGTAGAAAAACAAGTTCAGAATAAATTATCTCCTTTTAGCACTAGGAAAGTATCTCACTAGTTTTAACTCTCTTCTTCATTGCCTACCTTTTCTATGTTTTCAGTTGTAATTTTGAACTGTGATAATTTTACTAAGTGTGTGATGTACAGTGGGAGCACAAATCTGACATTTTTTAGATAAGACTATATTTAATGAAATACTAATATGCCTTTTTTTTTTTCTCTTTTAGAGGAACTGCTGTTCTGATTTTGTGTTACCAAGATGTCAGGTTAAACAACCCATGTGTACTTCATGTGAACCATGGCTTTCTTATCTTGCAGTACAAATATTTGCTATCAATTTCTTTAGCGTTTATTTTCCTGATGAGTTTAATTTTTTTCATTTGAAAGCTTTGCAAGGAGCCATGGTAAGAAACATTGGTCTTCGCGCATCTTTAGGTGCATTTGCTTTGGCTTTCTTCATCAGTCTTTCCTTTTGAGAGTTGTGTAACTAGAAAACTGTGACTTTATCTCCAAGGAAAATACCAGTAAGAAATTCCTCTTTGCTTGTGGACCGACTGAAACAGTCTATGCTTACCTTAAAATGCCTTCAGTTCTGGGTAGGGTGACTGCTAGATTACAGTAGTTATGACATGTTATTTTTACTCTTCTTCTTTTGTAACTGCTGGTGGAATAATATAAGTAGTCCAGCTCACAGCATTGTATTTGTTCCTGATAACTGATTCTATGGTGAATCACACCAGACAAGAACACTACATCCATCCGTATACTCAAATCCTTCAACCACAAGCTAAGGGAGTGTGATGTCTTTCACTTTCAGATTTATTTTCCATAAAGAAAAAAATCCAAACTGCAACATTAGTAACAACAACAAAAAAACCCAGCCTCCTTTCAATTGGGCTAAAGGATAGGATGCCCATTGAAAACATTAAAGGTTTTGGTATCTGTGCTTAGGCCTGACACAAAGAAAATGAAGAGTTTAATCACAGTGTAATAAAAAGACATCTTAATTACTTTTTTTGTTGTTGTTGTTAGGCATTGATACATATATGGTTAAATAACCATAGTTTTAAGAACATGGAAGCTTAATGCCTAAAACATAACATTCAAAACATAAAGCTCTCCCAAACTTTACTAATACAACAATGTTGCTATTTGACTTTATTAAAATTGCTCATAGAATCATAAAATGGTTTGGCCTTGAAGGTATCTTAAAGATCACCTAGTTCCACCCCCCCGCCTTCTCTTCTCTGAGCTGAAGTGACCCAAATCTCTCAGCCTGTCTTCATAGGAGAGGTGCTTCAGTCCACTGAGCCTCTTTGTGGCCCTCCCCTGAACTCACTCCAGCAGGTCCATGTACTTATGCTGAGGATCCCAGAGCTTGAGGTGGGATATCATGAGATGCAAGAGAGGAGTAAGAGATTTTTGTTTCACTTGACACATCTTTTCAGGTTTTTGTAATTTTTAAGTTTTCATTTAATATACYTCATTAACTATGCTCAAATGCATTTATACTATTTAAATGAACACAATGTATAAACAATGCAATGTATGAACAGTACATTTGTATGAACTAGGTTTAATAGCAATAAATATTTCTATAACATTGCATAATATTAATAGCATCTGCTCAATATTCATTGTCAATTCTATTAAACAACTTTATGGAATTTAATGCCCCTGCCCAATGCATTTTAACAAAATATTAATTTGAAGTAAGAAAAATCTAACAAGCTTATTCTGTGCCCCTTCTTCCAATGAAAACAAACAAAACAAGAATTATTAGTAATTTGTCAATAGTATTGCTTATAACTCTGGTTATGCAACTTGGAATAAGCAGCCTATAATTCAAGTCTATTTTCTAGGGACAAGTAAGGTCTATCACTCTCTTGAGGCATCAGTGGAATTTTCATTTCACTACTGTTTCATGGAAATGCCACTACTTTCTATTACTCTTAACTGGGGATTATTTRCATACATCAATGCAAGTAATAAAGCACTAATATTACATTATCTTAATAGAATTTATTTAACTTGTTGGTATATCTGTCATTATTTGGTATTACATAATTTGATGCTACAATTCTGAAATTAATAGTAATTACTGCATTACAATAAGCTGATCCCCCAAACTGTAAAACGATAATCCCATTGCAGCAGATAATTTGTGCTATTTTTTATAAATATCTGAGAAAACATTGCATTGGTCAGTCTGACTTTCCATATAAAGGTCACCTATTTATTTCATTATTCCTTAATTCCTCCTCTAAGTGTGGCATGAGTAAAGCATGCCTTTCAAAGAAATTACTGAATCTTCAAATATTTTATATACTTTCATATTTTCAAAAATTTCTTTTGATGGTTTATTATTAGCAATTAGTAAAGAACAGAGTTTACCATTTGAATACATCTGTCTTGTTTTGCCAGTGACTGCTTCCTGACATCTAATGCAGGCATTAGATGGAATACAATCAAAGTCATTAGTTTGTTACAAGGAAATATTTGCAAGACATTATTTGTAGTTTATTATTCATAACAAACCCTATTTTATTTGTGTTTACTGGTATCAGTCTAAGGCAGGGAAGAAAAATAGACGTCTTTTTATATATATAAATATATATTTATATATATGGAAGTATATTTAAAAATACCATATTATCCATTAGATTAGAACTTCAGCTGTTTACTGAATTCATATTTCAGCTCTCTGCGAACTTTTTTTTGAAGCTAATTGTTTCCAACGTGAATGCCAAGAGAAAATATCTAAAAGCTTTACAGTACATTGCCTACTGCACAGTAGGAAACTGTAACCAATTGTTAGTATATCTGCACAGTACATAGCTGCACTTCATAACTAATTTTGAAAAATTAGTTGAAATTCGTCAATCAAATACTGAGTTAATCTTGAATTTTCTAAGATTCAGTAGAAGAAAATACGATCTTAATTTTACTTTTTATTTTCCTAAATGTCACCCAGTGGGTAATACGAAATAACCTTTCATCAGATCTCTGGTTTAAATGAATGTATTCCTCAAATATAGAGTTGAACACTTTACAAAAGGGCAGGTGCCATGGATTAATATTCATATCATGAACTTCTCTCTTTCTTTGCAACACTGCCTTATCTACCCTTATTAGATGAATGGTAGAAACAAACTGCTATTCCTAGCAATGTCTCAGCATATTGGTTTTAATCAATACTGGTAGATAGACTACAATTTTACCCATAATTATGTCTTAATGCAGACTAAATATTACTTGCATTCCTGCATTGTAAGAAGGTAATTGATGTTTATGCTCTCATGTCTACACTCTCTAATTGTCATTCTTCCTGCAGATTTTCTTCTATCTGTACAAAAATTTGCCAAGAGGAAAAATAAGATCTGAGTGAGCCTCAGACAGACTGAATAATAAAAAGCAAAATATCTTATGTGGGTTTTAGAAAATTACACTTAAAACCACCTCTGAAATTTAAAAAGAAAAACGAATAGGGGTTTTAGGCAAATTACTTCCATTAATGTCATTGGGAATTCTGTGGCTAAGATCCATCTGTAGTGGCTTGCTTTTTTTTTCTTTCAAGTAGCACTGTATTGTCAGGAAATATACTACTGTTCAGTAATTGTGAGGGTATGTGGAGTTTTAGGAACTCATGTAAGGGGGAAGGTAATAGAATACCCATTAAATACTGTCTCCTAGAACTTCCAAGTGTAATTCAGTCTGCTAAAATATTGCTTTTTGGAGMTCTCTTCCCCCTTCTTTGCCTACTCAAATCTGGAGTGTTCTCAGATAATTGCAAAATAAATATATATACACATTGAATATGAGTAATTTCTGAGCTATATCAAGTAATATATTCATCTGCAGCACCTCACCAGCTGTCCTGTGTTATTGCGTTTCTTTCTTGGTAGGCTTGAAGAAACTACATCTTGTGCTGTCTATCCATGGGAAAGGAGTTTTACACTGAATGTCTGACCATATAAAGTTTAATGCAAATGAGCATAAATAGCAGTAATTACTTCTGTAAAGTCATTATTTATGTAGCTCCTCCTACTTAGCTAAGAAGATCTGTAGCCTGGATTTAGCTACATAAATTRGCTTATGCAATCTTCAGTATATAAGTGGTTTTGTTCATAGTAGAACATGTTTTAATGCGCAAATATAAACTTCTTCCACTGTTTAAACCAAAAAACTACTACTCAGCTCCTTTTCAACTGCAAGAGTAATCAGGGCTTATAGGTCCTCTAGGGCGCTTATTGGTCTTTGGAGCTACCTGCAACCTGCTGCACGCAGGTCTTTTTACACTAGGCAGCAGTTTTAGGAAATGTCTCTATATGAATCATGAACAATCCTATCAGAAGGAATTGTTGCTTTGAAATGCATTAATGTGACTGACTGTGCCTAATTTATAAAAGAAGTGTTACTTTGTTGAGGGCAATACATGGTGTATACATTTGGTGTAAATGATGTTACTGCGTCATTAGCAGGAAGCTGCTTCAATTCAGTTGGTACTAAAGAACATTGGGATTTAGACAGTAACTTTAACTGAGAACTATTGTGTTGCCTTGAGGACAAAGGCTTTGTCTGCTCTGCTTTACATGGTCCAAGGCTGCCTTTAAGAATAATGTGTGCCCTTTGCAACCATCTAGGTGATTTGCTTTTACGTCAGACAGGCTTGAATTGAAAAAACCCTGTGGATTAGCCTTTGTGTAGAGCTTCTGCCCATTTTCCATCCACAGAAATCACACACTTTGTGGAAGACTGGTCTAGAGACAGTTTTCCTTCAGAGTATGTAGACATAGACAAGATGATGTTGAACTTTTTCATATCTTTATTTCTTCTCTGCTTCCACTTTGCTTTTAAGGGTTTGTAATCTGCATGCAGAGAGGAACAACTGCTTCATACTCATCTTTTGGGGCCTGCCATGATGGTTCTTCATATTCGTTGGGGATCTAAATCAGCAAACCAAGAACCAAATCAGTGTATTTCACAGTCCCCCCTTCCCCTCTGTGTGGCTGGGCATTTTTTTTGGTTTGGTTTTGGTTTTAATGACACAAGTATTTCACTCTTGTATCTAGGCTCTCCAAATAGTGTTGGGTTGCTTTCATATGGGTTCATGAATTCAAGACTTCATCATATTTTCTCCGGAGGCCTGCAAGACTTACTCTTGAGACTGTAATATTTAGTAATACCTACTGCTGGGAATGCCATTAATTCTAAAAACTTCAACAGCTTTCTATATTACCTTACTTTTGCCCAGCAACCTTGCTTCACATCTCGTTTCCTTCACACAATCTTATATTCATGTGATGCCTTAATCAATACAAGAACCACCTGTGGCATATTATTTTCTCTGAATTTGCTGCTATAAATGGTGGCAAATGGGCTGCATAGTAGGAATACCAGTTCAAGAATCCTACTGCAAACATTAAATGAAAAAGCTCTCTGCAGTAAATAGTGTTCTGACAAGAGCAACAGGAAAATGGTTCACTTTTTGCACATTCTTTCTTCCTTACCATAGTAAGCAAGGCCTTGCTTACTGCTGCTTAACAGAATAGCTTTACAAATGTAAATGTCATTGCTTCTGCTTTGCATGCATTTTTAGTTTAAATTGCAATTGTACTGCAGTTGCTAAGAGTCTGCTGAAGTCTGATTCTGTGAAACTTCTTTGAAACACAAATGGTCAGCCTAATGTCATTGATCAAATTGGGTCTGAGAATAGTTTACCAGATTGCCTTGTGCAGTATGTGTATTTGCACTCTATGGCTGTGACCATGCTGCTATTTCACCCACGAATAAAAAGTTTCTGTACATGTGTAATTCAGATTTCTTGTAATTTCTTGTTGTATTAATTTAAGTGAATATATTGTTAATTCAACTACTATAGCCTGTATATATTTTAACAATGATAAATATTTTGGTACCTCTCTTAATGAAATACTTTCTTTAATAATAATTATTCCTTTAATTCTTTTTGTTATTATTATTTTTAGTTACTATATAGTAACAAAGTACCCCTACTGCAGAATTAGCCTTAAAGGTAATGAACACAAAACTGATTATCTGCCTTTTCACTGTATTTATTCATATGACTAATGATAATTTTTCATTATAAAATGTTAAACAAGCAAATAACTTTGCACTCCTTTTTTCATCAGAGTATCTGTAATTAATGGTTTATGGTTATTGAATTATTTAAATTTTTGTCACATGTCAAGGACAATCTACCATATGTTTTACACTAATTAGTATTTTGTTTATTTTAGGAATTCTATTAATTCAGAAGCTACTTTTTAAATAGAGCCAGCATAGAAAAGGATGCTTTGTCTGACTTTYGCAAAGAAATAAGGCTCCTCTTCTTTATCAGTAGCCCACTCTGGCAGACACATACCCAGATCCTCAGCAGAGGATTCAGGCAGAGAAATAAGTGAGGTTACACTAGTTTGTCTTTTAAAAACCACAGAATTAAGGGAAAGTCAATATGCTTCTATGTGCAACATCCAAGGTCTGTAAACACTAATTTACTTTCAAAAAAGGAAAAACAAGCAAAATGCACGTGATACATATTTAAATGGGGCTAAGAAATGAGCTTTACTATTTGTGAAATGGCAGGTGTATTTTCTTAGTTCTAGAATGTCGTCTACCTTTACGGATCAGCTCTGGTCTTTCTTATAAATAGCTTTGTACCTTCTTGGGCATCACTGTAAATTAAGAGTCCCTTTGACCATCCTTCTCTACACCCCGTATTGCTCATATGAAGTCCTTCTAAATAAGACTTGGTACTATGCCAGTCTTATTTAGCAAACATGGCATTTCTGAACAATGATGATGTTAAAATGTTAGTGTCACAGTTTGACCTGGTGTGAGACAAATTTAATTGGTTAAATACAGGTAAAGGACAGTTCTATGAGCCACTTAGTGTTCCTGTGACGTCTCTGTGAAAGGAATGTTATAAAAAACATCTAGGAAGTGATGCAGACTGGCTCTCACTTCCTATCTTGCTCCCTGGCTCCCTGCTGACCCACGAGAGGCAGTGGCTCTCCCCCGGGCCAGGGGCCCACGGCCCGGGGGGCCAGCGGGGGCAGCCGGCCTCACTCTCCACCGGTCCTGTACAATTCCGGACCTGAGAGGAGCTGGTCTGATGCCATCTGGACCAAGGCCAAGTAGCAAAGCCACCAAGCTGAGAGAAGCTGAGCTAAGCGAAGCCAAGTCAAGCATGCCACGCAGAAAAAAAACCCTTTCGAAGGTGTACTGGTGAGATCGAAGAGCGACCTTGCTTTTAAGATAAGGCAGAGGATCTACGTAGCAGCCAAAAGACTTACTAAAATTTGGACGGCTGCCAGTGCCGAGAAACAGAATGGGGGAGGAAGGAGCCTTGTGCCCGGGAAAGCAAACTTCATTACAGTGGGAGCATGTAATTGTTATAAATACTTTTGTAGGCATTTTCTGCAAATATTAACCTCTTCTCTAAGCTAGGGAGAAAGGAAAGCAGTCACGTGAAAGACTAAATATGGAGTCCAGTAGCCAAAGGGAAGAGAAGACAAGGAGTGGCAGGAAGTGCCAGAGAAGCCACCTTTACCAGCATCGAGATGCATCTTTTTTCTGTGAGCTGTGCGGTGTGATCTGGAATAATACCAAACTAAGTTTCTCTTTAAACCACAATATGAGCCATGGGGAAGTGAGAAATTTGCAGCCTAAATTAAGAACATTTTTATGTTGTGTGCAGATGAAGCTTGCAGCCTTTGGAGATTATGAGTAAAGCAGGAGCCTGTTGCCTTTGGTGCCTTTAGGCTGGAATGACTTACTCTTAAAATGTTTAACCCCATCAGACTTTTCTTATGACCCACAAACTGCGAAGTGTTTGTGGGAGAGAGGATACACCACTGCAAAAATCTGGGCAGGCTGTGGTGTTTCTGGCAGGTTTGGAACCACGCTGAAGATACTTCTTTAGGGAACCGTCTTCTGTGGGATGGATCCCACTACACTACAGAAAGAACTCTCTTTATCCCATGAGGTGGCAATAAGAMCTCTTAATCATAAGATCAGAATCCCATGTTTATGTCCTTTATGTGATCAGTGAGAAGGATTGGAATGTGTGGGAGGAGAATGATATTTATGCCTTAATATTTTTCATTATTTTTATTCTTTCTATTCTTAATAGTGTTAGTGAAATAAATATTTAATCATTTTTCAAGTTTGCAACCTGTTTTTGCTGTCTCCTCTCCTCTGAAGAATTAAGYGTGGGGATCTGGAGTTTGCCTCCAGGTTAACCCTTGACAGTTAGGATGTTTTAAGAGATGTTGATAGTATTTGTGTGTTAAGACAAAAAAAAAATAGCACTAGGAAAGGAGCTTTTATACCTTGGAAAAGCATTTGTGTATATTTAAATCAGTTTCTTTGCAGAGCCTCATTTGGATTATATTGTAAATGGTTTATAACTTATGATTTGTAACAGTAGTAATTTGTGCGGTCAACCATCCGTGATCTTTTTTAGTTCACATACATATCAGAAAATCTGATATTGTCTCCACTTTCTTTGATTCTTTCATTGTCTCCATTGTACTTTGAAAAGTTTACTTTAGATTCAGTCTGTTGGGCACAAAGAAAGGTTCCTTTACAGTTCTAATATGTTCTGTATGGATACATTTCATCAGGCTGATGCACTATAATGCAACAAAAAACCATGAAATGCCATACAATTTGTCTGATTAATTTGTTTGGAGACTGTTCAAAACTATTTTGCTTTATTGAAACTGATAAAAATATCCTGGGATGCCACAATATAGTATTGTAGTTCATGTAATCATTCCAGTTTTATTTAAATACTATATATATATAATTTCTTCAATTGGTAGTGTTAGGTGAAAATATTTTGTTTACATATCATAATGCAATACAAGAAAAAATAACAGAAATATGTGTAATAGYGAGTCTATAAAGTCCTCCACATGAATGTTTATACAGAATTAGTATGTTTTACTTAATACCATGATGTTTGCACATTTACATACTTTGTAATAGTATGTGGGTAGAATTTTGTTATTTTCAGGCCAACTAGCATTAAAACCCCAGAACACCGCACAAATGCAGGTGGAAGTAAATGTCATTATGAACAATTCGTTTACTGAACATTTCGAAAGTTTGCTTACCTCTCTCACATTCCAGGACCCTGAGAGGTTTGTTTATTTGTTTGTGTGTTTCCCATCAGGATGAGCAGTTCCTATTTCCCAGAGCATATGGACTTAATTTTCCTAAGTKATAGGTGCTTATAACATTGGCTTATGAGCAGAATTCATTGCTTCTTAGTGGTTTTCTAATTCACAGAATTTATCTTTTGATATTAAGGAAAAAACTGTATTTAATGCACCTTCAGTATAAATTTTTCTGCATTTTCTACCTGTGTGTTTTCCAGTGAAAAGTCTAATATAGCCAGGTTTCTCTAGGCAGGAAGTTAATTTCTGAGTTCAGAAATGTTACACCCAGTCTAATCACTGGTTAATTTTGAAATAACTTGAGGCTTATAGGCTTTTCTTTCTGTGTGGATGCACTTTGCTGCTACCAAGCATCTTGCTGGCCAAAGGATTATCATACTGAGGCTGGTCTATAATCTGCTAACAAAGTTTTTTTTAGYAGTTTGAATGGCAGCTTAAAATTAAAGTTTGAGTATTTTGCGGAAACTAAGCTATGAAAAGCTCAAAAATCTTCAGCTGAAATTAAAGAAAATAAAGATATTAGAAAAAGGAAGTTCTGAAAAGATATTTTCAGTTAATGACCTCTTTCCTTGAAATCTTAACACGTTCCATTAAAAAAACAACACACACATTTCTTTAATTTTAAAATTTCATCTCAGTAATTTTCTTTGTACTCCAAACTTTGCCAAGTTTGTTGCACTCTGTTCTTGCTAAAAAGTAATTCTCTACATTTTAGTTGTTTGAGGATTAGATGGCTTTGTAGTTCAGTTAATGGTAGCTAAACATTTCTATGTCCCTGTGAATTAGAAAATATTTTTGTGTTACTGATTATAGCTTTATTGTTAACATCAGTTTCAAACATCCTTTGTAGAGTTTATACAGCTGTGTGACTGCACAGAATTAATTTCAGGTGATATTTTTCTGTTACTCAGACAAAGACAGGTAGTAAATCTTCTGAAATTATTCAGATGGTAACTGGGCAAAAGGCTATCCAAAGATATACTATTAAAAGACGTATTTATTGGTGTAGAAGTATTAATTTCTTTCTGTATATTTATATGTACAGTCTGGAGGCATTTAAGACTAAATGAACCTGTTCAGAGCACAAAAATAACAAATCCTTGGTGTATATGGATAAAGTAAAACAGTGCAATTAGTACTGAAAGGTAATCAGTATGCTCTCTTTGTTATCAAAGGCTAAAATGCTTAAAGATGCCCATTAGAAATTGCAACAAAAGAAAAAAGTTATCTGATTTCTTCTTTTTGTTAAAATAAGAAAAGAAAAATCTATCTTGTAATTGAATGAAATTTGAGTGTTTTGCATTTAGCCTATTCCTAATGCTATTTTTACTGGCATGAACTTATATAGCAACAAATATTTGAAGGATTGCAGCACCCAAAATAAAGAGCATCTTTTTGAGCAAATATCGTATAAAATCAGAGTTTGAAATTTTGGGGACAAATTACTGCCTTGAGTAGATTTTCATGTTTCAAAATTACATCAGGGGAAAAGTCCCAGTTTTACAGGGACTTGTGCAGTTGAATTATGAGAGTCTCCCAAGATAAAGGGACGGAGACTGCATGGCCCCATTGGGTAATGTGTTCCAGCACTTAATCACAGTCATTGTGGCAGGGAAGGGTGGTGAAAAGTGAAAATCACTAGGAGAGTTTAAAAACAGGTTATATAGGACTCTTTAGACATCAGGCAAAGTGTAGCTGAATTTACTTTAGAGCAGGATGGCGGAGGAACTAGACTGTCTCATTTGGATCATGTACGTGTGTGATTTTATGATTTTTGTGATAACTAATTCTGCAAATAATATATTTTTCTGCTTTTAATTGCAGCAGGAAAAGAATCATGAAAGCACAAGAAATAAAGGTAAGTGCCAATTATTTTCAAAATGTGGACATTCTTATAATTATCACAAATGTAATATTCATTATTGGTAAAAACCATTCAGATGGATTGTTTGCTGAGTATTTTGGTGTTTGAAATGACAAAAATATATTCAAGAAAGGGCCTGAAATGTAGAAAGTAAATGTATTAGCTACTATTTTTGGAACTCTGAGATGGACAACACTGATTGCTGTACTCTGGATGGGATGGGCTGCACAGCTTCTCACTAAGTTTGTGTCCTTGACTATGGCTGGTTATTATAGTTCAGTAAAACATCAGTACCATCAATTTACCTTCTCCCTTTCCATTCAGTAAATCTGAAAGTGGATGTGATTCCAGTTTGTGCATAAATTAATCATGTTCTTAATAGGGTGCCTTGCAAAATGACTGTTGTGGGTGGGTTTTGTGTACAATTTATATTTTCACTGCACCTTACTCTGTGCCAGTGGCTAAGAACTATGTGAAATAGAATATTCAGGTTAAAGAAATAGCCTTGTATTGAGAAAATTAAGACTTTTGAAACCCAAATTGTGGATTTCATGCTTTTTTCTTTCCCTAATATAAAGTCTGTTAAGAGACAGAACATCCAAATCTCTTGGTTAAAAATTGCTAAAGAAGCAATGAAAACCAAAATTGCCAATAGTGGCAAAGATTGTTCTCTTGATATTTTAGTTTATAGAGATAGGAGATACTTTAAAAAGGAAAACAAATGGAAGGTAGGAGAAAGAACACCGTTAAATGTTACAAAGAGAGGAGGGAATTAAGTGACAAACTAACCCATATATTTTTATTGCCTTAGGAAGCAATGTGTAATCGTATCACCTGAGTTAGCTGTTCTTCATTCAGTTATTTATGTATTGCAGCACTCATTCATCTCGATTTGCTTGCTTTCTCTCTCACTGAGGCTAAATACAAGCATCTAAAGGCAAACTAAAGTTGCTGGTTGATTGGAGTTGTGTCAGGACAATTACATTATTCATGATGATATGATAATTTACATAATCTGAATGACCTATGGTCCTTCATTTGAAGAGTGACCATGGGAAAAATAACTGAACCAAAAAATCACCTCAATTTTCAACCAACTTGTGATTTATAATTTGCTTTTCTGAGGTAATACAATAGAAAGTTGAATCTTCTCTAGATGTAGTGAGTGTATCCGTGATGTACTGTTCAAAAACGTTTCCACTCTTATGACTTCATAAAAATTATAAAAAAGACTGTGAAAACTCAGATTAGATTACAGAAATAAGATACGCTTGAATACTTAATTTTAGAGCAATTACAAACTTTAAGCCTCTATCTACAAAGAAGGATCCTGAAATGGGCCGTTCTTTATGGATGTTTTTGATTTATATCAGTTATATTATTATGTTTGACAGTCTTTCTCCTGCACTCCAGCCTATGCTGTTGTCAGGTGGTCATTATGGTATGTATGTGAGCAACAAGCAAAAGTATGAACAAACTAATGAGCTAGATGGGAGTGCCCATCACATTCATTAGCTGTTAGTTTAGTTAACTAACCGTGGAAACAATTTTCAAAGGATTATAAAATATTGCCCACAATTACAACCAAAGGAACCCATTAAACTCTACTTGAAGTGAGATGTTCATTATCTCCAAACAGGCAATGAAATTGGGTCTCAGCTGCACAAAATTTGTTTTGATTGTATCTGTAATATCTCTTGAGGAAATTTTTAACCTACTAAACTTCCTGCAAGATATGGTTGTCTCTGCCTAAACTGATAACTCAACTTGGAAAATTTCAGTGGTCTGGAAGACTATTCGTGCACAGAGTGGTCTTCGGAACATATATCTGTATCTACAGATACACTTTATTGCATAATGCTATTTTGGGGTGGGTTTATGCTTGGGGTTTTTTTTGTGATGTTCTCTTTTCATATTCTTTTAATTTCTTACTTGTTTTCACATGTTCTTTTGCCATGTAATTGCAAAGTTTCAGAAAGATATTTTTATTTCACTTGTAACTTACATCATATGAAATCTTAAATCTCTTTCTACCTAAAACACTGGCTGGTTCAGATGAAACAAAACTAAATTTATGTTTCAGCATTTTTGTGTTGTCAGTGAGCAACTGCTCTTCACATGCAATATCTAATGTTTTGTGTTCTGCATGTGTTCTGGTGAAATAGGTAAATTTTCCTCAGGTCCTCAGTACAAGGTTCTAACAATATTCCTTGCACTCTGCATATTGCAGCCACTACATATGGTAAAAGCAGAAAATGTTTTCTGTGATTTCTTAAGTGTTCTGACACTTTCAGAAGCAGTGCTGTCCTCTTAATTCAGAGGACAATTACAGCTCATCCTTATCAAGTGAAATGCTGGAGTTTCTGTTGTGCCTCATAACTTCCATTGATATCAGTATTTCAGTATCTAATTTTTATTAATAATTTCATTGGATTATATTTTTATAAGAGGGGAGGATTTTGCAGCACAATTCAAGTCAAATGCTTTCTGACTTGAGCAGGATCAAGATAGTAGTAAAAAGGACCATTTTGTATCTTTTATTATAAATGCCTAGTAAATTTTTCATTTAACCTAATTTATTGCTATAAAATAAATCTGATTCCTATTCATTTTTAAGGACATTTTCATTGTTTTGTAGTGTTTGTTTTTTCCTCCCGACACATTTCTGACCTGCTTGTTTTTCCCATCTGTTACTTCTGTTTTCAGTGTCTAAGTCAATCACACCAAAATAGAAGCCAATACTCAAACAGACCCTGACACTAATCCCATCTATTTCTGATCTGTGATATTCTTTTTCTTGTTTTATTTAACAAATAACAGATCTTTTTGTACACTGAGAAAAACAACACTGCTTTTATGTAAAATACTGTGTTCACATTTTAAAATTTTATTCTATGCTGGTAAACTTCTTCATGATTCTGAGAATTTTTGGGGCATGAAAATGATTTTCACCAGGGCAAAATACAGATGCAATTTGTTTCATAACACTTCTATAATATGAAAGAAATAACAACGCAAATGATCACCAACTAAACCTTGCTAACTTTTAGTTCCTGGCTTGAAGTCACAGTTTGACCTTCCTTAAATTTCTTTTTTGGTGTCAACTCTTTCAGACAAAAGAATGTTTTATTCCAAACCTGTATTGGAACATAAAATAGGTATTTTCCGTGATGAATTGGAAACATCAGAAATTGTGTTACGTTTAAGCAATGTGAAGAATTTTCTTCCCCTCCTATGCTTCACTTTGGAGACATTAATGTGTTTTTAATAAAGAACATTATAAACTTTAAAGTGGAAATAATTTCTGACAATGTTATTCTGGAAAACTTTTACTTCAGGAGTATCAGAAGGTTGACTAATGACATATCAACTATTTGCCAAACTTGAAAGGCGTCTCAATTCCTTTTTTCAGAAAAAACACTGGCACACAGGAAATAATGAGCCACAAAAATATTTCAGTTAACTGGTAGCATTTCTGATCAGTTCCTAAGCTCGGTCATGATTTGAATTACAGTACAATAATTTTCTTTTTTGAGAATTTAGAAATTTTTATATAGAGAAGCAGTGTGTAATGTGTTTCTAAAAAACCCCAGCAAAATCAGAAAAAAAAATCCCGAATTTAGGCTGAGAGTAAGGTGATTGTTTTGTTGATATTGAACAATGATATGATAGTGTACACTCATTGTGTAAGTTGGGCTATTTATTTTAGCAGCTTAAAGAACGCTTATTGGAAAATAGAAAAAGTGCTCCACCTAAGATTTGGAAAGTATGCACTTTTCATAGCATTTACAAAATATGCATGCAAATAATCTTAATTATATTAACTTGAAGAGTTTTACTTTAGTTAAGTGCACTTAGGTACCAGCTGTATAGGATGCTTTTAAAATGTTTCATAGCTACTATTGATCTGAGCTTTGAACATCATTAACACTCAAAACTAAACCGTTTAGAGAATTTTGACTGACATAATTTTAATTACAACTGGAGTTTCTGATTGTACTCGGTACTTCTCATTTTATGCTTACCTTAATTATCTCAATGTAAAACTGTTGTTGACTCACAGATCAGTTTCAAAAACATAATTCTCTGTGATTATCAACATATTGCCAGACTCTTATGATATCATTAAAAAACATCTGTTCCTTTAATAATCTTTAGCTACCAAAATTGAAGAGGAAGCCATATAGGCATCACTTGCATRTCTTACTTGCTTTTTACTGCTTAAAATTTAGCATACCTGCACAACACTTGTGGTCTTTTCTGGGGTTCCAGATTGGTGTAATCATTCCTATACAATGTTAAATGTAAGACAAGAAGGAGTGAAAAAAGCTTCAGATAGTTCAAAATGGAAAGAATTTGAGGGACTAAAGCAATAATGCCTTATTTAAATAATAACTTGTAAAAGCAAAATTGTATCTGGAGATACTCTCAAATGCCAGTGGGAGAACAAACTGTTAGATCTATCCTGCAATATGTCTGGCTGTTATTACTTTTGAGAATGGACAAAGCTATGTATGTTCTGATGCAGAATACATGATATCAGCATCCTTTGTCATGTTAAACCCATTAACTGTGGCAAAAAATACAGTTCATTACTTTCTGTAATATATCCAGTGATTCATTATGTCTGCTCAAGCAAATGATTCTTAATTTGTATTTCAACAGACCTGTATTAATTGTGTATGGTTAGAATCTGAATTGCAATTCTCCTGGACTGAACTGATTAATGTTTTAGTTTGTCACACTGTAGTAGCTTCTCTACTAGATCAGTGCATTTCAGAAAAAAATGTACTATTTTAGGAAATATGTGTAGCAGCAAACAGGTTAGTAAATGTTTGTCCAAGAGTGTTGTTTTCGTTGGAATGCAGCTACTAAATAATCTGACCCAAGGAGTTCTTTGTTCTGAAGTTCTTTTCTTTGTCATTATTTTCCAACTTACCTGAGTGAATAAACTTTGAAGCATTGATATGAGGATTGTTTGAATTAAGTATGCCACATATTATCCTCTTTATCCTGTTTCATTCTCCTCCAAGGCCTAGTCAACTGAAACTCAAATCTCTTCTGTCACTTAAGAATTGCCATATGAAATACAGTTCTGTTTTAYACCTGAATAATTCTCCTTTCCCTTTCTTACAAAAGGCTTACCGACACAGTATTATTAACTGCATGTTGTGGTGTTTTCTTTATTTATTTATTTATTGGTATGGCTTTAGCATGATTAACAYTTATAAAAATTATAACCCTAAATTCTGAGTCATTTCGGAGTCAGATTATGAAATGTATTTAAAAGAAACAAATTTCTTTATGTGTGAAAATAATTTTAATATAACAGTTAATCTTAGAACCTTGTTTTTCAACAGGCCCAAAGCTCGTTTTGAGAAAGTAAGGTGTGTTGGTCAGTGTCAGATATCAGTTCTAGGCAATATCTTTGATAACAGTGAGATTACCCAGACATAGAAAGTATACATTAAGAGCAAGGTCTCTCCTGTACATACAGTTTTGTAAAAAGGTTTTCTTATATTCTTTTTCAAACAAAGCATTATTTGACTATGCTGAATTCCAGTTTTGATATCTATCTGTCGATACACTGCAGTATTTGTAGAATAAACTAGTCAGACCTGCTACCAGTGTAATGCCATGGACATAAACAGTGTAAACTGCACAAATATGTTTGGCTCATCAGTTGTTGTCTTGAGGTAAACATACTTTATCTTATCAAGAAAGTGATTAAAAGTGCTAAAGTAATAACAAGTGAAACTACATGGTGTATTATTTTACAGAATTGCAACATTTACCTTAATCCAAGTTCCAGACCTACATTCTATACCAGTGAAAAATTGTCTGCAGTTTTGGTGTCAGGCAAAAAACAGCATGACATAGAATTTCTGGAGTGTTATGTTACAAATTACGTCTGCATTTCCAGAGAGGAATTATTTCCACCTTTATGTTGCTTGGCTCCAAAGTCTCTAAGTCCATTTTTGCTATGAGCAAGTATATATACTGAAAAGATAGTAAGTAAAAACCAAAAGAGTCAGAATGAGACTAAAAAATTTTTGTTAATTACACAAAAGTTCACAGCTGTCAGTGTATATTCAAAAAATCAATTGGAATAATCAGATGCATCTGTAATTTTTCTTAAATGAACATGTCCATTATTTCTGCTACTAATTAAAACTATGTGAGGGGATTTACACATGTTCTGATGACCACTACAGAGATAGTGGTCATACAAGCAGATGATAATGTATATATATGATCATAGATACATTATATGATAATGTATGTATTATGAAAGTGGAGAAAATATGAAGGCAAAAATGTTCTACAACTGTGCTGTCTTGCATTCATAAAAGGATGAAATTAATGTAAGATGTGTCTGACTTGTTAGCAGCTTTAGGAATTATACATACAAAGAATTTCTTTCTTCTTTGGATTTTCTTTATGGCGGAGAAATGTACATGTGAGTTTGGTTTTCTTCTTACATGTAATATTCATGATATTCAGGAATTTGGAAGGGAAAAAAATGGTCTGTGTCAAAATTCCAGGCAAGAACTCTTCTCCAAAATGATATATCTATACTAACAAGAGATACAATGGTTATTTCTGCATGTAGTAGCATAGTAGAGCTAACACAAGTGATTGGTATCCCTATCTTGTATTTTTTAAAAAATTCATCCATGTCCTCCTAAAATTTAGGTTGCATTCTGTTAAATTATTAAATCTGTTTCAAAGCAGATATTGTGAACTTGACAACAGAGAATACATTCAGTGGTATTCATGAAGTTTCTCTCTGTAGTGCACAAACACTTAATTTGAAGAGATACAGTAGAGAAGACATTCAACACGGGCAGGGGAGGGAAGTGCTGAATACTGACCGGAACATATATTCATTCCTATTAAGGCTTTACTAGCTTTAAARAAGTCACTCAGAGGATGAGTGTAGTAATTTTGGTTATTTAAATTTAAATGTATTTGTAGTCTGAATTTTAATCATGTGTGACCCACGAAAGACTTTGAATAACAGTACAGTTTGATTTTTTTTTCATGTAAATTTCGTTTTAAAGTTTCCATGTAAAAGTAGCTACTGTTTAACTTGAACATTATAGTGAAAATACTTTCAGGAGTAGGCTGAGAAGAGTTAATGAATATGACTTGACTTTAAGTTAGTCTATTCTTTTATTATTAATAATGTTGAGGTTTTAAAGTTAAAAATTAATGCTAAAAGCTTTCTAATTTTATATATTAAAGTTCTTCTTTGTGCTTAAGACAATGTGTATTTTCAATAACGGCTTTAGTTTACCTCTTTCTTTCATCTTAAAAGAGTTACACAAACCACAGATGGCTTTATGAAGTAATTTGAATTAGCTCTTGAGCACTGAAGACTTGCACTAAATTCACAGAGAAARTGTACTTGGATCCTTTAATACAGATATATATACATTAGTACGGTGTCTATAGGCTATGCATGTCAGGTTTCTCACATGTAGTGAATATTCATTTGATTACACTAACAATAGAAATCTAAATGTAAAATGGGTCATTCCCTGTGCAGCTTAGCTGGTTTAAAATGCTACCTACCTTCTTCATGTATCCTACTCCTTCATTCTCAGAATGAAGAGCAAAATATGATTTGCATCAGCACCTCAGGTATCTTATTTAAGTTTGGCATATAATAGCCAGGTGGAGCAGGCTATTTCACACCACTTGTGATGTAGCAGGCAATTATTATGACCAAAAATAAACAAATGAGAATGACAGAAAGTGCAGCTCTGTGTAACAGACTSTTGAAGGCAGATCTTCCTGTCTTAACAATTTGAAGTTTTCCTTTTAGAACAGATTTTCAAAAAGAATAGTGTATGTCAGAAACTATCCTATGCTGTTAAACTAGAAACATGCATTTTATTTGTGAATAAGTATACAATGAAATAGCTAAAAAATCCCTATTAGAATTTTTGGGACAGCAACTTCTGCTATTGRTTTTTATTTGCTTATAGCATAACCCTTGCTTTATCAGTAGATCTCAGTGTTATCTCCAGATGTTTATAAAATAGTCTGTCATCATACCTTGCTACTGAACAAAAAGGGGACTATGATATGATATTTACATAACTGAAAAAGATATACATAATAATAATTTTAAATGATCTGATTGGCTGTTTTAAAAATCCACAGAAATCTTTACAAGGTCTACAATAATTTTTTTTAGATATGAACTTAAAACCCAGTATACGCAGTAGTTCAATTAGACTATTCATAAAGAAGTGTTTAAAGTTGAGAAAGCATTTTCATGAAAGAAAAAGTGAAGTTGAGGAGGAATACACAATATTCAGAAGCAAAAGATCTGGTATACTTACTGGTAATCCAGATATAAATGCTAATTGATTTATATTCTTTTAAATAAATACCTGTAAATAGGTGTCTTTTTCACTCAGATATGAGGCCACTGGTTTTTATTGTATATTTATAACACTAATAGCTATCAACATAACTTTCATATAGGTTTTCTGTGCTGTTTGTAGGCTATAAATGTTTAAGAACACCTATGCAGGAAAAAACCTGACACATTTGTTACACAGAAGAAATGTCCATACTCATGCCCTCTAAAACAGAATTACCTTTTGCATTCATTTTGAATTCTTCAGACTATTGATTATGTATTAAAAACATATTTTCTTATATCAAATAACTCTTGCAAGCAACTTAAAGGACAATCAGAACTTGTATAAACTTGAAAAATGAGTCTGTTGAACATGGTTTCCACCTCAACTCTTACTCCCAATTATTGCAGCACTGTATATCATTCAGATGCTGGTTGAAACAATTACAGTATTCATTTTTTGACTTTGAATAGCAAAGGTTGATGTGTTTCATTATCATTAAGGTCATGTTCTAGTTTATTCCAAGCACAGCCTTTTGCCACTTGCTGTAGACTGTAGAACATGATTAACAGTGTCAGATCCTGTTAACGTTTACATCATAACTGGAAGTAGATATTACAGTGAAGTGCAAATTAAAGACTGCTAAAATGCCTGCCACTAACAATTATGGTGGGACAGTATAAAATTTCTCATTTTTTTCCAAAGGTCAGAGTAATAAAGCTGCATGGCACATTATCATAAAGGGTGGACCCAGCTGTCTGTTTAGATTATGCTTAAGAGTCTAGTGTTTCTAAGGAAACTTTGCAAGGAATGAATACATCCATTTTAACTAGCAGTTTAAATGTGGGTAATTATTATACCTTATTCTGAAGGGATCCAAACCAGAGGTTGCAGTGACTCAAATGTCTTTCTGCATTTTAGTTTGCAAATATAAAAGTTAGATTTCTTTTATAAATTTCTTTTTTAATCCTTATATTTAAAGTAGCTCCCCAAGACCTGAAAACCTAATTCCTTAGGTGAATGAGCGGTAAACGAAACTGCATCAAATATTAAAAATAGACCTATCCACATATATTCCTATGTGACACAAATTAGAACTATGAGGAACTGAACTATTTAAATTAAAGATGTTAATTCTATTAAAACAATGGATAGRTATAGCTTAAAATTTAATTCAGTAGAGTAAAATTAAAAATTATATTTATATTGTAGCTATTCAAGTGATTAGTACAAAAAACATACAAAACTTTTTGATTATGCAGTTGTGTACATCTTTAGCAAATGAATACAACTTTCTAAACTTTCTTCCTAATAAAAATTCAGGTCATTTTTCAAAGTAGCTTTTTAAATGTTTGCTGAAATGTAAAAATTAATTTGCTATTATTAAAAAAAAGTGTGGTGTTTTTTTTTTTTTTTCCTTAAATACACATAAGTACACCCTGTGAAGTAAAAAGGAGACTACTGATGTGGCAAGAAGTTGCCAGTAGAGTTACTAAGATATAGATCTGAATAGATTACTGAAGGAATTGAATGATTTTTCAGGTTTATGTTGAAAATAAGATTAAGTATGATGACATAAATTTCAAGAAACTGGAATAACCTTTTTTGCAATAGTCAAGAACTAACAAAGGAAAATAATAAAAAAAGTTTATCAACATATAACGAGTAATCAAAATGCCATAAATCCCCCAGATGTTCATAACAAGGTTTTCCTAGCAGAAGTAGAGAAACACTAAAAAGTGTTTCTTTAAGTAATATGACATTACTTAAACCTCACCTGACATACCACATCTATGTCTGAATGTTCATGTTTTAGATTGAATTTAATTTAATCATGAGCAAATAGAGAGAAGGGTTACTCTAATGATTAGACAGTATTTTGTAAGTAAAACTTGTTTTTCCTAGCGGAATGGAATACTTGAAAGCATGTTGGTAAAAATGCTTGAAAATAGCATGGAACTCCCCAAACAAAAAGTTACGTAGATTATAATTATTTTAAACAAGAGGCAGTCCTCCTTGCATGCAGCAAGGCATTTCTCTGTGTGCARTTTTTCCTCTTTGCRTGAATTAATATGATATCAAAAATGYTATGTGTGATTGTGTGCAAATAATAAAGTAAAAATTGAATGAAACCGGTTTCAAGAGGAATTTCCCTGGTTCTGTGAAACTAAGGAGAAGATTTGGTGCTTTGCCTGTACACAAATTTGTTTGAGTTCATGCAAAGTGATGCATTAATGAAAGGAAAACATCAGGAAATTGCCTGAAAGAGATGGYACAAGGAGCCACTCAGCCTCTCCTTTGAATTGAAGCAAGACTTCTCTTATCTGGAAGACTAATCTAAGATGTCCTGTTTATAGGGCAAGGTAAAATGTTTCATTTGGGTTATGATAAAAATCTCTGGTTTTTTACCTTCATATTCCTGTGTAAAGATAACTTTATTTGTTCTGCCATGGCCTGGATCRTTTTCTCTAAAATTTTCTTTTTCCGTGTTCTTTCCCACCAGTGCCCCATTTTGTATAAGCTCTATCTCCTTTTTTCATACCAGCCATTCATACCTTTCAAGATTTGATATGGCAGAAAGTAATCTGTGTTCTTAGGGGAGAACATGTATAAGGCTTAAAATGCAATCTCCTTTGAATATCCAAGGGTAGGATATGCTTTTGAACTTTCAAAGCTTTTTAGAGATGAAGTATTTGAAGTAACTTTCTTCATAGTCACAGGACATAGCTTTCAGTTTCAGATTCCAGAGAGGAGTGAACTCTATGGGACAGTCTGAGGGAAAGAGTTAAGGTGAACATTCAGTTTGGATCATGTCTTTACAGGCATATTTTTTGTAAATCAACCTATGCTTCCATCACCTTGGAGAGTCTGATGAATCTTCAAGAAAGAATTGTATTTTATTAATTAATAGGGATTCACATATTTTCTAATTTTTAAAATATTATCTGAAATCATATTAYGGTAAATTCTGACTGATTCTTAAASATTTTTTAAATTTATATGATGTATAAATAACTGTCAGAAAAAGTTTGACTTTCAAAATTGTTTACAAAAGTTGACAATAATGTTTGCTACATTTCATTTTGCTCAGCTATGGAAAGGATATCCATATGGTATCATTGCAATGACAGTAAAAAACCTGTAATTCTGTGTGGCCCTGCACAACTACATAAGTGGAGGCTTTTGGCTGTGTAGGCAACAGTTATTGATCAAAAAGCTGTTTATCAGAATTTCCAGCCTGGGTAAGAAATACAATAGGATAGACTTTCGTCAATGCACGTATCAGAATTTTCTTGCACAGGAGTTGGTTAAAAGGTAAATCCATGGTTGATAAAGTAATGACTGATTGTTGGTTAAATAATCTCAGAGATTTGATGTGAATTGTTACATATCTAAATACCGTTCTATAAGCAAGTGTCTTTATATTCAATAGCAAAGTGATAGAGGAGGATGCTTGCTTCTCTTCACGCTTGCTGCACTTTGTAGCACCTAGAATTTATTTGCACATTTGTTTCCCAAGCTATAAATTTTTATTTTTCTAGCATTTGGTGTCCTGCTAGACTTAACCTAAGCGTAGGCTTAGATTGCTATGCTGGCAGGATGTCAAAACAAAAATTCTCAATAATACGGTTCAAATTACTCTCTATTTAAATTATGCACAAAGAACACAGATAAAATTGTGAATGCTGGCCCACTAGCAATAATCAGTCAAATCTTAATGTTTTTATTCTTTTAAAACACCATAAAAATCAATGACAACATTGCTTTAATGGAAATTTAAGAAAATKTTTAATTATCTCAGAAATAAATAAATCCAGGAATATTAAAGCAAACACTTTTCTTGGTTTTATAAAGTCTTGCATAGAGCTGATTAAATGAAGGTATTCAGAAGGAAGGAAAGATTAGAGAATTTTAGCAAATAGAAAGACATACAAAAATCCCATTTGTATTATAAGTGCTACCAAGGGTCTAATAAGTACACATTGATTCTTCCTCATAAAATGTAAAAGCTGTGATTTTGTAGCTTTAAGGACAATTGCCCACTAAAAATGCATTACAAATGGGGAGAAAGAAAACCAATAAAAATATTGTGGTATCAAAATCATAATTTCTGTGCTCAAAGGATCATACATATAGGCTGCACTCTGGTCTAATTAGCAGTAATCTGACCTTCTGTCCCCAGAAACACTGAAAAATCTTATTACTCTTTATCATTTTAACCGACATCTCAAAATAAAAGGATTACATAGAGTTATGAGTATCATTAAGGAAATAACATTGGCAGAAGTGATACAGAATGACAAAAGCTAAAGAGAATGTATTTATATTCCTTAAACATAGTCTTTCGAAGGTGGTTCAACATACTCCTATGTAAATATTTATTAATAAACTTATAGAARTATGTCTATATGTTCACAGACATACACATAAAATATCTGAACAGACATATAATAAAAAGTGTGTAGAAAGAATCTCAGAACAGAAATGAGAACCTAGGGGGAAAAATATATCTTGTGAGTCTTTAATAGCCTTTAAATACATATTTTAAACAACCATTTTAAGGTATCATATCATCCACCACAAGTGTAATAAAAACAGCAGSAAATGAATAGCAGGAAATGCTGAGCTTTTTCCCATCCGTTTCTTTATTTCCACTTCTAACTGAAGTGTTGGATTAGCAAAATTTGGAAGTGTAAAGTGTTCAAGATTAAAACATACAAGCTGAAATATCCAGTAGTATAGATATTTCTTCTTTTAAATTTGATTTTATAGTGTGTTTGGGGAGGTTTTTGGTAAAGCATGTCACGTGACTYTCTGTGTGATTGTATGCACTTATTCTGGATCAATGCTCTTTAAAGCGTTAGCATTTTTCATAGGTCTGTATTCTAACATACTTGCTGGACATACTGATTGCTGAATGTGGAAGGTGTGTGACCTGTTATCCTCTTTCCTTGCTTATTAAGAAAAAAGAGATTTTATGTGCCACTTTATCTTTATAAGCGGTCAATTGCAAATGACATTTCTTCCTTTCCTTGTCTCTCTGGAGAGATATTATGAGACATGAAACCTGTTTACTTTCTTTCAAGCTTTTCTGTACTGACTGAGATTGCCCTTTTCCACATGTCTGCTTTATTCTTTCAGTTGTGGCAAACACTCAGAGTTTAGGGGAATCATAAATGCAAGCAAGCTACACGCTTGCCATGCGGAGCATGAAGGTCAGTTCTGTTTCCCACAATGGGATTGCAGTGTCTCATCAGACACCTTAGCAATCTGATCTAGTTGGTATCAGAAAAGTCAATATTTGCATTTTGTTGAATATGTATGCCCACCAGTGTTTGGAAAAAGGGTTATTTGGTATCTGTGCTTGTATGATTATCTTGTTTGCATTCACAAGATACTATCTGCAAATCCTCTAATGATTCAAAGACAACGTTGTATGAACTTATTTCATTATTAGGATTAATTCATTGCTATTCTAAATTAAACAGCTTAGAATGTTATGTTCTTTAATTTCAGCTAGGGCACTGGAAGGACAACTTGAAGAAAAATGTCAAAAAATGCTTTAACTCATAGAATGTTAAGTGTACACAGAGAAGCCGTTTTAGTTCATGTTATGTTTGCATATCACTTTTTAAGAACTTTCTAATCACACTGGTAGCTGAGAAACATTGGTTTGCCTGCAAACAGTAGTRCAAAATAGATTACTGAATTTTAAATGGTCTAAATATCAGCTAATTGATGGAACTTTAAAAGAAACTCTAATTTGAATATGAGGGTTTTTTAACTAGTGTGCAATCATCTTTTGCAGGCCATAGAGTCAAAGACTTCTCTCTCTTGGTAGATTCTTATGTACATAAATTGAGCTTGATTGACTTCAGTGGCATTCTGCAGGTGTGCTTGATTTTGATGGCAAGCAGAGACTTATATCAGAGCACGTCATTCTGAAAGATTTAGAAAGCAGAAAAAAAATCCTTTTTAGAGTACCATGAAGGTATCTTAGCAATACATTTACAAAATTGCTCCCTTATGCTTTGGAAAATATTGGGCAGGGATCAGTCATTTAGAAATTTGTTTCTTTTCAGAGTGATTGAGTTCATGAAAATGCTCTTGCTTTCTTTGCATAGAAAAATTCTACGTTCATTGATTAAGTTGAGGTAGAAGAGGCAGGCTGTGCTTAGCACAAAAATAGGGGCAAAAAAAATCCTGCTGTCTTCCAACAGCAGATGGAAACAATGCATTTTAAAGTTTTCTTTGGAAGGGAATACCCCTCTGTTAAACATAATTTTGACTAGCCAATTCAATTGTGCCTCTGGTAATCAAAGATGGCATCTGTAGAAGCTGGAGCTGGGCATCAGAGCAAACACAGAAGTGTTTTAAGGTAGTAAGAGGGAGATCTGGGCACTTCTTCTAGCACCATTCTCAAAATAATATGGATACCAGTGAACCAATTTAGTTAATTGTGTCTTAAATTTTCCTTGGTCTTTGACTCAGGACTTGTGAGCTATAGTGAGCTTTACATTGACAGGGTGAATCATATTATGCATGCAAAGAAAGCTGACACACACCTAACTTTTTATTCTGTCCTGAATGTTTTGTTACTTGAGATGGTGTAGAGGCCCAGAGAAGCTGACTTTAGTTGCAGAGTGGATTGTGCTGACACTATTTTGGGAAATGTTAGATTTTCCACTAAACGAATAGAGGAAAGCTTTTCTAGAACCCAGTGAACAGAGTACCTAGGGGCTAAATATGTTGTTATTTTCGAAATAAAAAGTAAGCAATACAAGTTTATCAGCCACAACTGAATATAGCCACAAGCTGCAAGAATAACATTAAATTTAAGACTGTCTATAGGACGTACATCCTCTAATTTGAAGGAGTACTCATATCATATTAATATTTGGTTCTGTCAAAGTTAAGGAGCACACGTGCGATATAGCCAGCTACTGAACACGACCTTTATTTGCAGTATCTGTATGCCCTCTGTTATTAGTGTTTTTGTTATTCCCAAGAACTCTGTGGGATAAGGTAGGCCTTTCAGAAGGAAGAACTGAAGGCCATATTATAAGAATTGAATTTGTTAGATTCTTTAGTCTGTTGGTCTCTCCACAAAGACTCATGATCACGAGCTTGAAATACACATTGTATTCATCTAAATGCCACTGTTTATGTATTGATTTCTGAAACTTTGTCATGTCATGTGTAAAACAGAAACTGAAAACCAGTTTCACAATGGAAAAATCAGAAATATTTTAGATATGTAGAATTTTTCCACTCAGCTTTACAAGGCACACAGAAGTGCCTTAATTTTGGTGTATTCCTTTTCATTACTATTTTCTCACTACTAAATATTCCATATCTTCATGTTTTTTGTTTCCGTGTGGATTTCTATTTGATTGGTTTTGTTGTCCTGAGAGTAGGAGAACAGGGTATGTCTTGTTCTTTTTTTGTTCACCTTTTACGTTTAGACATGTTTTTCTGGAGTTAGAAAGAATGTCATCTTGAGCAATATCAAAATGACTTTTTGGCTGTTGGGTTGAAAATGTTTGGCTACCCCTATACTAAATAAATAAGCAGCAAATGATAAATAATGGAGCAGTCATTTTCTTCTACTAAATAATGAAATTCACATAATGAAAAAATAAACCATTCTATTTTATGTTATCTGAAAAATTGATAACTAGTTTGTAGGCTTTACATTATTCAGATAACAGAAAATATGCAATACCTTTGGATTTGATCTGCTTCTTCCCTTCAGCTATACAACTACAAAGTTTATATGTTTTATCTGCTCACTTCTAAACCCAGAAGTATTTATGTTGCAAATTAGGTATTCAAAAAATCAGACTATACTTTTTGGCCTTCAATGGAGTAACAGATTTTTCCTATATCCTAAATGGTAGTCTGAATAGTCACTGGTATTTCTTCAATGATAAGAATGTATTGGCTGATTGCTTGGTACTAAACACATATTTTCAGCTTATATTTTAATAAGAGATCTGTAATTAACAGTTGGTATAAAACTACCTACGTTTTCAGTAATAATTGGTGTTTACAAAATTAGTGTTACCTTGATTTCGGTTCACACATATCACCATATGCTGGTTTTGATATAGAGCCATGTACTTGACATGCAAATTTACATAGGAATGTCTTAAAGGGATATCTAATGCTCGACTTGCTCGTTTATACTAATTGTGTTTAAGATAATGTATTGTGTGTGGTTTAGTTGAGAATTTCAAGATGTGCTGGAATTTTGACTGAGCTTTTGCAGTGTGTTGTTTTTATACTGAAGAGATTTGGCGTAAAATATACAGTGCAGCAACAATATGTTCTGTACTTCTGTAGTTCACATTTCATATTTGTTTTTAGAACCTCAAAAGTAAGTTTATTGCCAAAATGGTTTGCAGCTTAATCCAAATGACACAAAAAATTTCAGGCTGAACCTATGAGCTAAAATTGATAGCATTTCTATCTTTTCGATGGATTTGGGGTTTTTTCCTAGATAAGTAATAATTTTATTTAACTAAAATACAAGGAAAAATAAATAGAAAATTTGTCCATTGCAGTGAAGACCTTGTACTATAAGAAATGCAAAACCTCCCAATTATATGCCATGTGATAATTCTTCTTTACTTTTCCTTTCCTCTTCTTTTTTTCTTCTTGTCTTTAATAATTTAAAAAGTTTTGAACAGTGTTATGAAAATTCTGTTTAAAATAATTGATTAAAAGTCTGTAAATCCAAGCAACTGTTTATGTCTGAATACCATAAAATGAAGCTAGAATGCTTTTTCCCTTTTTTTTAACAACTTTTTTAACAGTTGTGAAAAATTAACAAATTTTAACAACTGTTGACTAACAAAATAAATGTTTGAAAAGATATTCAAGGTAAGGAAATAATGCATTTGAATTTAATTATTGTAATTTGGTTTTCTAAGCTTATTGTTTGGACAGATAAATTTTATATTGAATAAAATAATTTCAACATTAAGGGAGTGGGAAACTTTAAAAGAGAAGTTAGAATGTGTAGAAGCTACTTTTTGTATGCTAAATGGCTGGTGAATTTACACCCGTATTGACACTGCTGAAAAGACAGTTGTGTACTGCATAATGCTTTTAATACATTGTTAAAAATCAAAAGGATATTAAATGACATGGAAACATGATTTTTAATAGATGAGATCAAGGTTACAGGGTTGCATTCCTCAGGGGTCCTAAGCAAAAGTCATCTTCCTGTACATGTCAAAGGGATTTAAATGCGAGATAGAATTTAGGTTCCTGTGTAAGCTTTCTGAGGAAAACTTGTATGCATACAGACTTTCAAGCATCTACATAAAGGTTAACCTGTTTATATTCTTTATATATAAACCTTTTTCAGGAAAAGAAAATATCTTCCTATGCTGCAGCATTTCAAAAGCAAAAACTTAAGATCTAAACTGGAGACAGGGGGTGGGGGGAGGAAGTCGTCAATGGTGCCCAATGAAATTTTTGCGTTTAACACTCAATTTTTTAAAATCTGCATAACAGCACTGAGCAAATAATGTGGTTTAGATCTATTTTGCTGCCTTGAGTAGTCTAACTTTTCAAAGACTACCAGAAAAGATCTAAAAACAAAAGCTATACTGTCTGTGAGATAAAATTGTTTGTGCATACAAATTAYGGTACATACTAGTAGCAGAGTATAATATGCACTACAGATTTATTGATATCTCTTTAAAATAGAACTAGATTTATGAAAAAATGTACTTGAAATTACAATAGAAAATCAAGTAGTCATTAAAATTATTTTTGTGTATTTGGAAAAATATTAATATTTGTTCGCTCTAATGGCTGTTTGAGTGAAAAATCTTTCAAGTTCGGCCGGGCTTGAAATATTTTAATGTTTTTGATTTATGATGCCAAAATTTAGCAGCCAGTTTAGGAGCAGCAGTGAGAGACCAAAAATATTTGATAGAATAAAACATCAGTGAGATAGATGAGTGAGAATTGTAAACCATCCACAGAAAAGTAAAAATCTGATGAATCTGGTTGGAAAAGGTTAATTTTATGGTTGTAATTAAAAATTAAATAAAGATACATCTGTAGTGATCTGATTATGTAGTCTGGCATGAAAAAACATAAACTATAGCCTATAAATGGCTACAGCTATGGGTTTTGAGTAGCTTACTCAGCAAGGCTTGCCACCCCCATCCCCAAACAACACTGGGCAGGAGTCACTTTCTGAAATGAAGGTTATGCTCTCATGTTTGTCCTGTAAAGGTTAATATGCTCTTCTAGGCTGTGAAAGATCTGAACTTGAGTCAGATCCTACTGATATTAGTATTGAAGTTAGATCATAAAACAGCTAAGTAAGATGGGCAAGACTGTGAGACAATTTGACCGTGTAGGTTAGCAGATTTTTTTTTAATTTTAATTCAGCCTTAGATGACTGTTATTTGCCAACAAGGTCTGATCAGTACTTACTCTAGAGTCTATGGTGTWGAGTTCATGAAGCAGCTACAAATATTTTGTTTTAGCACCTGCCATCYTCTACTCTTAAAAAAGTACCATGAAAGAGCAATGAAAAATCTTTTAGGCAGCAGAATGACCASCGAGCTTCCTTCATACACATGAGCTACCATAATTAGTTTAATTCCTCTAGTCTAATACACTCTTGAATGCTCGCTCATCTGGCTGATGCAGGTGATATCAAGTTATAGAATTCCACATGCATCTCTATACTGAAGATTCCCTCATGTATGGGTGATCTAACCATAGATATTAGAATCCAGTAACAAAAAATGCAGAAATTAGTTTTAGCCCATGCAGTACTCTTCTGTACCTGCTTCATGCTCTGAGTTTTACTAATGTTACAGACTGTCTGTGTCTTTTTTTTTGGCACTAAATGACCATACATATTTTACATGAAACACGTCAAAACAGATTTTCATAGAGAAATCTTATATCTCTGAAAAAATGATGCGATGGCTGCACAGACCTTGACTGTACATCTTTAATGTCCTCCAGAGCTTTAATCTGAGAATTTATGTACTTTATTCTGTCAGCTTTTCTCATGGTATTTCCTTAGGCTAGAATATACAAAAGCATCTTACTGGTTTATAAACACAAGGTGGATCACAAGTCATATTCTTCTGTACCTAAGAGATACTTTGCTGGTTTGGTAGCAGAATTTTTGAACTGGAAAGCTAGCCCCAGCATGAGATTACATTTGTAATCCTTGCTTGCATTAAAGGAGTCCAGACTTTTGTCTCAGAGGAAACCATTAAAACATTTGCAAACCGCTAATCTGTTCAGGGATTTTCTATTGTTTATCTAGGGCAAGTCTACTGGGTGGCAATTCTCTTTAATATTTCCTTGTTTGGAGGAGGCACTGTTAAGATGCATAGAACAAAAATAGTATACAAGAGAGAAATTAATCATTAAAAAATCAAACTAGCA
The DNA here is from genome assembly GCA_018881555.1 of Amblyornis subalaris. Classification (NCBI taxonomy): domain Eukaryota; kingdom Metazoa; phylum Chordata; class Aves; order Passeriformes; family Ptilonorhynchidae; genus Amblyornis; species Amblyornis subalaris. Next base: position 1,536,739 of record JACAXG010000163.1, read on the forward strand.
TGAATGAACCCACGTAAAGTCTAAAGTTAGTGTGCTCTCATGCTTATTATTCAGAAATAAAAAACACAGCAAAAAGCAATTTTAAAAATCCAGCTTTGATCTTGAAGAAGACATCTCTAGTTACATTAAAATTGTCTTACTTGACTCAGCTGGACATGGTTGAAATGTCTAATTTCTACAGTAGAAAATGCCTGTGCTATTTGTTAAACATTTATATTACAGCCTAAGATGCCTGTAAATCGTAAATGCTTATATTATTTGGTGACATTATTTATAATTTTGCCTGGGAATCACTAGGTTCTGCTTGAGAGAAATGTTGGAAATTTAGGAGCATGAACAACAGACATTAAAATCTTAGGTAATCAAGACTATATGCTTAAGGCATTATATTTTCACTGTATCTAGTGTTCAATTTACAGGTGAATGTGCAAAAGAAGAACTAGATTTATGCCAATAGGTGGGAAGATGATTGTATTCATATTGGGTTTGTCTAACATGACAAACAACCTTCAACTTGAAGAAATCAATCTCATATTTGTTTAGTTTTTATTTCAGTAGCAGGAATCTCTCTCAATATTTCTATTTTTCTGGAATATGGCACTCTATGACAGAGAAGAAAGGCAATTTTTATGTGTCCCCCAAACCATGTAAGGTTAAAATTGGAATTCTACTGGAAGACAATAGAACACAGAGTGATCACAGTTCAGATTCTGATGTGAGCTTCTCTAKTAACAATCAGACAACAACAGTCTATATCAGCCTCTCTCTTTCAGAGTTTGATTTCATTTATGCAGTGCATTTATCTTCACCAAAAAACCCCAAAACCCCAATACAACTGGCAACTGCAATAGAGGACACAGGTAAGAGAGGAAAGACTGAGAAAATTAAAGGAATGCTCGTAGCTACAGTAATAATATTGACACAAAGCAGTGCCAAGAGTCTAATAAAAAGGAATGTGTATTTTGAATATTTGTGTTCTATCTCAGAGGTTGTGAATGCTACTATATTTGTAGCAATTTATCATTATGTTCTTGACTTTAGGGAGACAGCCATAAGAATTGAAAAACAATTATTTTCAGAACATGTGGCATATGTTGGATTAATGAATGCAGAGCATATTAGCAGAATGAAGGGTATGCTCCTATTGACTTAATTCTAGTCAACATTATCTGTACACCTTGAGTGTATTTTTAGACAGTTTAAAAAAGAAACAAATAAAACCAGAAAAAACACCAGAGTTTGAATTACCTAGTCTCCAAGGTTTAGAGACAAAGGGAGAAATGCAACAAAAGTCACCAGACCTCAAGTCCAGTATATCATATCTTAGACAACCTGATTTCTGGAACGTATTTATATACCTATAGGTATTAGGAATTTTAGTAGTATGAAAAACAGTGGGGTAAATTAAAGATCTGAGAGCAGTGATTTTCTTCCCAAATCTCATTTTATATAATTTCTTGTAGCTAAAATTGGATTAGMTATTATGCAAATAAGAACAATTTTAATTTCAGTAGTTAATTTGTGTTTATAAGGTACTAATTCTGTTTTTTTTTCTGGGGATTGGTCACATTATCCACTGCAATAGGAAGCGAACTTCGTGTGCCACATTTTCTAGTTAATAGCAGCCATTTTCCTTCCATCCCCCGTCTGTCTACACTGTCCATAGAACACAAAATTCTTTGATAGGCATGTTCCTTGAGTGTTGATGCTGGGGTTTTTTTATAAAAGGTTTCCCTTCTGATTTTTTTTTTTCCTTAGTGAAACATAGTGAAAATGCAAGTAAACTGTGTCATGAAAAGTACATATGTTTAAAGCTAATTGAGATAAAGCTACAAAAAAAAAGAAAAAAAAGATACATTTTCTCACTATCTCCTTGCTGCAGAAATAATTTAGGTTTATTTTAAAGTCCCTGAAACTTGAGAACTGAAGCTTGCTTAATACATACTGGGATTTCTTCGGGTGAATTTTCAACACACAGCGTGAGCTCAGTATTCCTAGTTAGGGCATTTTAACTAAGAAATTATGACCTAACAAAGGAAATGTTCTAATTTCTAAAATCCACTGAGCCTTTGTGTAGTAGTAGTCATTCCAAGGTAGCATGCAGCAAAAATGTATCATTGTTAGGAACAAAAGGAGCTAATACTTCTCAGCAGCATGGCTACTGTGATGTTGACAGTGATTTACCTGAAGTGTTCAGTCCACTCATGCATCTCACAACTATATAGGCGGCAGTCTGAAAAATCTGTCTGCTACCAAAAATTCTAGGCTCCGAAGAAAAAGAAAATTAAAAAGGCAAATGAGAAAAACAGAGCAACTGGAATTCTTTCACCTCTCTGAAACAATGTTTTACCTGTACCCTTTCTGTGTTCTGTCATAACTATGGATTTGCTTTTGTGTCTGTGAGTAAGTAGGGTATCAAGTCCACTGTGATTATAGAGCAGAGATATACCCCCAAATCTGGTTATGCAAGGACCACAGAGAAAAAGGAAGACTTCTAGCTCTGAGGAGAAACTGCAGATTGGGAATGTTTTGTGTTGGTGTCTTGAAAAATCTGAATATCGGGTGAAGGAGATTTCAGACTGGCACAACTTTCAGCAAATTTAACCTATCTGCAATTTCAGGCTTCAAAAGTTTGATGTCAGCGTTTAGAACATGAACTCTTCCTGTTCCTCTACTGCCCTATGAACATATATGACATGAGCATTGACACAGAAGTAATCTGCGTTTCAAGTACATGTTACAGACAGAAATTAATTTTAACAGGATTGTTTATTGAAGATTGTATTTTTGTAGCTCTGACCTCAGATTTCGAGTGAGGGAGCATACAAATGTCTATAAAATTTAAGAATTTACTTTTAATATGGAACTTAGGGCTATTTAAAAGATCTTGCAGGTGATTAAACCTTAAGAAAAATGGCAAGCAACATTATGCACTAGCAAATACAGATAAAAGTAAAATAGGCAAACAAATCCAGTGACAACATTAAAGTGAACTCATCTTGCATTTATAAGTTCATGACTGCCCTTAATGACTACAGTGAAACTATTTACTAGTATCAGGAATGTGTTTACTTGCAAGGTGTCTTAYAGACCCAGCACAAGGAGTTTAACTGCTGGATGAATTTTAGATAACATTAAAATTGTTTTGAAACTCTTTCATTCTTTAATAAATCTCCTGATGGTTATTCTACCTCATGTAAGTTGGTTTTTTTGCCTTAATTWTCAGCTCTGTCCAAAGGTAAATTTGCTGCTTCCTAGTCAGTACAGTTAACTACCTATTAGCTACCATAGGATTCCTCATATTTTTCATTTTCTTCTTTTATCGTCTGGGTTCTTTAGAAAATGAAGCTTATAGAGTCACCTTTTCCTTTATTTTTTTCCTGTAAGTCCCCACATAATAATTTCTTAAGTGTATTGATCAGGTTGAGTCAACTTGGAAACAGAAATTGTAGTTTTAGAAATACATTCTACCATGTTTGTCCTAGTCAACAACTTTGCAAAATGAACTACATAATTAGTATCTCACAGAGGGAAAAGAAGGTGTTTTCAATATGTGGTGCACATGAGTGATGTTAGGCCAACTTTTGTACACATGCTGGCACGTCAGTTGGTTTTTCTATTTGGTCTATTCACCATGTGCTCTGACTATTATCTCATAGCATTTTATAGGAGACATAGATTTAATGTAAAAAATGAGAACATTTTGGGGCAAAGAAAAGTAAAGAGCAAAGGCAGAACTGAGAGACAGAAGACAAAAATCTGTGAGAAAATACGATTCAGTAGGCTGATGGCCCAAAGAGCAATCTATATCCTTTATTTTTAATTCTTGTTGGATATAGCCAAATGCTTTTCATTTCCTCAATAAGAAAATTATGTAAGTTCATAAAAAGAAATGGAAAAAAGCAAATTGGATCATAAACATTTTTCTGGAGAGGGAGGCCCAAGTGCCTTCCACAGAGAACACCTCAGATGTGGTATAAAGAGTACTCAGGATTTAAACAGRAAAATGTCTGAGACATGGAATCTGAACCCTCATGCAAGTAGATATGTGGACCTTAATACTCATTTTTTCAATATATCTCAGTGCTGAATCATGTGGRCTTTGAACACCAGATTCAAATTAGTCATTAGCCAAGAGGGGCTAATATGCCTGTTTTCCCCTTTGGCCTCCACCTCTTCTTTGGAGGAATAGGTGACCTGCATGGATAGTTTGCTGTTGATGCACGAAATGGTGTGAATTACTTTGTTGTGCTGCAGTTACCTGCAGTGTCTAGTGTTTGGAGAAATAAGTTAGCATCAAGATGGCTTAAATCTGCCTTCTCACTGATTTATATTAAATGAAGCTCAGTTATAATAAATACATTCAATAGAAAGTCATCCCATATCAGTTTGCRTACAGTGCCTTTGTAACAACACTATTTATGTAATTACATAAATAATCACACATTGTTTATGAAGCATCACTATTTTTCTGTGCTGTTAATATGTTGATTATGGGAGCATTGCTGTATAAAAACAGCTACAGTCATATGGTATTCTGTGGAGTAATGAAATTATTATGATTCCTTTCTAGCTTTACTAGAATTCAGCAAATAAATATGAGCATTATCTTTGGGTGGGTGAGGACATTTTGCACTTTTATAAAACTTTATCTCAGAAGAAATACCAGGAGGCATCCAGAAGATATAATTATTTAAAGCTGGAATAGCAGAAATGGGAAAAAATGAAAAAAAAAGAAGTTCTAGGTTCCATACTTTAGAAGTAATGAGACAAAATTCTGTTCTAAAGTGTTGCAAATTATAGGAGAGAAGAGAGATGCAGAATGAGTAGCATTCATCATTTTCCTTTTCTGAAATTACATCAGAACTCATTTCACTCCAAGAGGATGGAAGAGATGAGGTCTCTGAACAGATTATTAGACTTCTGTACTCTGTTATCTGTTGTCAGATTTTTATATAGTTAAATCTTAACCCTAGGTGTACCCTCTGTAAAGAAGCTTTATACTGCTCAGTACCATTACTGTGAATGGTATTGATGGAAAGCAAGTTCTGAAGGGAACTTCTTTGCTTTCCAGTACAGTCCTGCACTAGGTCAGAGACATATGGTGAATGTATTCCCAATATGGGGAAAATCGAAAGTATACTCAAGCTTGGACAAATTTTTGGCTAAAGTTGCTGGTCCTCTTTTGTTTCAGAAGTGAATCAAAATTTTATGGTGACAGTGTATTGAGCTTTGTCACAACTGCAACTTGTTCAGAGCCGAGGGGCTTTTTATCCTCAGTAAATTTTATGGCCTTCAAGTATTTTAAATGTGAGCTGTTTCAGTACCTTGTGCCCTCAGCAAAAATCCAGCTACTGTGTATTATAGTCTTAACCACTTTACCTGGTCAATTTTTTCAAATGAATATCTTCCCATGGAGAATTTTTCCCAACAAATTTATATTTTCTAATAAAAATCTATGTTACGTTATCTGATTCTGGCAAGAACAGTGTTTTCAGTCAGCTTCATTCCATATGATCATTATTCTTTCAGTATCCTTAGCACCAAAGTGCTTACTAGTGCATTTTAAACTCTTCTGTGACCCTGAAGTAAATTGAATAGTAAAGAAAGCAACTGAGATGACTTTCAGCGTGACTTGAAAATCTGAAAGTTCTCTCTAGTGGAAAACCGTATTTATCCTCTTTTCTTCACCAGGATACTTTATTCCTTAATAATTTAGTTAATTTYCTTTGATTTTATAAAATACTTGACAAAAGCTTAGAAGATCATGATTTTTGTCATGTTCTTTACCAGAATGCCTATCAAAAGCAAGACCGGATTTTTGAACAGAGTTTGGTTATTCCTTCATGTTGCTAAGTGCACCATATATCTTCATTACAAGTTAAATTTTGATTTTGTGGAATCACTTGTCATATATTATATAGATCAAATTCATAAGAATCCTAGCAAACACAGCATGAGGACAACTGTAGTACAGTAAAATATTTTTTACCTGACAGGTTGACTTTCCCTAGTGAAATATTTAGCTTTACTATTAAAGATGTGCTTGAGCCTTTCTAAGTAGCACGCTGAATTCTTTCTCACCTTTTGAGTTTTCTCTTTTTAGACCAGTTTCTTATACTCTTTTTTCATATTGAGCAGTTGCTAATTTTATTAAAAATTACTCTAAAATTTACTTCTTATGCATAGAATTATTCACAGGATTATCATACCGTGTGTGGTGGAGCATGGAAAAAAAGATTCTAGGCCCTTGGCAATACCTTGTAGATAATTTACGACTATTTTACTTTGGTTTTAGTCTTTAGATATTAGTAGCTTTGGCATGTTGCTCACTTGAAGGCAGCATAAAAGACGCTATTATTCAGAGACTGGATTTGCCTGATGAATATGCCAACTAATAAAAGTTGGTGAAATATGACRTTTCCTCCCTCTGGGTTTAAAGCAGAATCTTTATGTTAAGTACTGTCAAAAAAAGTTTGACTTCAGAATGAGGAGTAGGCCCTACTGTGCACAAGAATAATTTATATATTATTGGGATTTGGAGTTTTTTTTAATGCTAAAATATCCCTTGACTTTTTTTGCTAGTTTCGTTACATCACACAGATACTGCAGCATTTTATATCCAAGCACAAAGTGCTGGAATTCTGGACTCAGTAACCAAAAATGTGAAAAGGTTTTAGATCCTCTATGTAGTGACAGAAGTACTAGATTTATTTGAACTGCCTTTGATATGTCCACGAGTCCATTTGTATCAATTAATCTAATATTTTGATTTCAGAATGATGATTTAATTAGMATGATCTTTTGATCAAAATTTGAATGCTACTTGTGGAAAGAAAATTAACTTGGTCTGTGGTAGGAAGATGGGTTGGGTGGGTGCACCCTCCTTTTGCACAGTCCTGGTGTCTCACACGAGATTTTTCTGGAGGAATCTTGGCAACTGACTGACTTTTCTTCATAAACTGGAATAGATGAGCAATGACATCTTCCCCCATATTTGTACTCCTTTCATAGAAACAAGGATTTATCTGCAAAATCTGCTCACTATCTTCTTAAAGGGATGTTTGTGTTCTGTATCTTTAAAATTGCCTTAATATTCAGAAACTATTTAACGATGCGGTTTGTTTTTTGTCCATGTTAACTGTTGACATTAGTATGGTCTAGATGTTGTTTTGAAGTTTTCCTTTTGATCCCTCAGAAATATTCTACTTTAAAAAGTCCCGGAATCTGATTGCAGCTTAAACATATAAATATAGTTTTAAAACGGAGTTTTGAACAGAGAAACAGTAATTTTTATTAAGCTTGAAGGATTCTTCTTCTCTATGAACAGATTATTTGACTAGTCTCCAGATCATCAGAAGCTCATTCTGAAGCTAGTCGTCTTTGAAACAAATCCATAAGCATTCTACTTTGTTACACATCACTTTTTAATTTTTAGGGTTGTGATAATCTGTTACTCACCTCCATATAATTCTTATATATTTGATGTTTGCAAATTATGCTTTTCTCAAATAGCAGCAATACAAAACATATTTCAAAATTCATCTTATTGTGCATTGTTTGTAAGAGTGTAAGTCAGATTGGCCTAGGTAGACTCAAATAGAAGTATGACTTTCTGTCACAACTTCCGGAATCACATAATAATGGATTTCATTATTGCGCTACCAGAAAGGTAAAAAGATATAAATACAGAATAACAAAGCTACCTGCCAAAGCTTTTCAAGTTAAGCAAGCTTTGATTGACTAAGCAAAAGGGTGTAGGTGTTTGTAGATTGTGAATCTCAGAAAGAGGGAATTTTCTTTTTTCTGTCATTGGAACAAAGGACAAGATAGTAGAAAGGAAAGAAAGTTTTTGGAGGGAAGAAAAAGGAAATGTTAGACAGGAACACCTCATTTACCCCAAAAGATCCACTATCTATTTTTTCAACTAGAAGAATGGGTGGGAGCCAAAAGATCCACTATCTATTTTTTCAACTAGAAGAATGGGTGGGAGTAACACCAATAAAGCACCTTTTTCTTGAGGAATGGGAGGGAAATAATTTCTTTTTACACTGCTACATTTCCATTTTATTTTCCAGAAAGTATAGCAGTACTAGGAAAAGCAATCAAAGAGTTCCAGAATAATGCCTTATTTTTCCTATTACAGAGAAGAATGCAAGTGTCCTTTGCTCTTTATGCTTCCCTGTTTATGCACAAGCTATGTGTATTATGTTATAACATTCTTGACAAATAGCTGTCAATCACAGCTCTTTTCACCTCATGTTCTACTTCCTTTCTCTTCTACAGAATTGCCTGCATTGTTATATTTTTTGTACTCAGAACAAAGTGCACGTCAGTATTCCATAAAATTGGTGGTGTATTAGCTTGGAATTCAAAGTTTATAAAACAGTTTGATATGTATACTAACATAGGGATAAAGGGTTTTATGCCTGATGATAGATGTTATCAGACCTATCCATAAAATGCATTTTTTCAGTTTAGCCTCAGATTTTGTTGATGTTTATCTTTGAAAGTCTGTGTCAGCACCAGCATTAAAGTAAATCTAGTTTTTAATGCTATTTGAGTTCATTTTATGAGACATTATATAAGATGAATTATGCATTACTTCATGCATACTTGCAATGCTGTCTTTTAGAGTTTAGATTTCACTTTAGATTTCATTTTATTTCATTTCACCGTTTTATTTAACACTTGAATTTTCATGGCCTTTGAGTATTCTACTCTTCTCTACTTAGGGTCTATGGACCTTCTCTTTTCCTCCCATTTCTTCACAGCCTGCAACATTTAGCTTTTCTTCTATGTTTTCATATCTGTTCTTCAGGAAAACTACTTTTTCAACAAGATTGTTTCAGAAAAGTTCAACAATAGTAACAGAAAAATAAACAATGAGTTTCTTTAGATGGCTATTTTCTAACGTTTCTCTTATTCTTGAGGGAATGTAGAAATGACAGTGTTTTTGCACATTCCAGTCCTAGTTACTAGTGTTTCTTTTAAGAGCTACCATGCTTGAGAGAATTCATCTTGCTCACAAAATTTCATGATCTGAAGAAACAATTCCTACTACTATCTCCAAATCTCTTATGATTACTTTTTTTTTTTTTTTTTAGTTTTAACGTGGTGTGCTTGGTGTAGGAATTCAGCCTATTTAAGGGCCAGAATTTACACCTGACTGAATTAATGCCAAATTGGATTTTCATGGAATATATTAGGGAAGTTAGGAGAAGTAAGAAACTTAACCATGTAAAATAAGGCTCTTGTGGAGAAGCAGTAAAGAACACATATATCCTTGTTTTACTTTACATCAGAAAATTTTTTTTTTTTTTTTCTTTTAGGGCACTGGAGAGGAAAAACCCTGTAGTTCAATACAAGGCTTCTTGGTTTTATTTTGTTCTGAAAAGAGTTACCTTATTTAGCTTCTTCATTTTCTTAGAATAATCAGAAGTTGAATTGTTTTCTGCATGATCACTGAAGGCTTCAATCAAATCCACAGAAACTTTGAATACCACAAACCAAAGTGGACAGTTCAATAGAACTCTGACAGATAAATATTTCAAATAGCAGCAGGTTAAAATATGAATGGTTGCTGATTTGGTCTTCAATTTTTTCCCCTTTTTTATGTTTAAGTTATTGGCAATGGAATGGTACCTCATACAAATAGAAGGATATTCTTACTGTTGGAAACATTTGAAATAACTTGATATTGAGAACAAGTCATGGTGGATGTGCAGTCTATTAACACATTTGAGATCCCAGCACAGACATCCTCTTTCTAAATGCTTTGGTTGAATCAAATAAACACAAGGAACCTGAAGTTTTACTATTTTTTTAGCTGTGTTTTGTATATTTCCTTAGATGTGAACTTAGGAACCAAAATCACATGCTTAAGATCTTTCTTTAATTTTTTTCCTATCTTTGTGTCTTCAATCAAACSTAAGTTCAGTCATGACTGGAAAACTGTCTTCCTATGACTTGGAGAGGTGTATTCTTCAATGGACAAAAAATTGGCTGGATGGCCAGGCAAAGAGAGTGGTGCTGAATGGAATTACATCCAGTTGGTGGGCTGGTCACTAGTGAGATTCCCCAGAGATTAGTATTGGGCTAAGTCCTGTTTGATATCTTTATTGATGATCTAGATGAGGGCATTGAGTACAACCTCAGTCAATTTACAGATGACACCAAGTTGGGTGGGAGTGTTGGTCTGACGGAGGGTTGGAAGGCTCTGCAAAGGGATCTGGACAGGCTGGATTAGTGGGCTGAGGCCAACCATATGGGCCAAGACATCTAGACAGGCAACAGTGGGCCAAGACTCAACAAAGCCAAGTGCTGGGCTCCTGTCTTTGTGTCACAACAACCCCATGTAGGGCTACAAGGYTGTGGCAGAGTGGCTAGAAACCTGCCCAATGGAAAAGGACCAGAGGATGCTGGTCAACAGCTGGCTGAACATGAGCCAGCATGTGCCCAGGTGGCCAAGAAATCCAATGGCATCTTGGCTTGTATCAAGAATATTGTGGCCAGCAGAACCAGGGCAGTGATCATCCATCCCCCTGGACTCAGCACTGGTGAGGCCACACCTCATACCTGTGTTTAGTTCTAAGCCACTCACTACAAGAAAGACTTTGAGGTTCTGCAGTGTGTCCAGAAAAGGGTAATGGAGCTGGTGAAGGGCCAAGGAGCACAAGGCTGATGAGAACTGGCTGAGGGAGCTGGGGTTGCTTCGCCTGGAGGAAAGGAGGTTCAGGGAGAACCTTATCACTCTCTACAACTGCCTGAAAGAATGTTGTAGGCAGGGATCAGTCTCTTCTCCCAAGCGACAAGCAGTAGGACAAGAGGAAAAGGCCTCAAGTTGCATCAATGTGTGTGTGTGTTAGATTAGGTATTAGGAAAAATTACTTCACTGAAAGGGTGGTCAGGCATTGGAACAAGTTGTTCAGGGAAGTGATGGAGTCACCATCTCTGGAAGTGTTCAAAAAACGTGTAGAKGTGGCACTTGGTGAAGATGGCAGTGCTGGGTTAACAGTTGGGCTCAGTGATCTTAAAGGTCTTTTCCAACTTTAATGATTGGATGATTCTATGCCAAATTGATTTTTAGAAACATTAAATTGACTGTTTTTTCTAAGCTGGTGATTATCCCTCTAGAAGTCTAAATGAGATTGAAGATTCTTCCTCCCTCCCATATATTGGAATAAAGAAAATAAACAGAAGGTAGCCAGAATGATCTTAAATCTGAATTCAGAAGTGAGAATAGAAGTATGGCCCTTGCTGTTGAGCATTAGATTTGAGGGACTGAACTGAAAATTGTGAAAAAAAGGTAATACTTTATTCATCTGCTGTTTCTTATGGCATGTTTTGCCTTTAAAAGGTGTCTGTTGGATATCATAATGAGATTGCACATTATTTCACAATCAAAAGCAGTAAATAATCCCTGAGAAACTGTCAATAAAGGTGTTTCCTTTTCATTAAAACACAATATTAATAGATAAGAATGTTAGAAAATTCCTTCTATTTACTAAATAGTTATTGTCAGTTGTTTTGTTATATATTTGTTCAGTATGAACTTACCTTGCTCTCAGTACTTTTTAACAAATCTGCTGTTCACCATGCATGAATTCAAAGAACACAGTTAATTCACTCTACTTTCATATCAGTGTAGATCTAGGATCAGTCATGAGCTATTTGTTAATATCTGTACTGTAAAATGATATATCCTTGATTTCAGTAAACAGAAATTATAGAGGTACAAAAAAACATGCAGAATGGCTTATCATTTTTACAGTACTCAAGCAAGTGCCAAAATAAAATGGCAAACAGTCCACTTACAGGAAAAAAAAGGAACTAAAATGTGGCTGCTGAAAAGCTGTCGGCAGAGAGGTCTTCTAACTCTCCCAGCATTTTCGTGAGACTTCTCGCTGTCTCTCTTTTCCCAGGCAAAACTATTATAAACAATCCTAGGAGTTTTTGTAAGTTAACTAAGCTTTGTGCAGCTGCGCTTTGTTATCATTTTTGCTTAGATAAATATTTTGGAATAGGTGTTGTTAGAATTGACCAATGAACTTGGTAGGTGGCTGACCAAGGGTCCAATAGACTCTTGACGTTTCTGTAAACTTCAAGCAAGCTAAGGAATATAAGCCGCTTTGTAAAATAATAATAAACTCTGCATAGCTTTGTTCCCCCCGACTCTGTGTCATATTTCTTGGGACGCTTGTGACACTGAAACAAACCAAATAAAACTCAGACCTTGAAAGTCTGAAGAGTTTAGACATTAGCACTTGGTGTGCTTGCTTTGTTAGCTGCAGGAATCTCATGGTACTGACACAACTTCAGATGGTGCACTTAACACTTTGCTAAATTATTTCCACATTTTTATCTGTTTCAGCTGGCATCACTGCCTTGGAAATCTTCAGTGTCTCTTTTATCATAGCACACARGTATCAAGTTACAGGAAAGTGTGCCTCCTTCTGAAAAAAAATCAGTTTGACTTGACTGTGATGCAGAATCTACAGAACTTTCTTTTTTCTTGCTGAGTTAATTTGTGGTGCTCTTGTGGTGTTCCTGTGAGTGGAATATTACTGTCAAAACTGCTGTCTATTCAAAAATGTCCTCCAAGAAGGGAAATCTGGGAAGGAAAGGCGTATAATTCTTGTGGGGGTGAGGAAGAGAGAGGGAGATAGCAATTCAATACCTGCACATTGTCGAGCGTACATACCCAGACAAAATCACTCCACTTGATAAAGTTACGTTGAAAAAAACAATAGGCCAATATTGATGAATATCGTTTAAACTGGCTATTAATTTCAGGAGGAAAATTAAAAATAAAGAAATAGATAGCCTTCTTTCTAGGTAGTGGGCTTTCCAGCTCTTTTTCAAGAAAGGCATGAGAGCTCCAAAAAGCTTTACATACAAATACATTATCCATAGTTTTGCTGTTTTCTAGAAATTATAGTGTTAACTGAATTATTTGAAATTCATTYACAAATACATAGGTAGCAATACTATTAAAATGTCTTTTAGCTTTAGTTGAACATTCAAAAGGTGGTGCAGGTTAAATTCTTTATGAAATAATGAATAGGTTTAAAGACTCAACAGGTTTGTATTAACCAGCATGACTGGAAGTACACTAACGTCCAAATTCTTCAGAAATAGTTGTGGCAATTTATGGGTTAAACTGCTTTAAAAGTCATTCCTATTCTCATTTGTACTTGTTTTTACCTAGACTGTAGTACTATGCTACTTCATCTGCATACAAAATGAAATTAAGACAGTAAAATAAGTTCTGCCATGACTCAAAATGAATGTAAGCATTATATGAATGTTAACTTACAATGTAGTATTAAAAAGAAAATAATACAGTAATAATTCAGTTATGCTTGTGCATAAGGATAAATGTATAGTGTCAAGATATAACTGTTTTATGGAAAACTAATCCAGTTATCTGGGCCGTTCCTGGAATTTTAAACTAATAAGTCATTTCGCACAGATCTCCTACAGATTTGTTTGACAGTTTTCAAACTGCTGTAAAGGCAAAAAGAGAAAAATATATTATGGATTATAATTTCAGTCATTTAACTAAACTGTTTATGAGAAAAACAATTGTAAACAATTAGTTACAAAGGCATTGCTATTTTAAAAGGATTTGTGATGAAATATTTATTTCTGCTGCAATTAATAATTTAGGGTTGCCAAGCATAAATAGGGTTTGGTGACCTGAAATAACTCTGAATTCAGTTAAATAAATAAAAAAAAAATAGTAGCTCAAATTAGTTATTCCCATGGCAAAGTTCATTTCTCTAGTTATAAAAAGTAAATTTACATCTGTGTATCTCATTTCATAAATTACATGAAATTATGTAAGAAAATATGACGTGTAACAAACTATTTAGCTCTATTAATGGGCATGAAAGTAAGTCTTGCTTTTGGAAATTGCATATACAACAAATATTACAACAAGATTTTCATTTTTCATTCATTTGAAACATTTCTGCACTTCAGTAGCTAAACCACCAAGCAACTGAGTGGGACATGGTAGCTGTGGTGACCATAGGTCACAGTTTAACTTTCTGCCATTTTCTGGTGGGAAGAAATGCACCAGCTGAACCAAATGTGTGGAAGTTATGCAGCACTATAAATGTTCTTGTAGACAGAACTCTATTGAATAGTAGTTTAAAATTATATTTTATGTTTTTGTACAATTCTGTGGTACAAAATTGTAAAGCAGTTCTGTAGCTTGTATTTTTTAAATGCTTAAGGATTATCTATTGCTATAGCCCTAGATTAATTCTTATGTAGCAATGCTGGTGAGATTTATCAAATCCTGATATTATTCAAGAAAAAAAGTAGTACTTTTCCCGTGTTTAGAAGGGCAATTTGTTACTAGACAGGAGTTATGTCAAATTATACAAAAAGCATGGCAGTTGAAGTAGCTGACTAGATTTTTTCTTTCAGTTGAAAGCTAAATGCCTTCTCATTCATAAAGATATATGTGGTTTTCCCATAAGATTGATTTTCTGTGGAGCAGGAGATAGGATTGTTTGTATTTTGACTTTAGTTTGCTTTTACATATTTATTGGAAGAGAATAATCGATTCTATAGCAAACTATTTCTATAAAGACTACCGGATATAAAATTGAAACTGTGTTACTGTGGTTTAGCAGCAAAATGATATAATTTTTTTCCCCCCTAGGAATTATATTTCATGGAAAATATCTTTAGTCTAAACACAGAAAAATTTGTAAGTAGTCATATTGCTTGACTGAGTCGTCTCATTCGGGCATTATACTCTGTAAAAGTAATCACTTTTATATTTATTTGAGTGGACGTTTCTGGTTTATCAGGTATTTTTAAATAGACATATACATAGATGTAGAAATAATTTTTAGTGGACTGTTTATGTAGACTATTACTTTTATAAATTTTTCAAAAAGAAATATTCTTATATGTCAAGATAAAGATTTTTGATACTTCACTTTTCCATGTATTTTTTCTTTTCATGGAGCAATAGTCTCTCCTAAACAAGGTCTGGAAAAGCATTTTGCCTTTTTGTTTTAATACCATCTAGATTTCAGCTGTATTTTTGATAATTGTAGATACTTTGGGTTAATTCTAACATCTGCAGAAAAAACCCCACAACTTTGCTGAATATATGGAACAGATAGGATCAGTCCTGCTCTGAAAAAAAAAAAAAGAAAAAAAAGATGTTTGGTTTATTGGTGAGGCTTTTTTTCCTTTCATAAATCCACACGTGGTCATTGGTGTAAAAGTTTGTTAGCGAAATGTCTCTGAGAGATACACTCATACATACAAGTGTGCAGTGTTTTGCTATTCTTTCTGAAGGGCTTGTAAAGATCACAGCTGACCTTAATAAACCTTACACCATTAAGCTTCATGTGTTTATCTTCCACATATGTAAAGGACATGGAAATTATTAGTATCTTACTACTTTTGTAAAAAACATTGATTTAGAAATTCCATATATCAAAACTGTCATGATATTCTCCTAAATATGTTTTTTTCAAAACAGTTCCACTGATCAATGGTTTAGATTATAACACACACCCCACACCCTCTTTGCTGGATTATGCCTGAGAAGCTCTTAAAGGTCTCACACTGTTCCTGTACTGGGTCTTTCTGGAATGAAGTTAATCTTCTTCATAGCAGCCCACATAGTACTCTCATTGGTGACCAAGGCAGTGCTGAGTTTTAGATAACACTGAACATTCTTGAACAATATAAAGGCCTTTTCTTTTTTCCACTTTGCCCCTCTCAAGGCAAGAAGCTGGGAGAAGACATGGCTTGTGGAGCTGGCCCAAACTGGCCTAAGGAGTATCCCATTTCACATAACATTCTGCTCAGCAATAGCAGCTGGGCAAAAGGAGGAGGATGGAGAGGGGGGAAATGGTGCTTAAGACCATTTAAGACTTAACACCCTGTTACTTGTGCTGGTTTCCAGAAGATGGCTAGGCATCTGCCTGCCAATGGAATTTAGATTATGAATTCCTTATTGAATTCCTTCTGAATTCTTGTGACAGTAAGCAAGCAATTGGGTGGGCAGTTACCTGGTATCCACCACAGTTCCTCAGCAAAAACTAGAAAAAAAATGGACACTGTAAAATTTATGAGGAGCAAATGTTTCACATCAGTAAAAACTGAAAATACTTGACATTTCCTTTTTAGCTTTCCTTGAACAGTAATGATGCTGCACTTTAACCATATGGTTTAAATGCTACTCAATATCTGTGCTATTTCTTCTAGTAGAGGCCCCTGGGGAAAGTAGCAGAAAGACATCACAGCTTTTATCTGCAAGGAAGGCTTTGAAGTTAAAAACTCCAACAAAACAGTGTTGTTTCAATGTCTAACACAGGAATTGAATAATACCTGKATTATGGTAGGCCAGTTTGTACTATGGATAATTGAATGACTTATTTTGTGACARCTGCTTGATCAGGAGATGAGTTCAATTTTCTGTTTATAATGTTTTTCATATAGAAACATATTTAATCCCAGGGAAAGCCACATATGCCTATCAAGGAAAGAATAGCCTTTTACTATACTATTAGCTCAAAATAGACAAATCTGTTCTTCATGTGAAAAGTTGTCAAATAGGAACAGTTAATATTGTGTGATACAGAAGTTACTACCTCGGTTCTTGAAACCAAATCCTAACACCCTTTCTAATTTTAACTAAGCAAAAGCTAAATTCCAGTCAATAATTTAACTGAAACTTTTCCTTATTTTGCTCATAGTTGTTAACCTAATCAGTTTGGGTTTTGAATAACAAATGAGCAATACTTAGGTTGTTTTGTCTGACTGAGAACTAAGCTAGCCCTTTGTGATATTCAGCAAGCCTTCTTTCAAATAAGCATTAAAATGTGTGAAAGGTTGTTCAGACTATGACCTTTTCAAAACTGCTGTCGCTATGATGCACATTTCCTGCTCTTGGTGACATTGGGTGATGTGTTTGGCAGAATAGAGGATTGCCTGCTGTGCTGCAATTGAAAAGCAATCAACCATTTGAATAAAGGTCCATGTATCTGTGATGAGGCAAATGTGTAATTTGTTTCCTGCTTTGTTTTAAAGAAACTMTTTTTTGCCACTGGTTTGATGTTAAATGAATTATAAACATTTTTCATAAGATAAAGATAATACGTGGGAAAGACAAACACAGTTAATGCTAATCAGAGCTAAGGATTTAATTGAAAGTAATGAATTGCTGGATTGAAACTGCTCAGAGGACATCAGTCTGTATTTATACTTAGAGCCAGCAGTGCTCTTAATCCAAATCTATTCAGCTGTTTGTGCCAGACCTGTATGCATTTTCCATTCCCCCTATGTAAGGCAAGTAGCATGTCTGGAGCCCACAGACTGTTTTACAGATTTAATGGTCACTGGTCAAATGTAAGGAGGGTGACTAATGAAGGGGATTCTTACAAGGCTTAGTATTGTGCCCAAGGATCGCCTYCTAGCAGTGAAAGAATTGGGCAACCCTTTCTTGGTTCCCATGAGCATGAGAACTCTCCTTGCTGGGATAGTAGTGTCACCTGAGGGAACTGCCAGAGCTCTGAGCTATGAGGTTGCACACAAGACGTTGCTGTGTGGGCCCTGTGCACAGGGCTAGAGCACTGCCCAGCACCACTTTGGTGGTGAAATTGATTTGTGTACAGGCAGAAACCTGAACAGGGCACCTCACTAGAGGAAAGGCTGTGCAGTGGAGTGGCCACAGGCATTTGCTCTGATATCCAAGCAGTGGTTTAATAGCCCTGTAAGTGAGCAAGAAAGTTTATAGAGGCAGGAACCCACAGAAAACCTTTGTAATTGCGGGAAATGAGGGCCAGGCAGCTGCTGAGCCCCTTGATACAGGCACCTGGAGCAGAGCAGGCCTATAAAGGCGTTGCTAGGAGGACAAGGGAGGAGCAGGTAAAGGCTTTGGAAAGGGGGAAAAGTTTCAGCCTAATAAGCAAAAGAGGTTTTTGTGTAGTTCCGGTTGGATTGTAATTTATCATCATTTTCTTATGTGGTGTTTTTGTTCCTTGTCTTCAATTTCATTCAAGCAAAGRAGGTATGATTTGATTTTTCTCTATTCTGAGGAAACTAAATTCTGTGAATTTTGCTGAAGATGGCTGCTAAGTGCAGGCAAGAGAAAGATTCATATGGGCAAAGATGCTAAGCTGACTGTTTCTGGCTGACAGATGCACTTTTTTTTGGGAGGTTTCAATATTTCAGGTTAATAGCTCAACACTTACAGATCTCCTAGGTATTCCTTGGTATTATTTTGTTCTCCTTTTTCTCACTGTACTTTTGCATGTTATTTTCTTTACAAATGTGACACTTTCTCCTAATTTGTTCCAACTTACCTTTACAGGACAATAAGAAAATCACTTTATTTGAATGAAGACCACTATTCTCCTAAGTGTACTTAGGCTCAACTTTTCAGGTTGAAAAAATCCTGTGCACTCATAATGCCTGTGTTTATTTCTGTTAGTCAGTCCTCACTGATAAATATTGAGTCCCCTAGAATATCTCAATCAAGTTCTATGGAGGTGCAAATCTTTATAGTACTTCTAGTGCCCCTAAAAGGAAGGAGGGGAGGGGAGGAAAGGGGGGCAAGTGTGTGTAAGTGCAGAGTGGGCAGACAGGGAACAATAGAGGAGAGGMCAGTACAAGACCCAGCCAAAAATGGATTTTACACACAGGCAAAGTGAACTGTTGTATAAAGCACTCCATCTTACTTGGCTGATGCTGAAAGAAAACCATGACACAGCAAGATAGTTGTCAGCCACATGTACAATTTTCTTTCACTCCTGCAGGTGGGAGCAGGGCTGAGGGGTGTGGACTGCAAGGGGCTGGTGCTGAGGGCCATGAGCTGCAGCTGCAGGTACTCATCCTGCCACTGCATGGCTGTGGGGCTTTTGTTTGTCCTTGTTTTCCACCCTCCCATCTTTGAAGCACTGGTGCAGACAGTGAAAACTTCTGTTTTATGAAAAGGGATCTATTTCAGGAGGCATTTCTCTATTTTGTTAATAATCATTGTATTCAAACTCTATGATCATGTTTAAATTGGTACTTTAATGATTTTCTTTGTGGTAAAGCACCAAAAGTTTAAGATTTTTGTCTTCTACAGGATATTTTTCTTCATACCTATGACATGACAAAGTTTAATACTTTCTCTTCTACCAAAATTAATTAGACAAGTGGCTCTTTGTTTATATTCAGAGGAATGAGCTTTGTACTTGACTATTATACCTTGGGGTATTTTATTCTCAATTTTGTTATTCTGTGGTCAGGAAAAATTCTATCATTTAAGTGGTCTTTCTCAGCAATTATTTCTTGCCATAGATTCCTCTTTCTCTGTGTCTTTCTGCTCCACTACTGCACATAGACAAAGAACTTCAGCATGTTCTGGACAGCTAGTGGATTTATCTTTTTTCTTAAACCCTGTGCTTAAATTTAAGCTCCTAGAAAAACTGAGGGGGGGRAAAAAAAAATCTTGAATGAGAAGAGATGAGAAAAGGCTTTTAAGTAGAAAGACAAGAGACATCCCAGAGTTTAATCTTAATTTTTGAAAGAATGTGAGATTGGATTATTTTATTGAGGTTGTATTTTTAAATTTAGGGTCTTAGAGGTGATTTTTGGAGAATCAGGGGTATATTTCCTTCCATTTGTCTGAGTTCCATGTTGTAGTTAGTGGTATGTAAGACTTAAAATTGAAGATGACCTGTAAATCTTACAGGTAAGTCAGCTGCAGAAAGACAACGAAATGAGGATAAATTCAGTAGTTAAATTTCGGTAGTTAAATATTCAGTAGTTAAAACAGTATTGTTTGTTACAATATTGGCTCACCCAACCACCAAGTAACCAAATATGCTATAGTTTCAGGTCAAGGCATGGTAAGGCCCTCTAACACTGTATTTGGAAAATAGATTGGTAAGAAGAGTTTGAAATCCTTTATCTCTTTATTTTATTATGATATGTGCCATTAGTTTTGTGGTGGAAATTGATTACCATAAGCATTATATTGACAAATTTTGAATTTTTAAAAATTTATTCTCAAATAATCCGCTCTTTTCTTTAAATTTTGTACCCTGCCATAAATACTACTAACCAAAATAAAATATGCTAAATTACTGAAGAATTTCATATACCAAGAATGCTGGATAATGAGTAATGCAGATTTAGTGTCATGTTCAGTCCATGTAATTACAAGCTGTTCTTGCTAGTGAATCAATAATTTGTTAAAGAACTGTTGCTAAAATACTACAGTTTAAAAATAGAAAAAGTCTAGGTCTTTGATATTTATGAGCAGATTCTCACAGTTCACACTGAGGTCATGCTCAGTGTTAATGCTCCTATGCGTGTTAACAGTAGGTGGTGATCAGTCTTATTTACTATTGAAACTTTAGTCTACGCTGAACGCTTACCAAAACAAGGATTACAGTCTTGGTTGGGCCTTTCATAAATAGTGTGTTAAACAAAGGTACAGATGTAGAGCTGGAATTTTCATTTACAGAATGGTTTTAAATAAAAGAGGGGGGAATGGGACACAAGAATTTTGACCCTGGAAATCACCATTAGTTATTTGCACACAAGATATTGGTGCATTGTGTTCAAAAATAGCTGCCACTTTGTTTTACATGGCACATGGGTAATGCAGCAAGTTACAACAGAAGCCATGAATGCAAATTATATTGTTAGGGAAATAAGAAAATAGCCTGAGTTTGTGAGAGAATGCTCAGCATACAGGAAGCCTGTGTGTGTGTTCCAGTCCAGGGCCAACTGTAGAACATGGTGATTCATACTCTCATGAACTTCCAAAGTTTCTATGTGGAATATTTCTCTAAACTGATTAGATAAAAGGAAAAAATATATATTTCTGCAAGTCTTTTGCATGCTAAAACATCTACTTAATTCCCAGCTGTAAATGAATCAAAGTGACCTACAACTTCCTCAACTCTGGGTGCTGTTGACGTTAGCCTTTAAATAGGAAACCTGTACGAGGAATCCCAACTGACAACTTCAAACTGTCTTTTTAAATTCTTTTTCTTAAAAGCTAAAACAATTTCACTTTCTCCACTTTCTAAAAATAAAAGCTCTTATTTTTTGTTTGTTCTTCCATTTTATAACTGTTTAGAGTTTTAAATTTCAAGAGAATCTGAAATTCTGACTGTCTTGGGTGTAACACAGTTTTAGTGATAGTTCTTAAAGTATGATATTTCTTTTTAACTTAAGGCTATGATAATTTTAATGTTTCCTAACTTACTTTCAGATGAAACAAAATACATTTTGTTTCCTGTAGTAGCCTAGATCCTCTCAGAATGTGTAGRTATTAGACATTTTTTGGCTTAAAATTCAGATTACATGGCTCATACGGGCACACACTTTCCCGTTTTTGAGTTGCAGCACTTGAAAAATGTAGACTTGCCTATCATCACATAAGCAATAACAATTGCTGGAAAAGTATTAGCACTCATGGCTAGATTATTTGTCATCTTTTCTTTTTTTCAGTCTCTTAAATGTGCTGTGCTAGTTTGTTTCTCAACTAAATTACTGAGTTACATCTAAATATGGGAACCTAAGTTCATCTCAGTCTAATATAATTTCTAAAGCTTACATAGGAGAACAGCCTTCTGAAAAACTTGGTGTTTGTGATGATGATGGTCTCCTAAATGGGTGCTGCATCCTAAGAAATTTTATCCCAGGAGACTTACCTATACTGGCATTCAAGAAACCCAACCAAACAACCAAAAAATCCCCTAAAAGACCCCAACAAACTGAAAAAACCCTCATCCATTATCAAGCTATCAAAAGTATACCTCCATTAATAATAATTCCAGGAAGGAAAAGTAATAGGGTCAATTTCCTGATGGTGACTGAAATAGTCAGGTGTTCATGAATGGGCTGCCAGTCACAACCCGTATTGGTTTAAAATATGGTTTCTTTTTTGTTAATGACAAGCTTCCCATAGCTTAGTAGCAGTTCTATTCCAAGATGAAAATTATGAAAATACCTTTTTTGGAAACAAAAAATAAAATGAAGGATTTGTCAATTCTAGTGATTTTTGCAAGTTGGACTAGAGTAGTGAAAAGCAGCAGAAGTTGATTTTACTTAAGCTATGTTTTTGTTTGTTTGGTTTTTTTTTAACTTCTATCTAAACCCATTTCTTAGTATCTCACAGTAGCTTTTTAGTATTTATTGATTTGTTTACATTTTCACAATTGGGTGCACGTTTAGTTCAAATTTATGTTTGTGAGCATTT
This sequence comes from Amblyornis subalaris, assembly GCA_018881555.1. Lineage (NCBI taxonomy): Eukaryota > Metazoa > Chordata > Aves > Passeriformes > Ptilonorhynchidae > Amblyornis > Amblyornis subalaris. The sequence goes on from JACAXG010000163.1 coordinate 1,558,982, forward strand.
TTTCACCTGTTCTGGAATTGCATGGATTTTATTTCTTTCTTTGCTCTGAGTGACCTGGTAAACTGGAAAACACTATTTGGTGGCTGTTTCAGAGTATTCTTCAACTGTTTTTTCTTAAATATGTACTATATCTACTATAAACCACTTGAAACACTACAGAACTGCTCCTTTTGAGTACAGAACAGTGCTTGTAAAACATGCTAAACTGAGGGCTATAACTTAATGCTAATTAAAGGCTTCTGATTGTGACTGGAGAAAGAATCCTGCTTCTCTGGAGGTCAATGGGAATTTTGCAACAGACTTCAATTGAAGGAGTTGCATATGAAGTGATGTATGCAAATTTATGTATTGTTTTGGAATGGTTAATAGTGTAAAATGAAGACATATATAAAACCTTTTGTAACATATAGTTTTTCATTGTGGCAAAAATGTTGCTTGTTTATTGCTGTACATAATTGGTATGTGTTGACATATACAAATATTATAAATATCAATATATATCATGTAAATCATTCTCCCTGGTCTGAAAGAAGGTGTTTTTCATTCAGGCATCAGATTCCATTATAGTACTAAGATGAAATCCCAAGTGAAGACTTAAATGGGTTCTATTTTCATAACATACAGCACAGTACATTGTTGAGTCACCACACACCTCTCAATAATTCAGAGCAGTTGTCAGATGGAGATCTTTATCTTCAATTCAGAAAGCAGAAGTAATAATGGTTTATGGACTTTGGCCTCAAACTGTAACAATTTCATCAATTCAAGGAAGTTCTTGGATTCTGTAACATGGGTACATGTCCTGTGCTGTAAAGCAGTCTTGGACATTGCAAATGTTTATTTGAGCTTAGTATTAGTATAAGGAAATAGGGAAATTTGGTTTGCATTAATTTCTGTCAGTTGATGTCTGTTGCTTGTAATAGTGGTGATACATTGGCACAAGGAGAAATACTTTCAAAAATTTATGGGAAATTTTCAATGTTGAATTGGGTTTTCCTGTTTCAAGTCATTTCGGTCCATGAGTAGTTAAACCCACCATCGGTCTGGTCTATACATGTGTATAAAAATCACTGTAGTGTAGTTATATCAGCCATACAACACCTGAGGTGAATATGTAGTCTTCTCAACTTTGTGCTGAAATTGTTATCAAGTAATACAGTGAAAGCATGTCATTAGAGCCAAATTTCATSGTTGTGTGCTTTCTGTAGTACATTTGTCTAGAAAATTTGTGCTGTATGAGAAAGCAAGAAATCAAAGCATGGTTATCTAATAGACCTGTAGGCTTCAGAAGAAAAAGAGGTAAGATTTTATTTCTGCCACTGAAGTGAAGAAAATAAATTCTCAGTGGTTTGAAGAAATGTGCACCAGGTTTTTGTATTGACATGTTAGCACTTCACTTCAAAAAATGAATCTATTATGACCAAATTACTACCAAATTATGTGTTACAATTTGCTTGTTCATGCTATTTTTATATGGGTTAGCCAAATATTATACAGCTAGGATGTGAGGATAAGGAATGTATGGCAAGGAATTAGAATACTAGGTGTTAGTTCTGGAGATTAGGAGTGTGAAGCAAGAGAATAAAACAAAATAACTGTGAAGGGCAGTGTCTATTCCCACATTTGGAGACATTTTAGTATTTTTATACATATTTTATGACACAATTATGTTATCAGAACATGTATTTAATTGGTAATTGCAATTAACAATTCTGCTTTCATTTTCACATCATTTTCACATCATACCCTTTCTCTTGCCAAGAAGACATAGTTCTGTGGCAGTCAAAATGGAAGCTGGGGATAAAATAAGGAAATATTACTGTGCACTGAACTTACCCTTTCACCGAGAGATCTGCTACTGACAACAGGACTTATCTTACATGGTGGCAGCAGCACAGATAGGATAGAAAGTGGACAGATGGCTTTGGTAGCCTAATGTCAACAATCCATTTCCATGTTTTAGGAGCAGAAAGAACTGGAAGTTGTGGCCAGCAGAAACTCTTCTATCTCTACTGCAGCACTGTTAAAGCTCTGTTTACTATCCAAATCACATTTGTCCTCATTGAAATACCACTAGAGGCTCACGTGACCTTTTCTAGCCACCATTCACTTGATAAATCAGTCCTGCTCTTCCATGCTCTGTTTCCTGAAACATCATTGTATTGCTACCACAGAGGTTTTGTTGGGTTTTTTTTTTAATTCTCCATTTTGAGTAAGAGCCCTGACCCAGCTCTAGTTATTCTGATGTATCAGTCTCGATGTGTGAACGTCTATTTTATCTGCCTGTCAGAGTTTGTGGAGCTTCTGTAAGATGTAAGTGACACGGTTAGGCTTTAATCCTTCTGTGCAAGGAGCACAGAATTGGATTTGATCCTTATGGGTCCCTTCCAATTTGAGATATTCTGTTATCTAAATTCTTGAGAATTCATTGTTCTATTACATGCAATAGTAATACTATTATATACATGCTATTACATAGCAATCTTAAGGTGACGAACTATTTTTTTAATTAAAAGTAAATCTTTTTTCTAGATTTTGCTCTTAATTACAGTTAGCCTACAACAATGACTAAAAGTATGAAAGTCAGGATAAAGAGACTAAATTTATTTAATGTCAGGCTGACCTATGATTAATGGATGTAACAAAATGGATGTCTAGGATGTAACAAAAGACAGTCTTACTTCATTTACACAATTTAATCCTTTTTGTATATTCCATGCAATTGAGCAAAATGTAATTAATAAAGCAAAGCCTTTTTTTTCTTTTTTTAAGGGTATCTTGGTCAGGATGGCCATTTTGGATCATGTGAAAACAAGTACTGTGGTCTGGGCAGACACTGCGTGGTGAATGGGAAGACTGGCCAAGCTGAGTGTCTGTGCATGGAGCACTGCAAGCCGCACTACAAACCTGTGTGTGGTTCTGATGGAGAATTCTATGAAAACCACTGTGAAGTACACAGGGCTGCCTGTCTGAAAAAGCAAAAGGTCACCATTGTACACAATGAAGATTGTTTCTTTAAAGGTAAGCATGGCTGAACAATACCTGGTATATTGCTATTTGGTATGTTTTTTCAAGCAGTTCAATTAATTCTCTATAGAGTCTGCACCAAGTGTACAGTGAATAGATGACTCAAATATAATACAGTAAGTATTGCACGCTGGAGATATGGATTTTTTTTTCCTTTTGTTTATACTCAGTGCTCTGGGCAATCACCCCTTTTTAACCTGAATAAACACTTGTCTCTTAGAAACTTCTCTATGGCAGCTTGCCTTACAAATGTGGTTGCCGACCTCATTCATCTGAATGTACTTAGAATCCCAAAGCCAGAAGGATATTGATCTTTTTTACAGGAAAAACAGAATTTAGAATTTCAGAGGGCTTTTGCAAGGTTGCAGGACCTGTGCTCATATTTGGTGTTGAAGTTAATAGATTGGCAGCTTGTTCACGGCTAAATGGGTCTTGCTTTGAATTTGGACAATGAAGAGTTTACTTGAGTACTTATCAAAGCATGCAAGATCAGTTACTTTTTAATCTTCTGAATGCTAAGAGATGCCAGCCTGAACGCTGAGATACACCTTATGTTAAGCGTTTTATGCTGACAATGTCAACAATTACAACATGCTCTTTTTTGTGTGTAATTTGAGCACACCTTGCAGGTTTCTGGAACTCTGCCAATACAGACCTCGATTAAGCAKATTTATGAGTACTTTGACAGATTTTCAGCATATTTTCAGTGGCTAAAACAGGTGGATGGTTTTGGTGGATTGGGAAATGATTTTAAATAAGGCTCTTTTTAATTAGTCTACCTAGCGCCTTTTTTCCYTTGCCCCCTGCAAATATGTTAAGCTCAGCAACTTCATCAAAACATGCTAAGGTACAGGTGTCCATAGGTTAAAGTGGGGATGTGGAAACCTTCTGATGGGAGCTACACGTGTAAGTAATAGAGAAGGCTTAGCTTTGTTCAAAACTAACTGGGGCCACTGTATAAAATTCATGTATCATCACAATATATAGGCTTTAAGTAAGTAGCATGTGTTCTGAGGTAGTGGAAAATTAAAATTTKATTCTAGGAGTATAACATATGGGGCTTGTAGGCAATGGTTTGGGCAATAACAACAAAACATGAATGCTTCTATCTTAATCAAATTCTCTTTTTAAAAAACTTTGATGGTGCAGTACTCTGATAGAAAAATTACAGAAAAAACCCCACAAAATGTTTAAATTTATGGGGCTAATTTCAGTTCTTTAGTGTGGTGTATACAAGACAAATAATTTCAGGGCATGTTTGGGAAAAATTATAGTGTTGCTGTATCTTTTCCGCTTGGAAAAAAGATTTATTTATGGAAATGAGACGATACTTCAGGTAGAAACTTCACCCAAAGGTTGCCTAAAGTTTYGTTAGCTCATCTTTGCATTTTAAATTCACCATGTTACTTTCATACTTATTGTTGTGGACAATGGAGTATCTGAATGGTGTTCAACTTCAGACACCTAATTTAGATGCTGGATTAAAAAAAGCAAAAAAGTAGGTATCTCCTTTAGTCAATTACAATCTTTAGTAAAGGACTAGGGTACCCAAGTGACTGTCTGAGATGCCTTCTGAAAACTGTAATTTATCAAAATACTGAAGTTCTCTAATTTGTGCYATAACGACATGCCTACAAATAGTGTAAAATATTTCATTTTCTCTTTTCTTTCTCATCTTATGTTGACCTAAGTGGTGTTAAACAGATGAGACTGGGGACAGTTATTTTTCTTTTTATTATTTCATATGTATGGGTATTATCAATCTCAATTTCTTCTATATTAACTTCAGCTCTTTCGCTGCTGTAGTAGAGCACAGTGCTGTTAAAGCATTGTTGCCTTTCATAACTATTGTCTATGTCCTCCAACATCTACTATATCTATATGGTAAAGGAGGCAGAAGATGTCAAGCTATTTTTGTGACTTCTTTCTTTACAAAACATTTCTAAGCTAACCACTGGTAGATTGCCTCCAATAAAGCTGACAGTTCTGCCAGTTACAGTTCAAAAACATTAAAAAGCTAATAGGAAAAAGCCCTCAACAGTGTTATTCCTGGATAGAGAAGGTGCACCCCATCACTCTTGATGGTGTCAGAAGGGCACTGCCACAGGTCCTCCTTGTTAGTTTAGCTGACATCCTCTAGCACAAGTGATCTCACTTCAAGGAGCTGCTTCTGAGACCTGAAAAATTCAAGAGATCAGAAAAAAAATATTCTGAGCACTGTGTTTAGGCTTTCACAAAATTCCTTAGTAGAGGCTGGTCTGAACTGGGGCAGGGTGTGAGGGGAGAGAGTGACTGCAAGATGCTGTTGCATGATAGTTACTGTCAACAATGACTATATTAAGACAGCAGTTAAGTATTTTTACTTTCTGGTTTATTGCTAATCATTGATTTTCAGATCAAACTACTCTGTACTTAGCTACTTTTTTTGTGTGTATTTTGTCTCTAAAAAGGTCATGCTTTGGGCTTTTTGGGTTGCAAATCCTCATACTGGGTTGATTCRCTGTTCACCCCTCTTCAGGGGGAAATATTTCTTTATGCAGAAATTTTAAGTTTTAGATTGGGTATGGAGCACAAGACAAGACAAGCTCAGAAATACACCTTATTTAAATGAGTAAGCTTACCAGAAAACATTTTAGTATTCTGTGTCTGGAGAATAAATTTTCTAAGCTAATGTTCTATATACCCAATTAACATTACAATAGTAGCTAGGTAACTATAATTATTTGAATAATACATCTTTTAACCAAATGATTTATAGTTGATCTCAAACACCATGAGTTCTACTTAATGGTTTGAAAATTGCCCTTTTAAAACACTTACATGATAAGTGGAGTTTAAGGATTGACTTGCTAAGTGAAAGAGATCTTTGGCTTTTATGTTGAAACTCCATTAAAATCACTGAGAAATGTGCCTCTTAGCTAAGCAGTGCATGGAACAACACAGACAAAAAGCGTCAAACCCTTTATAGAGARTCATGTCTGAAACGTTTCATAAATGCATTTTGAGGTAGTGAAAGCTGTATCAAAGCTGTACTCTGCTGACATGCTGGTTTTTTAAACTAAAACTTCAAATTCTGGTTCATTACCTGTTTTTTATTGTRGCATATTTATTTCCAGATTCATTGGACTCCTTACTTTTTTCCTTATTTTGCTTTTCACTTGCTATCTTTATTTCTTCACACCAAATTAAATCACCTATTTTTCCAAAATATGTGTGGAATACATGCAAAAGAGTAATTGAAGTTGAAAGTTTTTACTTGATGATTGAGACTGTTATGCAAATGATGCATTTTTCACATGGATCAAGATAATGGCCATACTAAATTAGAAATTACTTTTCCTCCACTCCTTCTGTAATTATTCCCTCAGTTACTTATTGGCATGTCATGATGCATCAGACACCCAATGATTTTTCCTAATAGCTTGGTTAGATGTTTAGATGCCAACTGTGACCCTGAGAGTTAGTCAAYAAACTGTCTCAATTTCTTCTCATATAGCAGCAAAGTGTATTCTGCAGAGAAGCTAATTACTTATAATCCCCTTTTCTATGAATTTAATTTAGAAGTATTTTGTATATCTTTAGAGTCCTCTATTTCCCACAGGTAAAGTCCAGTGTCTTGTAAACTGGATGTTAGTGAATGAAAATTTTCCAATCACTTTTAGAGAAGGTCTCAAGCCTGGACCATCTGAAAAACGTAAAATATGTAAGATTATTCTAATAAAGTAAGACAACTCTTTAGAAAATGCTTTGTGATCCAAGGAACTTTCTAAGAATAGTATCAATGAGAAAAAAAAAAAAAAAGAGATGGTCAAGTGCCAGGATGGCAACTTCAGTGATGGGAAGAAGACAAAACATAGATGGAAAGGAAATACTGGAAATATTGATGACAAAATTGAAAGTTTGAAGCTTAGATTATTCATTAGATCTGATATTGACCATATAAGCTGGAAAGTCTGGTATGCTTTGGTACTGCTTTTATGTGCTTGGTGAATAAGTAGTTTGTGCAGAGCATGAGCATGGGAGCCATGTAGAGGCCACCTTTCTGTTTCCAGTGTCCTGCATGTTCTCAAGCCATGCACTTTGTGTTTCAGAGCAGCTTCAGTTTGGTGTAAGAAAAGCAACATGACCAACAGTGTGTTTGACACTGTTGACTAACCCCTCCCTGGTTCTTGCTAGCTATAACTTTAACGAGGTTGGTGATTCAAATGGCCTAGAGTTATTTTACTTGATGTGTCCACCCTTATCTTTATTCTTTGAAGTGGCACTGTGAACTTAATGGCTTTGTGCAGAATTTAAAAGGCTGGAAACATTATTCTTCCGCTTCTATAAAGTTCAGTTGGATTCATGTGGGACAGCGCACTGGGTGGTGAATGGCATGCTCAAGATGTCAAATAAGCTTCAGTTACATTTTTGGTTTTGTGTTCACTTCTTTTACTCCGTTTTCCTAAACCCAGGCCAGTAAATCTAAGAGAGAGATTAAAAAAATTTCCAATGACAAACTTCATCTTGTATTTTCTATGCACTCTGAGCTTCTTGTATATTTTATATTATATTTATTTCCATACAGTGATACATTCAGTCATTATGGCAAATGGCAATTTGCTTGGAATCTTCAAGAATGTAACAAATACTCCTATATACTAGGAATTTTATAGAATATTTCTGGAATAAAGTTTACTTCATATGTGAGCTTTTTACTTAGAAGTACCTTCTATGGCATCCTTATGATATTAATACTATTTTAATCTCTTCTCTTTCTATTTTTGTCTCATTTTTAATTTGGTGAATATTGTTAATCTGTTAAACAGTCTGTGAGCATCAGATTTCTTACTACYATTACTAAAATGTCTAGATTTCCAAAGACTGTACAACATTTGCTTTTCCTCTGACTGTTCCTGAAAGACAAAGTAGAAACTTCGGCAGGAAAGCTTGCTCCTCATACTAAGCTGTTCAGGGCAGAGGATAAGAGCTGACTATGGATAAATTCAAAATAAGTTTGGGCAAGCTGGAAAAAGTTCAGAAGACATTAGCAGAAATGACCAAAAGTAGTAAATGGCTTAAAAGGGATATGAAGGGATCTTACAAAACCATCAGGGCATGCTAAGAGTGGATATGAGTAAGCTGCCTTGTATTCCAATAAAAGAAATAAAATTTATCAAATAAGAAAGCAGGAACAGATTCAAAGCAAGCATTGGTGTTTGACACACAGCAGATCCCAYGAGTAAAAGCAACATAAGATTTTAGCAGCAGACTGTAAATACTAGGGAAAAGCCTGTAGGCTTCTCCTTTTTAAAGAGGGCTGGGTGAAGTGAGTTGAAGTGAACTAAATACTAACTATACTACAGAAAAGATCTAGAATGCCTGTCTAGCCTCTATAGTGACTTCCACAGGATTAGTTGAAAGACTGTAATTTTTGGATTTTTATGTGTGTGTGATTTGTGCCCCAGGTGAGTGTGGTCTTAGACTGGTGCCTAAAATATTGACCCATTCATTTAGAAGCACTGATATCTGTTTAATCTCATTTGATGTTCATATACTTCAAAAGCAAGCATATAAGTCTCTGTCATCTTACCAGTCTCACCTCAAGAAGTATTTCATCTCATTTTATATATAAATCTTGAACACATTATTTAAGGCCTATCATAAGCTAGTCTTTCAAAAGGAATTTATGATATGTTAATCTGTAGAACAATCCAGTGTTTTCATTGCAAAAGAACTTTTCTCTAAGATGTATTTSCTTTTTTGCTTTGGCTATTATTTGGCTTCTCTGCTGAAGTTCTCAAAAACATCATTACACTCTTTCTGAAAGCTTGAATTTATGCATATATCATCACCTTTAAGGCTGCTGCCAATAAACTGTCAAGCTTCAGCTATCACTCCARAGCTATGTTCAACATAAACTGTATTGTGAAAATAAATATGAAAAAAATCTTTCAGAACTCTAGAATTCTGCTTGGTCTTAAAACCTGTTTGATAGAGCATAGGAATTATTAGACTTAGGTTAGTAATTCAGCCCGTGATCTTCATGTCGTCACTTTAGTGCAACACTTAAGAAATTAGTATTAAATCCTGAATTCATGCAGTAGCAACTGCACATTCACAGAGCTGTAAAAATCACTGTTAATGGCAGGTGTGCTACTTCTCTAGCCCTCTCAAAAGRGCTCTTTGTTGGAAAGTGATGTTCTACCCAATGGAAAACTGGTTCTTTTTAACGCGCTTTGAAACCACACTATATTTTAGCACTGTTCTTCTAGTCTGCTGTCCCCACATGGTTCATTTTCTTGAGTTGCATTGCTCATGAGATTTGGAAAACCGGTTGTTTTTCCTCCAACATCTGTGCAAGATTTTTCCCGAGTATCTCTCTTACATTCCCTGCAGTTGTCTTAAATTGTTTAAACTAACTGGCATGCAAGGCCAACACATGTAATATCTGCTACTAAAGCTTCAGAGTGAAGTTAAGTTCAAGGTATTTACGAGAACATGCATATAACAAGCTTAATCTAAAAACTAAACATTCAACATACCATGCTTCACTGCTATTGGTCATATTGTATCTCTTTACAACCAAAGTCTTGAACACTACTCTCTCTTTTCTTCTTTGTATTAAATTCATACCTCTAAAATGTGGGATGGAGCAATGACAAGCCTCAAAGAAGTTATGAATAAAACGCTTGGGTTTTTTTGACTGGCTAAAGATATACTGCAAAGATATCCCTTATTTTCAGTGTCTGGAGCAGTCCCAATCTTTGTATATCAATTTCTTCAATGCTRGAATAAATCTTTTAATCAGCTTTAACTTATTATATATTCTACACTCATGTCGTGATGAGGAATTAGTGTTCTCTAGCTAATCACTGTACAAAACTTAATGAAGTTTAAAATTTCTTGTAAGGTCATCACTGCTGTTTGATACCACACAAAGAAATGAGTCTATGGACAGCAGAAATTTTCACTGGTAGGAAATTTTAAAACTTTTAATGTTTCATTTTCGTTGGAATGAATCTGTTCAAGGAAGCTGAAAACTGCATTCTCAAGTCTCTGTCAAGTCACTGAATCAGACAAGAAACATTGTGAAGTCTTCCTCCTTGGAGATATCAAAAACTCGACTGGATCTCATCCTGGGCAACCAGCTGCAGGTGGCCCTTCTTGAGCAAGGAAGTAGCACTACATGATTTCTGAAGATCTCTTTCAACCTCAACCATTCTGTGGTTAAGCATCTCTGTAAAAACATCCTTACTTATACACCCTCAGCCCAGTTTTGAATAACCAGAATGTAGCACATGGTGCTAAAATTCAGCCAGTAGTTTCTGGTGCTGCTGAGGAAGAATCRGAGAGATCAGAGGAAGAGAAACAGAAGTAGAGTTCTGGCAAAGTGTGATCAGTGGACAGGTAGCAGTAGAGTCCTGCTAGTGCTCTGCCTTCTGACCTGGTAACTTGGGCCTGCAGCTGGGGCAATGCCAGTCACAGGATAGATATGCTTTGCTCTCCTGCTTTTTCAGTACTGTCATAAATGTGTTGGCACGTTGCTAGGATTGTACAAGAATGGTTCAAATCATCTCTGCATCCTCAGTTTCTGTGCTCAAATGGCCTTTATAAAAAAGTTTAGGAAAAGGCAAAAAAACCCACCATACAACTTCTTTTATGACATTCTAAAATAAATATTAGTATTGTCTAATATTGAGAATAGCAAATGTGTTTAAAACTGGAAAAAAACAGGTAACAGTAGTCCATAATGTAGCTGCACAATGACTGCTTGTACTTCAAACCTAAAACTTCTTGCTGCCTGTTAAAAAATTATTAAAATAATTAAAGAATTATTTTTAATATAAAATTGGATGGTATGGGWTGGTGAAAATTATTACACAATAAAGCACATTAAATTTAAACTGTTTTTTCATTAATTTATAGTAAGTAGAGGAAGCCTTGTCTTCAGGCAGACATTTAAGTGAGATACATAATTTTTAGATTTAGAGTAAGCACAAAGTGTTAAGCTACTGCACATTAGTTTGTCTAATGCAAACTTTAAAAAGTTTTAATTAAATAATGTCAGAAGTATCATTAGGTCTTGTGGGAAATTTTTCTGGTGGAACATATTGTTGGCCTTTAAAAATCATTAGCAATTGGATACATGTACAAGGCATCGGCATGATATTTGTAATTCAACTTGGCTAGTATATGGTATACTGACAAAAAAAGCCATAGCTTCTTTTACAAAACATTTTGAAGAGAAATAGGCATGTGAAAATGAGTTTTAATTTCCATTTCTGGCTCTAGTAGCTAATAGTGGATGCAGTAAGTAAACCTACAGTGGCTAGAACCTGTAAGTTAAAAGCTTTCTCTCGTGGTTTGCCATTTACTCTCTTTTAATGGGGAATAGTAGGTGGGGTTTACAGTAAACTGAAACGAGGAATCTGGTGTTGCCATTTCAGGGTTATTTGCTTATTTTTCATGTGTAGCACCTTAGAGGAACCTGAGAAATGAAGTATGTTCAAAGAAACTTAATCTACTCTGTTGATAGTAGCTAGTTTAGGCAAATTCTCTCAATATCTGTAAATATTGGGTTTTTTTTCAACTTTCTTGGATTCTAGTAGAAAGTGCAGCATACAAGTAGTGAGATGCAAGAGCCAGATGCTTCCAAGTTCCAATTCTCAGTAGATCACTACCTAGATGACTTCCAATTTTTCCCTTTGATTTGTCTCATCTTGTGACTAGAATGCAATGTGGTACAAAGAAAATATCCTGCAACCATGCTTCTGATGGCAGCTGTCACATTATTATTATGCTTTTAATTTTTAAAGTTATTATATGAACAAGTATTGGAAGCAACCAGAAAATAATTAGCCACAAGCACTTTCTACAGAAGARGACTTGGGCAGTAAACTCTGTTAATTGTGTCATAGACAGGTAAATAAATAAAGTAGCATGATTTTGAATCACATTGTAAYGTAGATATTCTATTTATTGCCAGGACTTGGCAGTTTTTATATACCTTAGTGCAAAAAAATAAAGTATTTATACCACTGTAACCAGAGTTTATACTGTTACTACTGTAACAGAAAACATTGCAAGCAAAAGATAATTTAAATGTTGTCAGAGACTTATAATGAGTGATTAAATTACGGCATTTTTTGTTATGGAATTCTTGATATCATACAATATTCTTCTTGACATAAATTAAATTCTTCTTGACTGCCATTAAAGTAGAGTATATTATCAGACTTTGTCCTGAGATAAAACAAATGTGGCTCATATTTAAATTTATGTAGAATGGCCCAGAGACTCCTCCAGCTGAAACAGATTTTAAGAGATTAATTTCAGAAAATCAAAATAGTTAATTTTTGCCTCAGTCTAACTTATTTTTCTCTTTGTTAGACTCTGAACTTCTCCCTTTTGCTGTCCTTGAAACCAGAGCTTTGTTAGTGATTATTTATAAGTAATTTCTAYGTAATTTCTAACATTTATATTATTTGAAGATTTTACTTTTCATGAAGAAACTAGTCTTTCTGATTGGCCTTAGCAAATGTACTTTTCCTAATACTCAAGCATAGAGTAAATAAAATTTCRTAAACTGGGCAGTGAAATCTAATTAGGTCGTTTAGTTTTCTCCTTATCTGTAATGATAATGTGCATTTAAAATTGTTGAAAGCAAACAACGGAAATAAAGAAAAACAGACTACAGCAAAAATAAGTTAAACTGTAGCCCTAAGAAATAAGCTAAAATAAAATTATACAAAACTTTCACTCACTAAGAGTGATGTCTTATATTTTTGCGTGTACTCGTATTGGCTTTGGGTGCAATTAAATTCTGAACTATATACTGCCAGGAAAGTTTGTTTCCCTCAGGGCTGGAACAGATGGTGGAGATTCTTTTTTTCTTCTCACCATTTAGAGACCAAGTCTGCTGAATCTCTACAAGAAAAAGTATTTATGCCAAAGAAAAATGCTGATGTTGGCCTTAAAGCAGTAGAATTCTTAGCTGTATTCTCTATAGTGTTGTTACTAAGACTCCTGGTAAATAGGCAGTGTATTGAAGTTTTGCTGTTAGCAGTGTCTTAATACAGATTTGATATCTATCTAATAATGTTTGTTGTAAAGAATAGAAAATGAGCTATTGACTAATAAAACTTTATTTTGTTTAATATATAATATTAATAATAATAACAAAACATTTATTATTATTTATAATAATAAAATATAATAATAAAATATAATGATATCATAAAATATAATAATATAATATTATGTAATAATATAATAAAATATAATAATAATAAAATGTTTATTATTATTATATATAATAAATAATATAATGAAACAATTTTGTTTATTGTTCAGCCTGTTTGTCAGGATATTTCAGTGGGCAAGGAGGAAGCTATGAATTAGCATTACCAAGTCATCACTTTGATAATTAGAAGAATAAAAATCTGAATGCATGGAGAATAGCAGAACTGTTGATAATCATGAGCACTCCGTACTCTTAATCCCACCTGGAAAACGAGAAAAAAGCACTCCAGGGATCTAGTAAAATGGTAAGCTTTGTATACCAGTAAAAAAAAAATCTGAAAAGGGGAAAAATATCTTTGAGGTGTTGAATACTAATTATGGTCAAGAAGTTTCATTAGTGCTTCTAAATTTAAGACAACTGCTGAATGGATCAGTTCTTTACTTTCCTATTCCATTTTCTCTTTGATAAAAGTCCTTGCTGTTCAAAGAGAACATAAAGATTTTTATTGGTCCCTTATGATGCAAACTGTAGTTGTACAATCATCATTTTAGAATATGAGCTCTGTGTGCTCTTAGATTTGYTGTCACTTTATCACAATTGTTAAAGCATCTTGAAGTGTATTTGCTTAAGCATATGGTGAATGGCCACACTGGGAATATATCTATCTTCTTTACTGTATGATGAAKTTTTAAAGCAGACATTTTAGCTATGGTGGTTGGAAAAACATACTTTTGTGATAAATCTTGTAGGAAACAAAACTGGTAAAAGATTTTAAAGCCCCTAATAATACTGAGTACATTAAATCAGTATGAATTAGATAGTTGAGTTAGCACAAATGACACATGCAATATATAAGGATGCTACTGCTTTCTTTAATTTTTACAGTATTTTAAAATTAAGTATTTTTATAAGAAATTAAAAATTATGTGTTTCAGATTTTTGTTTACAAAAAATCCCRGAGTGCTAAGGATTACTGTGGGGCAAGGAAAACCAAGTTGGTATGGTGATTTCTCTGACAGTATCATTTCAGTGAACTCAGGATCTAATTCAAACCTTCCTACTGAGTCTAACAAAGATTGGGTTTATTGAAATCAGTCAGTTGAAGAATATTTGTTATATTGCAGACATGAAAGATGTAAAAGAGACTCTAAGGGAGAAAATAGAGGGTTAGAAGTTTGAAATAAATAAACCTTAAAAACCAAASAAAGAAAAAAACCCCTAACCCCCCCCCCCCAACTATTCAAAATACTCTGTTTTTACCAATAATGTGATGTAAACTTGAATGTTGTTCTGAAAGGGTCTCAAGTTTTGCCTGGCATGTAAATCCAGTTGATTTGGTAAACATTGCAGCTGGTGGCAGTTCCTCATTTATATTGGATGGGGATTACCTACTCTGTATGTTTTGGAAATTTACCTCACAGTTTAACTAATTTTCTAAGATTTTCTTGTACGACTCCTTTAAAATACGAAAAAGTTTAAAAGCATTCTGAAAATGTTGATGCTTTTAAAAAATAAAGTTGGACTTGTTTTGCTTATATCCCATATTTGTAGAGAATAGGTAGTTGAAAAAGAACAAAGAAAAGGAGAAATCAGAAGAAACTCCTATGACATTACATGTGCTTGTTGTGGTGGTTTGGGTTTTTTAGTTTGTTTGGGTTTATTTTTTTGTTTGTTTGTTTGTTTGTTCGGGTTTTTTTTTGTCTTAGTACTGCTTATATTGGACTAGGAAGTAACTCTAGAAATAAGATAAATAGAGACATTTTCATTAATCTTTTGCTCACCRTGAACTTGAAAGAAAGTACACTACTGCTGCTATAGGCAGCAGAAAGATTACATAGACCAATGATAGAAAGACATTAATAGTTTAAGTCATGAGTTAACACTTGATGGGGGGACCCAGGAGTTCAAATGAAATAGCCAGTTATAAAAACTTACAACCTTTATTCATGTTTGTAGTTCACAGATAAATGAGCATAAGTCTAGGCACAATATGTACAGCCATTAGAGTTGTCTGGATATTCTCTCTGTAATACCAACCTATACATTCATATATTACTTTGAAATCAGTTAAAAATTCTCGCACTTCACCCCAAAAAATAGTGTTAAAAAAAAAAAGTTGCTTCATTTTTTTAGTTGTTTTACTCTGTTTGCAAGTATTGGTGGTGAGGGTGGCAATGAAGATACCTTCAAACCTCATGGGGTCTGCCTGGCATTGTAATATTTGTATTTCATACCATGAATGATGTGTGGATGGGGCCAGCCTGTGGTGCCTGTTTTGCATACTTGCTTCTGGAAGATGAAAGTCTGGCTCTGTGGACTAAAAAGGGTTGTTTTCCTGAACAATGCTTTCTTTAGATGATCAAAGGATGGCAACAGTAGGATGCATTGTAGATACATTTTCRGCCTACATGTACTAAGTATGTTTTCCTGAGTTGTATAAAAATTTTTTACGAAACATTCTGGACCTTGCTAGAAGTYAAAGGAATTTTTGAAGTGAGAAGTGAATGGTGGCACATGATAATCCAATACCACAAAAAATTCATGCAGAGTTCACCTGATGAAGTTTTGGTATTTGCAGTGTTTAAATACTCTTTTATAACGCATAATTTAAGGACTTCAGTTTTCAGTGCAGAAGACTGAATAAGGTATTATTATTTCTAAAAGCCTCAGGATAAATCAAACAATAAAGGATTTTAAGTCTCTGTCTCTTGTAAAAGAAAATGAGTGTACATAAAATTACAACTGAAGGTTAGATAAGTTCATTTTGATATGGTAACCCTTTTTATTATTGGACTGGTTGAAAACAGGAGATTTGCTTTGCAAGAAGTTGAATGCAAATTTCACAGAAATTACTTGTGGAAGTAAAAACTAACACGAAAATTCTTCCATTGTTACTTTAAAAAATTATTTTAAACCACCRGTTTGTTTTTTTAATTGTGATAGTGGCAGAAAACAGATGGACAAAGCTTTTCTTTGTATAGATCTGAGTAGATGTAATAGTACAAGGCCAGGATGATCAATCCACACAACATGTAGAATAAGGCCTAGTAACTTTCCAGAAATGACATCAGTTTAAATTTATTTACAATATTTATTTATGAGGAACTCCATAAAAAAGAAGAGAAAAAGTTGTTCAGAAAAAAAAGCTCTCAGTAAAAGATGAATATCTGGAGTTCAGAGATCCTTCTCTTTAACTAAACAAAAAGAGTTATTATTGCAGGTGATCTATTACAATCACAGTTGGACCAATCAACATGGAGTTCTTTTGATAAACTTTGAAAATCAAGTTTTGGTGAAAAAAATAATAGGAGGAATAACTTGGATTTTCTGTTCTAAATTAAACTTTTTTACTTTTTGCTTTGCTGTACACCGCTAGGTTCATTGTTCACTCGCAGTGTTGTAGTTCATGTGATTTTTTAAAATTAATATTATTTTTTCATATTCCAAGTCATTTGCAACAATTTTTAATTCTCTTTTGTCAGAAATAAAAACTGAAACTGCTGAAAGATGTAGAAATTGAGATGCTAATATGGAAATAAGAGTAGAGTCAGTCCTTAATAAAAAAATCAAAACCAATCAACAAAAAAAAACCTCACAACAAAAGAACACCTGACAAAGACAAGAAGCTGTCAGGCTKGACTTCCTGTCAAGATAAATTCTAAAAAATTGTTCCTACGGGAATTTCACCACTTTCCTTGGCATACAAATGTTGGCTGCTACAGCATGTGGATTGGCTGGCCTTGTTGTCTCCAGTCTCAGACTTAGGAGATTTGTGGTACTCAGTCATGCTAGAAAGTAGCCTGGAAYGAACCATCAGTATTAGTTTAAAGGTGGTTTATCTGAGTACCAGATTACTAGATTAAAAAGCATCCTAGAAGCAAGKGTCTTAGAATAGCACAAGTATTCACAGACTATAATTGTTGTCTGCTCTTTAATCTTTTCCTTGATACACAAAGTCGCGCTAGATAATGATGCTCCCTGAGTGCTGAAAATGGGCAGCTGCTCCTTCACTGTGTGTGCTTCTTGTTTTGTTTCTTTGGGGTGTTTTTTTTAAGTATCTTCGTAGGAGCAGTGGAAAATGKGTAGCTCTGAGTTTCTCTTCTGATCTGAACTATTGGAAAAATAGAAAGTTATCTGTGTGCAAGTAAAAGGCTGTACAATTATCTCATAATATTTTTCCTGCATTTCTCATTTACTGCTTTTCTAACTTCAGGAAAGTAGGAAGGTTCTCTTGATGAAATGTACCTCAACCAGCTGACTTTCATAGATTATTGAGAGCACAACTCATTCTGAAAACTCTAGAAGTATTTTTGAATGTTGAGATGAGGCTATGCAAAATTTGGTCTGCTTATTTCRACAAATCACCATATTTTGAAGTTCAAATTAGCACATTTCTAACATTAAATCTTTAGTGTGTGCACACTTTAAATACTCCCAAAATGTTACTCTGAGAATAATGGCTCAGGCCTCTGAAACAGCCTGTAATAGACTCTATTACAATTGCCAGACAAGTAAATCATGTTCCTCCCTTTAAATTCATGTGCTTATTGGTAATTGAGGAATAGTGATGCTCAGCAGAGTGTGTAGGCTCAGGTATTGCTAATACTGSTTTGTGATAGAACAGAACACAGGGACAGAGATTTCCTGAGGAATTCAATTTCCTGTTGACTTTATAAGCCTCAGTCCAGAAACAAACCAAGTCTACTGGTATATTCTGTGGGTTTTGTTCCCTGTGAGACAGTCCTAACTTTAAGAATTTTTTCTGCATGAGTGACTTGGAGGGATTTTCTTTCCTGAAGAGGATACACATCTATTATGTGAAACCTCCATCTTCCTTTGTATTTTAAGTAATGAAATACAGAAGAGATATTCATGGAGTTTGGCAATTTTGTTGTTCTGCTTTGTTTTGCATTTTGAAAACTGCAACACTGAGTTTTTCCCCTCTATTACATGACAGGTGTGACAGTTGAGACAAATTGCTGTCACCTCAGTGTTCTGTTACTTAGTATTCAGGATCTGCTTGGTCTTTCTTCAAGTGTCCTTGGTCAATGTTTTTTCTAAGGTTGAACTTTTCTTTCTCGTTTCCATCAGATCTCRATGTCTGTAGAAGGAATTGCAATGCTCTGAGATTTCAATTGTTGTGGTTTTAGCTGCAAGCAACTAAACACCACAGGAAGGTGTTTAGAAAATTAACTCAATCCCAGCCAAAATCAGGACACAGTGGCCTTAATTTGTTGTGTAAATTCTGATGTTTTATTCTGTATCACTGCTTATAGTGCAGTAGTTGCTGAAGCCTGGGTTATCTAGCCAGCTTCTTTGTGTCAGTGTATAAAACTGCTGAAAAAWATTCTTAGTTTTTAAGGTAAATTAACCCACAAAGATTGTGTATAGGTGTGTATATGCAAACCAATAAATAATACCGAATTTATGGTTATGTATTTATACACATTAATATTTTTACAAAGACACATTGGCTGTGAAATTGTGTCTTCAGAGAAGGATGATTTACCATTGCTAATTGTGCATAATTTTTTTTAAGTGTTGGATGACAAYTATGTAACCAGAAGAAAGTGGTAGCAATTAGCCAGTGATCAATGAATGTATGCTATCATAGTCCTCTGGACCTGCTAGGGAGATGAGATATAAACACCATGAGGAAATTACAAGTTGTTATAGGGAACTTCCAGAATATTTAAAACAAACAAGAAAGAAACAACCCCAAAATCCCGAAGACCACAGACAAATGAGTTTTAGCTTTGGAAGAAAAAAAATAAAATGGTAAAAATCCTGGATAGAGTAGGAAAAAAAAGTTTCAAGTAGTTAAATAGGATAAGAACATTGTCGTTTATACATGACTGATGAGATGGATGAAGAGAAGAATCTCAGAAGTTCTTCAGGTTCTTAAGGGAAGAATGAAAACTCTCATTCCTTCTGCCTCTGCTCTTACTTTCCACTTTTTCTTGCCATCTCAGTGTGAATAAGTTGCTATATTATACCATATAGGATATATACCTATATCCTCTTGGTAAAGACCTGTTTTTTTTAAAAAAATAACCTTCCAAAGGAAGGGTTTTTTTAAACAAGCCTTGGTGGTTTTTAATTGTGCTGTTGAGATTGAGTTTTCATCTCTGTTTTGAATCTCTGCAGGGAGTATTTTCATCAGTGTGAACCYTAAATGACCAGTTCAGACTTGCCTATGGAAAAAAGTTCCTTGATTACCTGATAATCCTCTCTGCTGATAATAAAAATTCTTCTGCTCTGGGCAGCATTTTTAAATGTTTTGGTAATCTGAATTTTCTTGAGTGCTAATAAGATGCAGGAAAAAACATTTCAAAGTACAGGCATTTAATAGTGTTTTAACTGCATTTGCAGGCAATAGCACCATTTTCTTAATAGGACCATTTTCTTAAAGGTAGAATCTTATCAATTGAACTATTTTCAATTTCCTCCACTGACATCCAATATCAACTCTCAAGTACATCTCATACGATTATGACAGTCATAGCAATGCAGCCAGTCTAATAAATATACAATTATTTCCTTAATTCACAATTTGAAAACAATGCCGTCGAACATTCTTTGACACATGGTTTTTATGAGCTAATTCATAAATTTGTATATGTATCTGTTGGCCTTTTTCTGACTCACTATACAATGCGAATGCACAATAATATGCTGGTGATTGCAAATCCAAAATTTTTTAAATTTTAATTGGGTTGATACTAAAAAAAAGGAAAAATATTCAAGTATTACATTCCTGGTAAATTATCTAGTACATAAAAGTAAMAAAATCTCTGTGGGTAAAGTAACACAAAGTTTACCTATAGATATAATAGATAGGTACACATACAGTGCTACTTATAACAAGGACAGGACTGTGTGATATTTCTGATTTAAGGCCTAGTACAAGAGCCATGTCAGTGGCTCTTTTACCTGACTTCAGTAGGTACTTSAGCAACTCAACATAGTGTTAGACAWCTAAGAACACTGACCAGTTTAAATGGCTGAGTTAACTTTACCTCGTATCATCAATTCTTGAATCTGTAGGATTGAGTTGGACATTGTGTACCAAGGGTCAGGCACGAGGTAAGCTCTGTAGAAAACTGCTGCTGTGTCATGGAAACAAAATCCTTTACGTTTTCCAGTGCATAATAACTCATGCAATTTTTATGAGGGCATAACATTTATTTCAACTCTATGTCTTTGCTGGGAGTATGAACAGTGTTCAATGGTCTGCCTGCAGTAACATCACTATTATGTTTCTGTACCTTATTTGCTCACATAGAGAATGAYGGAAATTGTACATAGCTGGTGTAGTTATATTAGCAGTAGTCAGTAGAAGAGGYGTGTAGTGTAGCCACCAAAAGGCAAAGTTGTTGGGGGAGCGTACACGGGTGTGTACTCGCTCTCCCTCTCTCTCTTCCTCTCCCTCCCTCCCTTTTTCATAGAATCACAGAATGGTTTAGGTTGGAAGGGACCTTAAAAGTTTGTCTAGTTCCAACCCTCCTGCCAGGTGCAGGAATGCCACTCACTAGACTGGGTTACGTAAAGTTCCATCTGGCATGACCATGGGCACTTCTTATGGAAGACAGGTGTAATGTCCTTGTGTCCCTTAGCAGGTCTACTTTTTTCTGTCACTCTGTGGAGCACACTTTATACACTACAAACTCCACTGCTGAGGATAGTCTTCCTGTAATTGCTTAACCAGACAGCGGCTACCAACCTCCTCTATAAAGTGAACATGAGGCTGACAAGTGTCTATTTTTACCCATATGTACTTTTCAAGAGTGGGGCTACAAATGCTGTATTTAAATGCATTCTAATAAGTCAAATTAAGTATCTGAAATGATGTGAACAAGTGTGCATGACAAATCAGTTTTGCAGTGCACAAAATGGAATTCTAATGGTTAATTACTAGATGATTTATGGTTTTACAGTAGTAAATTAGTAGTAGTTTTTAAAAAGAATCCTGAATTATGAATATTTTTTTGATGAGACGGGTACTCAGCACAGTAGAGTACTAGCATGTTCTAAGAAGAAAGGATTAATACCTCTCTAGCCATATTGAGAACAATGTCCAGCAGGGGGAAAAGAGACTGAAAACGAACTCTGAGAATGGTTGTCAGTGATGGAGGAGAGGAAAAATCCCTTAAGAAATATAATCAGAGTTCTATCAGGAGGAATGGATGAACCTGTGACTCAAGCAATTCTAATGCAAGTAGCTGTAAAATAATATATCTCTGTAAATCAATATGAGGGAAAGAAAAAAACATAAGATTTAAACCCAGAAAAAATAGGTAAGTAAGAAGTCATAAAGCAAATAATTTCAGATTTGCTAATTGCAACCTGCAGTACAGTTCATTCTATGAACACAAATAGCATCCAAGCCTTCAGCAGGGAAAGGGATTTTGGAATCTCAAGAAAAATGTTGTCTTACACTATACCTTGTGATTGATATACAGTTGTTCTATATTTAAAGCAGATCTTTGAAAGATCCATTTCTGAGCTCTATATCTTTCATATCATCTTTCAGCAAGAAGGAACAATGCTATTTTGACTAAATAGTTGAGAGTAGTAATGATGGAGGTATCCAAGATGGCCCTTGGCAGATCAACAAATATAAGATCCAAGAAGAAAAGCAATTGCAGGAAAACTACATGAGATCTTTAATTGAATACCCAGTCACTCTCTGTACATTACCATAATCCTTTAGCTGGAATTTGTAATTTATGTGCTAGTGATTCTTTCAATAAATTAATTAGATAAAACTCCCTTAAGTTCCTACTACATTTAACATCGAGAATTTCTGAAAGCRTAGTCTGCTTTTGCACAGTGCTGGTTTGTGCATCCAGGTTTGATGCTGGATGCCAAAATGGACTTTGAAAATGGAATGCAATTTTTTTTTAATGCCTTTCTCTGTAATTTAGACAAGAGAGAAGTAGGCGTCACACTTGTTGAATAATTTTTATGCGGAAGCTACTTATGTTCAAACATAAAAAATATTATGCTGACCTTTTGTGTGAGAATTATAATTTTATACATTTTATAATTGTTAGACTTGTTTTTCAGGAAACAGAAAAAAATATGACAAATATTTGACTAATAAGTACAAGATATGCAAAGTATATTTTGCCAACATCCATTTCACATTCTGTGTACATTATGCAAGGTGAAACTGTTAACTTTTGTAGTTTGAGTTAATGATTCTCGTTATTTCTAAATTGTTTATGAGCTGGAAATATCCATGATAAGTTGGCTGAAGTTTCATTTTATAAATTTGAAGGTACTATTTGACTTGAACTGGTGATCAGATGCTTGGATTTTGCTTGCTTAGTGGTTTATGACCTGAAGAATATTACCTTGATGATGTTTCCGTATGGAATATACTTTTTCATCATAGCAAATTTAATGATACTAAAGACCCTTGAAAAATGAATATGCATGGGTTTTGTGATGATATCATGAAGAATGATTATAAAAAGTGTTTGCAGATAGCAGTAGGAATAACAYGGCACAGGAAGATTTAATTCTGTGTTTCTGCTTAACAATACAGCCTAGCTTACTCTTTCAGACACATTGTTACAAGTGTTATCTGTCATTTTTATGCTTTAGAAATAAAGCTTTGAATTTTTTGTACCTACTTCATTTTTTCATGTCCTTTTCAAAAATTTTCTCAGTTTTGGCTGAACCTATTGGTTAACTTGCACTGTTGCATGCTTAGTGGAAGTTAAATTTGGCACAAGATAATCTCCAAGTATTTAATCTGAACAGAATGTGCTGAAGTCCAGAGATGGAAGATTTGAACAGACATCTATTTTGTTATTAAGTTCCTGCTGGAACTTACTTAGAGTAGAAAACAAAGGAGTAGATACCTATGCCAGTACTCACAGCAATATAGAATGTTTTGGAGTGGAAGAGACCTTAAGATCAACTAGTTCCAACCTCCCTGCCATGGGAAGAATGCCATTCATGAGACCAGGTTGCTCAGGACCCCATCCAACCTGGCACTAAAAACAGAGTCACAGAATGTSCTGACTTGGAAGGGACCCACAAGGTTCATCAAAGTCCAACTCCTGGCCCTGCACAGGACAGCCCCAAGAATCATACCATGTACCTGAGAATGTTGTCCAAACATTTCTGAACTCGGTCAGGCTTGGTGCTGTGACCAGGCCCTGGACAGCCTTTCCCAGTGCTCAGCCACCCGTTAGGTGAAAAACCTTTTCCTAATATTTAACCTAAACCTTCCCCGACACAACTTCAGGCCATTCCCTTGGGTCCTGTCACTGGACACCAGACAGAAGAAATCAGTGCCTGCCCCTCCTCTTCCCCTTGTGAGGAAGTTGTAGACTGATGAGGTCTCCTCTCAGTCTCCTCCAGGCTGAACAGACCAAGTGACCTCAGCCGATCCTCATATGGCTTCCCCTCAAGGCCCTTCACCATTCTCGTTGCCCTCCTTTGGATGCTCTCTAATAGCTCAATGTCTTTTTTATATTGTGATGCCTAAAACTGTGCACAGGATTCAAGATAAGTGTGACAATCCCCTCCCTTGCCCGGCTGGCGATGCTGTGCCTGATGCACCCCAGGACACAGTTGGCCCTCCTGGCTGCSAGGGCACTGCTGACCCATATTCAACTTGCTGTTGACTGGGATGGTCATGTCCCTTCCTGCAGTGCTGCTCTCCAGCCTCTCAGACCCCAGTCTGTCTATACATCCAGGGATGGACCATCCACAACCTCTCTGCACAACCTGTTCAGTGCTTCACCACACTCGCAGTGAAGAATGTCTTCCTAACATCTAATCTAAACCTGCCATCGCGGTATGAATCCACTGCCTCTTTTCTTGTCACTATCTGTCCGTATAAAAAGTCCCTCTCCATCATTTGTGTAAATACTGACCATATAGCTTGCAGTGTTTCTTTGAATTTGATGGCTAAAATAGACACAGCATTAATAATAATAATAATTCTGATAGATTCACATCCTCAGTGACAAATTTCTTATGTCTAGGTTTGTTTTGTTTTGKTTTTTTGTTGTATGGGCATAATCCTAAATATCTGTACATCAAAATGTGTGTCTGACTGGAGAGCAATCCAGTTGACGTTTCTTTAACAATAAAGGCTATGCAAAATATGGTGGTGTTGGCTTTTTGGTGGTTTGGTTTTGGGGAGTTTTTTGGGGGGGGAATTTGGTGGGGTTGTTTGTTTGTTTGTTTGTTTAGGTTTTGTTTGTTTTTCTTCTTGTTTTTCAACTAATATGCTGGGGAAAACTAGCTTGCAATGAAATCTGCTCTGTACACAGAATAATATGTATCTGTCCTATGAGAGTAACCATTTAATTTCTATTAGTATCAACTAGATAAAATGTTAGTCTGTTCCACATTCATTAAGGATTTTAATTATTTAATACTTTTTTCTAATTATATTTCAAATATTCTGTACCTTAAAATTTCCAACTTATAAATATGTCATAAAATCTATCGAACTTAGGATTGTAGGGAATTAGTTGTTGGATTTTTATTTTTTTTTTATAATTGCTTTGAGTTAAGTAATAACTGACTTTAAGACAAGTTCATGTTCCTTTTCTTTGGTCAATACACACACACTAATTTCAGTAGCATAAACACAGTTCAGCATGTAAATTCTTTATTCAAAGTGTCCTCTGATTTTTGCAGTTTTAGACAGTAAATGATAGGTTTGCTGTTGTCAGATGTGTARATATTACTGACTGATTTTTGGGTTCTCCAAAATGCGTCTGAATCTCTACCCTAATGGACCCGTCACTGCAGTGGGATTTAATAGGCTGTTCACTCTCTTTCCTGGCTAGCAACAGGAGTCACAGAAAGCTGACTCAGCTGAAGTCACTGAGCGTTTCCTCATTGGCTTTGTTATGGCCAGTAAATTTCATCACAGAGGGGAGGAAAGAAGTCATAAGGAGGCAAAAGTAATACCATGTATCACATCACTTGTTTCAATGTCAATTGGCATCACTTCATAAGTACTTAATGTATTCTATGTCCTTACTTTACATCATCACTTTACAAGAGTTAAAATTACATCTTTATAACTTAAATTCAATCTCAGCTGTTTGAAGAAACAAATTTGAAATTATAGTGTGTTTTCTGGGCAGAGACTATGGTTTTGGTGGCAAGGGTTTGTGTGAGGGTGTAGAAAAATATTATTTATTTACTTTTTAATTGATACTGGCTCAGAAAACTCTTGCAAGTAAAGCAAATACTTTGGTATAATAGCCTTGTGATACGTACAATGAAGTTACTCTCCCATTAACTTATTTGGTTTGGATTTTTTTCAGTTCATTTTGACTAGAGTTTTCATCAAAAAAAATTGACTAGCAGGAACACTGACCTTATATGAAATTCACTACAAGTTATTTGTTATTTCTAGCAGCATGTAGGTACATGTTGAATGTAGTGAAATAGGAGATTCTTTGGAACAGAGAACTTCTTTAGGACTGTCACGGTGGAACCTTGTTTCACTCCTGACTTATGATCATTAAAATGCTTATTGACACTGAATTTAATAGTTAATTTTATTTTAAAATTTAAAAAACCAGAAGAACCTCTTGGGAATCATCAAGAATATAATTTACTGTAAACTAATCTTTTTCATCTTATTTAGAGTTATTTGATGCATACATACCCTCAGACTAAAAGATAATAAATAGTAGAAGGTTGTTTTGCTTCAGCAGTTTCAAGTTCCAAATCTTGCATAGCTAATAGCTAGCAAATGTAGAAATAATCAAGGCTTACTTTGGCTGATATATTTAATATTTTCACTTGCTTTAATAAAGCYATCCCTCTCAAAGCTATCACATGACCTATGCTTCTGATACTTTCTCAGTATATACATATGTAGCTATGCAGCTGTAAAGTGTATTTTTATGTAAATAAAAATGTATTATGTAAAATGTACTTATCATAATTTTACACAGAAATTTAAGGATAGCAACAGAAAACTTAAGTTTTTTTAATCACATTTTTATTTCTCTCTCACATATACATTCATAAGTATGTTTCTTGACATTCCAAGCAATCTACTCAATTGTTGTGATTTTATAGCTCCCTTCCACTTTTATTTGAGCATTAAATATTAGCACTATTTTTCAAATTAAAACTGTATGCTGGGGGAAGGGAGAGATTGGTTTTATTCCTCTGTGCACTTAGGCAGTTAGTTTCCTTGGCTGTCTTTTATTTCTCCTTTATGATAATTTCTTCTTCATTTCCCTTGCACATGGCTTTGTCCATTTAGTTTTACACTATTCATCAATGAAAAATGTACTTTGTTTAGAAACTTTTATCTCTAGTTTGCTCTTTTTCAGTTAACTTTCATGCCTGGGTAGCTTTTTTCTTTTTCATTTGACTTAATATTATGTTCAATTTTTTCTGAACTTGGACATAATCAAAGTAACAGTGAATCTTCAGTGTGGAGAAACACAAACCTATAGTTGCTGAGTCTGAGAAAGCACAGACTTTCAAATATATCTTTATTTTTTCAAATATTGTTCCATGGCTTAGCTCTGCTGCTCAATGTGTGGGCGATATTGCAAGGCACATACCTCACCGACTTACTGTATGAGCATTATTCTTGGCACTGCATGTGATATGGTAAGATCAATTAAGGCAGATTATGCATTTGCATAGTTTGATAGTAGTGGATACTTCTGAAAAAAACAATGCAAGAAATAGAAAATGGATATAATCATTCTCACGGGTATGTCTTCCCAGATTCTGGTAACTAGGAGTTTAGGGACTCAGAGCTCCCAACTGGCCTGTTCTGCAGCTAATCCAATTTCTGCTTTTGTTTTATGAAACATTCTGTAAGAAGTAATTTTTGAATTGAATTGTGCCATATATGAAAAGATCTTCCTTTTGGGTTTTAAATCTGCTGCTTAGAAAATTTGTTTTCAATTCCATTCTTTGTGTGAGACAGATAATTCACGGCATGGCTATATCCCACTTCACTATGTGTAAATCTGGGGTTTTCAAGGTACTGAAATACTATTTCTATGACAAATCTTGCCTTAATAAATTTTCTGAGATATACTGGGAAATTTTCGTCTCAGAATACAGTGTATTGAAATCTGTTTTACTTGTCTTACTGTTGCTGTTCTTCTTTATTTTTTTTATTATTAATACAGTATTATGTAGTAATTAGCTTCAGCATATCAAAATCTATGGGAGTGGGGCAACATATGTATGTTCATTTTCAAAGTAAATGTCCTAGGTCTCTTTCTTAATAGAGAAATGTTGCTTTATACAATTTTAGTTCTGGTGTTTATKTTGGCGTTTAGATAGATAGATTTCCATAAGTAATTGTGGAAAATTACATTTAAACAACAACAGGAATTAGTATAAGATTAAAATCTGTGGTAGCAGCAGAAGAAATGTGTTGGAAAGATTCATTTAAACAAATAATGGTAGAAGAAAGGGTGTTGATAAGGCATGACAGTCAGAAAATACTCAAGCTATGTGATGTAGGTAGACCAACAAGAAAGAGACAATTACATAGTAACCCTCATTGTAACAAAACCTTTCCTCCAATCCCAGCCAACTCCACCCCAATCCCTTAGAGTTTAAGGACTGAATGAATTCTTTGTTTATTTGTTTTATTTYGTTGTCCCTCTGGAATCTTAGTTTAACTTTTTAATGCAAAAAATAAGTATGCATGTTTCTTTAGACAAGACCAGAGAGCTTGTTGCTGCCAAAGTATGTGACCGTCACAAATGTTCTGAGTTAAATTGCTTGGAATCTGTCTGGCAGAGAGTCAGAATTTTGTTTTCCTGTGTATTTCACCTGTAGGTGAACCTRTTGAAGCAGTTGTAAAGTTCATTGAAATGGAGCTGTTGGGGTACCTCTTGCATTCATCATGTGGTGGGAAACAAGACTCAGGTGCCCCGTCTGCTTCACTTGGGGTGTAGACTAACTCAGGAATTGTAGTGCACAACAACAGTTGTTAACTTTGAGGGTTGACCTATTCTTGTTGAAAGACTCTTACAAAGCCATTGTGGCAGTCAATGGGTCAGAAATAGTCTCTAGGTTGCTAGTCGAAGCACTAATGTGGGAGGATCAAATTTTAATCCTTATTCCAGGTACTGTTTTAAGCTATGGAAGTTCAACTGAAGAGATAGAAGGGTAGATTTTCCATAATGCTCTCAATTCTCATAGCTGAAGAATCAATCTTCCTGGGAATGTGGCATCTGAGAAGGAATAATTTGTCTAAAGAAAGTTTCACGTTTTTAATTCTTTTTTTCTGTGAATGTCTCAATTGTAAGAAATATTCCCTACTGTTTTACTTATTAGAGCTGCACTCCATTTCTGGATGCTTTGTGAGTCTGAAGACTTTTGTAAACAGAACCTACATTAATTTGAAGAGTTTAATACTGATTTGAAATGGTGCAACTAAGGGCAAAATGAGGTCCCAAATGTGCTTTGATATGAATGTGGTGGTTATGATAGAATTTCTCAAAATTCCTTAACTATGACTATTAGAGCTAAAAACTTTAGGGATACAGTTAGCTGGCTTGCCATAATTAAAGCAATTTCTTATTGTAATCTGCCTTTAGTCAGGCATACCTGAGAGCTGAAATTAACCTTTTTAAAATTCTCATCTTTCATGCCTGAGAGGCCCTTGAAGTGTGAGTGTATTAGAATGACTTTTTTGCTTATTTTATTCTGCAGTAGAGATTTTTTTTATTTTCATGGCAAGTTCTTGCTTAGGTCGACTCTCTCTGAAGTACATCTTTTGCATCTGTACATTTGAGTCTGGATGAGCTAATTACTTTCAGAATAAAGTGGACTTACTTTGTAAGAAAGCTAGACTGATTTTGACTTGGATTTTTTTTTCTAATTCTGTTCTCATTTATGGTTATAATAAATGTTTGCTATAATTCATAATAGAATTTCCAGTCAGAATACCCTCAAATATACACCTGCTATTGAAAAACATATTTTGTAGAAAAAGGTGCTACAGACAAAAACTACTAAACGGTAGAAGTCCTGAGATACCATTTCTCACAGCTTCACTTTATAATTTTATTTAGGAGTTTCTGGTATTCATGAACTTGCTTTGCTTTTTCCACTTGTTTCCTTTTCTCAGACATTAATACATTGTTACTTCCTGCTATATCCTAATCTTGTCCCTGCCCTGGGTGCCTCTTGGCTTCTTCAAAGTCCTGGACTATCCTAGTTTTAAATTTGCTAGAGAAGCTTTTCTCAGTGTCACAGAGAGATAATTGCACCAAGTACTTTTACTATAGTCTTAGAATATTTTCCCATTTAGTTAAATGCTTCATATTTTTTTAACTTTAATTTCATTACTTTTTTTGTTTGTTTGATTCATATGACAATTAAATCCTCTTAACAATATTATTTAACCTTACCATTATATATGTATTTTTTGGTTTTTTGGTCCTTGCTGTGGACAGTAGGCTCATATTTAGTTCACCTAAATCTTGTAACATAAAATTCCCTCAGGCGTTTAAATTCTTTACTGTTCTTCAAGTCTGTTCTAATTTGACAATAATTTTCTGGTGATATGCCCAGAACTGAACATGCTGTTCCCGAAGCAGCTGTGGAAGTGCTGGATACCAAGTACTCAAACAGTGTTGTATGTAGCATTTGATATGCACAGCCTAATGCAGCAAAGGCTTTCTTGCGACTAATTCACACCAGTAAAATTTATTTTTCTCACTTAACCCCCCTGATTTGATGTTGCAATGAAAATTTCKTCTTTTTCTTCAAAAGCTTTTCCAAATTATTTTTTGCAGTCTAACACAATTTCATTAGCTTCAGATTATGTTTTGAAAATCTTTGTTGCATTGATATTGCTTTATCTCTGGTATGATTTATGTATTTCTTCAGTTTATTACTTATTGAATCTTCTAGGTTATTACTGAGGATGCTGAATACTAGGCCTAGTAAAGTTTTATATATCATTCTAGATGGGGCCTTTCACTGTTCAATACACACCATGTCTTAAAACTCTGTTGGGTGGAGATTATTAACATTTTCTTCCCTTACGCATTCTAGGAAGTATGCATTAACTTTGTAACTGCTAAATCACTCACTGAAATAGGAATAGTTTTCATTCATTAAATGGTTTTGTTTTCCTTTTCTCTGTGCTCCTCTGAATAACAATGAAATTCAATCAGAAATAATTTTTCAATTTGAATGACTGTTTTCTTCCCTGTGGATTGACACCTTTTTTTTTCCCCTTCTAATTTAAAATTAATTTTTGATACTGTTTTCTAATACTACTTTCTCATCTTATTAATGCAGACTATTAGGCTGGGCTAGTTACAAATGACCCACTGTATTTTTTTAGATCTAATTCTGTAAAGTGAACAAGCAAATTGTTACATTGGTTGTAGAAAAAGAAAACATGAAGATTGTTCCTCTCTAGTGTGGTATGTCCTATCTCATAGTATGCAGAATACGGTTTTCAAGGCCCAAATTAGTAATTTATTCAGAATATTACTTCATATTTCACCATTGAAGATACATACATATGACCTTCCAAGGTATAAGACATTTAGTTACAGATAAGTGGGTAATCCAGTTCTACTAGAGATTACAACACTTTGCTGTGAGAATAATGAGCTCTGCTATTCCTCCATATGCCTTCTCATGCCTTCAACCTCTCATGAGGATAGGTGGAAAGTGGGCAATACTGAAGTGAAAAGCCAGTTAAGGAAAGGCACATATCCTATAAAATGCCTTCCAAGTAGAATGTTTTGATTTTTATCTGACAATGTAAAACTCTTTAATGTAATATACTGAGGCATAGGTGCTAACCATTTATTTGAGCCTAAGTATTTTTTTTCTGGGCACTGTCTGTATTGTAGACTTAATGACATAGATTAGCACTTGTTCCTTTAATACAATATTGGTTATGTCCACTGAAGTCAAATTAAGTTCAGACTAAATAACATTAGCTTACACTTTCTTAAACTTCATGGCATCCTTTATAGTTTTTCTATTTCTTTAATATTTTAAGCATTTTATTTCTTTTTAAGAAATACATTAGAACCAGTTAATCTGTGCTACCATGTTGCTCCTATGTAGCTGGGATGGATTTCTCAGGCGCATGAAGGACATTTCTCCTGCGTGCTCAGAGTGGCAGTAACAGTGCAATATAACCCCTCACTTAGGAGGAATAAAGGACTTATTTGTCCATAAGTTTCATAGTTGTTTCCTAGAATGTCAAATGAAAAATAGCAGGTCCATATCTGTTTGATTATAGACTCCAGTGACTCTTCAAATTTTACATCTTTCTGACCCATCCTCTATTCGTAAAATCAGTCCCTTCTCAGGTAGTAGTACCTCACCTGGGTGCAACAATTCCTGTTTTAACTCTCTGCCCATCAAAGCTGCATTGTCCTCTTATTTCCATTATAGCTCCTTACCCTTTTGTCTCACCAGTAGGATGCTTTCTCCTTTATTATGTGTGRGCAAGAAAAACACTGAAATGACAGCTGCAATGCAAGGTTTTTCTAGATCTCTTCCCATAATGTCCTTTGTCCTTTAGAAGAAGCAATTTGGAATGGGGCGGGATTAATCCCTTTGTGGTCTATAGTCACTCTGGTTGTGAGGCATGCTTGTTGAAGTGTAAATCTTGTTATTTAGCCACCAGAATCAATAAAATCTATGTTGAATATATTACATTTTTTGATTTCTACACTGAGTAATGCTGGAGGAATTATTGACAGGAAAAGATATCTTCGTAGTTGCAGAAGGAATACTCCATTCTCAGTCAGGTTTCAAACAAGTGTGCTGAAGACATTCTTTTTATATATGGAAACAAAAATGCTCCAGAAATTTTGGAAAGCTCTAACCTTTAAACCCACTGGATTTTGCATATATTATCATATGAAGCATCAAATGGTCCTTAAGTTTTTARAAGAAGAAAAATGACAAACAATATTGCAGTCCAAATGCTTAAGTTTTGGCATGGTTAGAATAGTGTAAAGCAGAACATGTCATGGAAAATGCTAAATTATTAATTCTACAGAGAATGACCTTAATAGCAGCTGTCCCTTGGCAATGAAGTAAGGGCAATAGTATTTAGCTCTTATATTTTCAAAGTCCTGCACTTATTTAATAGATTTGGTAGAGGGGAAAACAATTCTTGTCTAAAGCTCTCTTAATTACTTTACATTTTCTCTTAGGACTGAGTAAGGAACCCTTTACAGGAGAGAAGTGCTTAGAACTAGAAAGAGTTGCTTGTAGAAAGAGCTGACTATCTCCTTTTATGTATTCTGAACATAAATGATRTGACAAGAAGTAGAAACCTTTTCAGAATGGTGGAAACTGGAGAATACAAAATGTTTCTACCATTGCATCCTTCTAACCAGCAGAACAGATAAGTCATAATACAGTTTTCATAGAATACAACCATAAGCCAGGGTTCTAGAAACTAAAGGCAATTTTCCCTTGTCTCTTTTCACTCAGTGCAATATGTCTGACAAATTTCTTAGGTTTTTTTGACCACTCAGAGTCATGCAACTCTAAAAAGATCTTTTAAAATAAACCTATTTATATAACTGAGGAAAAAAAGGGATAGATACCTTCATGAGATCAGCAYTGACCTTTAGAGAGTTAATCCCTGCACAAGAACTCGGCTTTTTGCCATTTTTTGGGTAATTTTATAGTTCAATAGGAAGGGATTATTTGAGAAGCTTTCTTCATTGCTACTCAAGATAATCTGTAATTAAGTAAAAATGAGGTGGAATGAACATACAGCAAAAGACTGTAAACATGTTTATACATTTTGATAAACATTCCTGCATTTTTTTCCCCTTGTAGCATTGGTTCATCTGCATCATACTAAATGGAAATGAGCAAGATGTAAAATTAATCCACCCTTGTAACTATCTGAAGAGAGTAATTATCTGATGCTTACAAGCTGTTTCTAGAATAGATCCTTTCCAAGCTACATTAAATTTTATTGTGTCTGTGTTTGAGTTTCAAATTACAGTGGATCATGTTCTTTAACACTATAAATGCTGTAGGTCCACTAAAGTCAGTGGAGCTGTACAGATTTTTCTTTTACAGGAGCAGTGCCCCAAAGTATCTAAATCTCTATTCCAATTTTGATGTTGCAATGAATGATAGCAATTTATGTGCGCTTATTGTGAGAAATCAGTGTATGTATAACTTGAGATACCTTGTTAGTTGTGTTCAGTTCCCATATCCCAAGTGCTCAAGCTGTGGAGCCATGGAACCAAGCTCTTAACAAGCATCACGCTGCATAGTGGAAGCTCAGGAGCAAGAACATTCAGATTTGACATCTAAGTCTATGCTAAGCATACATAAAGGAAAATATMCTCTTCTGGAAAACCAGTTTAAGACTTTTGGGGAGCGGAGAATGGGAAATTGGCAAATTAAAGGATAAAAAGCTAAAGAAGGCTTTGTTGGGTTTTTATTCCGTGTAGGGTTTTTTGGCTTTCTTCTTTGTTTGGTTTTTTTTTGGTTTGTTTAGGTTTTGGTTTGTTTTTTTTTGTTTTGGAGCAAGTGAAATGGCTAAGCCCTTGTCTGAGGCAGAACAGACCAAGAAAAGCTAAAGACATCTGGATCTAGTCCCAAGAAGCTGTCATCTTGGTACTAATACCCTGTATTCATAACCTGCAAACCAGGATCTTAATCAAATCCCAGAAAGCTCTCTTATGTTAATTTTTGAGATAGGTGAGAGATTGTTTTTATGTTAAAAGTTCATATACTCATCAGTAATAGTCTAGTATAGTTGCAGGAACCTGTGGCAAATTCTAGCCAAGTCATGTCAACATGGATAAAAACCTTATAAATTAAAATTAAATTTTATTTGACAGGTAAAAATTCAAACATTTAAAGATAGATTGTATTTTGAATTTGTATCTAGGGTACTCTAAGTCTAATGCTGACAAATAGTAAGAGGAAACACATTGTGTGTGAAGAACAGGGAAATATCACTTTTTGCAGCAGTTTGCACTTAGGTTGACATAAGTAGCTCATGAAATTGTACCTTTACCTTTTTCAAGTTCTTTCTTGTACATCTGTGACATAGTTACTTTATAATATTACTTTAAAAAAAACCCAACAAACCCACAATTTTAAGAAAATTAAGAAAAGAGCTTCTGTATGAGGTGTGGAGAAATGGTAGGGGGGACAACCAAAAGCCTAGCTACATAAAGCTGTGAGTGAGACATACTATTCGATTTCTCAATAGTGGAGGAACAGGAGAGTATGTAAGGATCTAATATGATTAGAAATCTCCTCCTGAAAATTCATAGTTTTCTCCAAGGCTTTTTTCTGAAACCTGGTGGAGAGAACTGACAAAATAAGCCAATACTAAACCAGGAGTTTGAACATTTTCTGAAATATCTTGGCCTTCTGTGAGTGACTCTCTCTTTGTTAAACTTGTAGTACATTCCAAACCTGTTTTTCAATAGTGCAGTAATGATTTTCAGACCTTGTGAAAGCGTAAGTGATGTGACTACATTATCTGTCTCTGACCATAATTGCTAATCACATTGTATTTCAGAAATGAAATGCAGCTATTAATACTCTGTAAATCTATGGGATTCTTTAAGTGGAAACAGAGTCCATTTCTGCTAGAGAAATGAGGCCTAAAAGAAAGGTTTATGGAAACCAAACCTCTTTTCTTTTATTTTCTCCCCATAATGCTGCATTTATATTTTTGATATTCAACTTCATATAGTATTAAAAGAGAGATATGTTAACAACATAAAAGCTCCACTTTCAGTAAATACTTGTGATTAGATTTAAGTTCCRTTGGCGTATCAAATAGAAATATAAATTCTCAATCAAGGCTTTTCTAGATTTTACCTTGAGGGTTTGCACTGCTTGTGGTCTGATTTTGATCTCAGAATCTGCTCTTCAAGCTTTTTGTTCAAAAATTTTTCTCAACCCCCAGAAGTCTCATTTGTTCCGTCATAGATGATGGTTGACAAATCAGCATCTGAAAATCAATGAGTTCTATATTGTCCGGCTCACTAGTGCATAGATCACCATTCTCCCTCTTCTGAATCCTGGCCTTTGTTTCTGTCTTTGTTTACCATATTTCTGAATAGAGCTGGGATTAAACTGGAAATTAATAGATTCTGGGAAACCCTAGTCCCAGGAGCTACTGAGAAAGGCACGGACTCTTCCACTGATCTCCATGGATACTTAGAAAAAGCAAGTTGAGCTTTTTCAAGGCTTTAGGGTTATGGGAGTTAGCCATCAGCATCAGAACCACATTTCAAAATTCTTAGGTGATTCCAGCCTTGAGCATCTCTCTTGATATCCGTATTGGGATTTTCATTTGGTTTCCCTTAAAGTAAGTTGAGGGAAAATGATACCTTGTTTCCTGTGTGAAGTGTTATAAAACCCACCAATGAAGGGTGCTATACAAAGATTTCTCCAAGAGGATGGAACTTTAAAAAAATGTGTCCCTGTGAGGAAGATCAATAAAAGTAGTATTCAGTTACCCTGTTTAACTGTGTTTTCTGAACAAAAAAAAAATAGAAATCAAAAGAGATTTGCATTGAATTTGAGCTTTTCTTAACCGGTGAAACACTCAAGGGGAAAAAAAGAAGTCTGTTCTTTCATCTTTTAGGGACTGTAACACTGGAGACAGAGGCTTAGTACACTGCTTTCTCTAGTTCTTCTATTATTGTGAATTGCCTTTTGCTAACAGCTTATAAACTATTTTTACAATAAGAATAATTCTTGATACTTGATCTATCTGCTGCTGCATCAAACTGGAGATCAAAGCATTATTCCTAGATCTTCTCCTCTAAGAGTGTAGAGTTGCTTTTAAAAGAAAATCTTCCAGTTATTGCTTTGTTATTTGACAATACAATAACTCCTGTCATGTGACTTTCATTATTACCRTATTGAAAGCCCCAATACTGCCTGTTTTGGAGAAAATGTAAAAATGTGCAAAAAAAAAAAATCATAAGTTGTAATAACAGCATAAGCTTTGATTGTGGTTTAACCACAAACACAAACTTGAGACTATGTCAGATTTCCCTTTGTCCAGTTTCAAAGCTGGTATTTTTCATTATCTCTTAAGTACTTGTTATGCTTTTGTAGGAAATAGGTCAGTGTTGAAAAGTTTTTCATTTTTCTTATGAATGGGATCATATAGGTCATCATCTTCTTCATCTCATTATATGTATGTTTTATCCAGGCTATTACCTGCTCTTACAGCATTTACTTCCATATTGAGGCCAGTTCCTAAATTATTTGATAAAGAAACTTGCTTTCTTGAATTGATTTAAAAAAAAAAAGCAAACAAAACTCCCTGCTATATCTTATGATAGTTGCCTGGTCCTTGTTGCCTTTTATCAAAGATGGTAGGAGAATCCTTTTCAGTGGAAAATTACATGTTCCCTAGAAATATATGGAACTCTGCCTTAATGCCACTTATTGTTGTAGCAAGGTGAGGAGGTCACAAAGCCCCATAATTTATTTTTCTGGTTTTAATACATGGCTTTTGTAAACTCTGGAAGAAAGCTTGTTTAAAGAAGGCGCTGTGAGCCATAAGAAATGCTGTTAAATTAGATTTATGCCATTTACTTTGCTAGGAAGCCCTGTGCAAAATAAACCCCGAGCATGTGATTTTAATACTGCATGAAGGCTTTTGTCCCTAAAGTAAAACAGTGACAAAAATTCATAAAGCTGCACCAAAAGCTTTTCTTTCCTTGCTAGCTGAATCAAACTGGGCTTTTAGACATGAGTTGTACACTGTCTCCCATTGTGCGATGCCATGACTGCCATTATGGGAGTAGGAAGTAGCTGTGGCATTGTTGGGATTGAGCCTGTTATCAAGGCTGCTTTGAATAAGGGGCACACTTAAGCAGTAAATGGGCAGCTGCTGCACACAATGGCAGCCTTTTTCCTGCTTCATGGCACTGTGTACTGAAGCTGTTGAGCAGGTTGTGTGAAGGGGTGGTCACTGGCAGTGTCAAACATGAGGTAACGAGTGTAAGAGAGATGACACTGCAGTACAGCACTGCAGCATCTCTAGCCCTGCTTGGCCCAGCAGGCACGCACTTCTACGTCCCAGCACTGCAAATGGGTGAAATTCCAGGGTTAGCAGAGTGTGTGTGTGTGTGTGTGTGTGTGGGCCACACGAGTAGCCATCAAATGTGATTCGCATTCCAGTACATGTGAGATCTGATTATTTGTTAAGTAGCTGAAAACATCTCTATCAAGGCTCTGTGATGAGTCAGAGAACTTTCTCTCTTTGCCTCTACTGAAGCTAACCCAGTATCTGAGCTCATTGTCTGTTCAAGAGGAATTGCTTGGTCTGTTTTAAAAGATCTATAAAGCATGTCAGAATTTATTAGTAACAGTTGTTAGTATTAATCTAATGCAAAAAGACTGCATCTTTGTCCATTTGAATCCATAAAGCCATCCAGTTTAAATCCCTTCCACAACCTATTGGTCATGCAAATGTTTACAATTCATTGGTCAATGGAAACAGCATTATATAGTCAGTTTAAGATTTGTAATTGCTTCACTTTACAAATTAGTAAGGTATTATGCCTGTGTATACAACCAGTAGCTCGAATGGCAAGTTGTTGAAATATGCAAGTAACATACAACTTTATTCTGTACCTTTGTTCAAACTTGCTCAGAGTAATACTGAAAGATATGAAGTTAAAGATCAAAGGGATTATTATTTTTTTATAAGTCATTGAGAAGCTACTTTGGTGGATGGGACTATACAATTTTATAGCTATAAATAGCGTGATTCAAGATTCTTCAGGGATGTCGCTATTTGAGGACTTGGAGTCAAAGAATATTCTTTTATCTAGACAGGAAGGATTGTTCCCTCCTTCCCAGATAATTAACTTTTGGCATGGTTTGCCTTAAGGTTTAAATGTCACATTCAGGGATATGTTTATGAATGGGAAACTTGAGTTTTGCTTCACTACATTGCATATCCTTAATCTATAACAGGAAACCTGATGATCTTGGGTGGAAAGCATGACTACTAGGTCTCCCTCAAGCAAAAAGTAATTTAAAAAGAATGATGGGGAAGTCTTAGCTATGCAGGTAGTAATTCTGTTTGGAGGCCTGTTCAAGACTATAAATTGAACTCTGTCCAGATCCAGGGAAACATGACTGTGTTCTGCTCCAATACTTGGCACTTGTCTTGAACAGTGCTTTCACTAGCAAGAGATAAATATGTACAACAGCAGACATACTTGCTATGAAAGAGAAATGTTAATGAAGTATGTCATTCCACTTAATGCATCTTTTGACGAAGAAATGTGCACAAAAAGGTGTGTGTCATGTAATTTCCGTTGTTTAGTGCACATCTTGAAATGCAATCTGACAGTTTTGTGATGGCTTAGTACAAATTCTGTAAAGAAAATTTTCAGTTAAAAAAGATAAATACAGAATTAAGGTTTTCTTAGAAAATTATCACTCATCTCCAAGTCATAGGCCAACTCTTTATGCTTTTGATAGTGTAAATACAACCAGCAAAAGAAACTCTATTAACTAGATTCAAGTTTTCAAAGTGTGCTTTTTTTCTCCGTGTACTAGACAATTATAGTTGTATGGCTAAATGTAGGTCTACTGTTCTGCCATCTGTCTTTTAAAACACTGTCGTGTGTTAATGATTTTTCCTTAGTCCCTCATTGTAAACAAAATCTGTTGTTGGTTCTTGCTTGAGTAATTTTTCCTAAGCTTTTTACACTTTACCTTGGCACTACAGTCAGTTTGAAATATCCTTCCACCACATGATAAGTTAATGATCAGAGCTGATGGAATTCAAAACAATGTTCTTACAGCACACCCGCTAATGCACTGGGATATTGACTGCAGTAAGGCTTTTATAATCCAACTATGTTTAGCGAACCACTATGCTAGCTTGAAGAGATAAGAAATTTAAATTTTAGTTGTGAATTTTGAGGCCACATTTGTTTCTGATGTGTAAGGAGAATCCATTTATAGTCTGGTTTGTTTCAATSTTAACCCTGATGGTATTTCCGAAAGAATTGAATAGAGAGCACTCCAAAACATATATGTGCATAAAATAAAATTTAAGAAGCATGTATAATTTTATATCAACAGCTGTTGTGTATTCCTTCGAAGGCTGATAGGAAATATTACATGGCTGTACATACTGTCTTAAAAAAGAGARAGAATATGGCGATAAAAGATAAAGTGGTTGTTTGTCTTGGAGACGCAGTTTCCCATTACAATTACATTTGATGTTAAAAAGTGTTTAAAATACTATGGGAATACCTCTTAGAAGTGTAAGCCTAAATTCTTTGTGTAAATAAAGAAAATAATACATTGAMTATGCAACTTCAGTCTGTAAGCCCATCCCATTTGTACTTCAAAGCTATCTTCAAATTTGAATGTTTCCCCCTATAATACTGTGAGCACTGAAGCCAGTTTCTAATCAGTAGTATTTGCTTGGGAAAAGTCAACAACGCTCTGCTTAATAATTTTGCTTTCAAATGTCTTATGTATTTGCACACAGTTCTAGATCATTAAGATAAATTGTTAGATTTTTAGTGAGTTTTTTAAATATCAAAAAAATCCCAACATGTATTTTATATATATATATGTGTGTATATATATATAATGCAAAATTGATAATTAAATGCACACGAAAAGGTATAAGCTTAAACTTCCACATATAAATGACCTTAATAAAATCAATATAATCTTATGTAACYTATTATAATATACATGCTATATTTTAAAGGTTTAGCTTTGAGCTACTTTTTGGAAATGTTGAGAGAAAAACGAAAATTGAAAAGGAAAAACTGCCACTTCTTGAAAATGTCATGGGGCTGTTATAAAGGACAGAATCTTAAGTAATTAAGAGCAAGCACCTTGTGCCTAAACCATCTGAGGCAAAGAGTGATACAAGTTAAAATTAATTGAAATAAAGTTTGTTTTTATTTTTTTAAACCAGCATTTGCTTTGCTTTACAGAAAACATTTGCCAGAAAGTTGCATACTAGAGTTAGGTAAAAAAAATCAGTGTGGACTGAAAACAAAGACCTCTTCCCACCTTCACTCATTTTCTGCAAAATTCCAAACACAAGAATTCTTCATTTTCTCAGTCATGGGGATATCTTCATTATAAATTCAGTCAGACCATGGGTAAAAAATTGCTTTGAAACTTCCCTAGAGATTTCTCTTCRTTCTGATCTCAGTCTCTTTCCAATATTTTTAAAAAGAAGTTATTCTGGGCAGAGGAATTTAAAAACATTTTATAAAAGAACATATTTTTATTAGCATGAAACAACATACATTTGCAACTAGGTGGACAAAAATAAACACTAATGTTATATGCCTATTTTACAAGCAATGTTTGAACTCAGTTGTAAAAAACTCAGCTAATTATTGCTGATGTTTTCATGTTTGCACTGTGCTCTGTTTGGAAACAAATATTCACCTTGCATGTCACTTCCCATCAAAGACTCCTCACTATGCATTTCCAGCTGGGCTAATTACCTCTAGCTGTACTGTTTCCAGTATTTTGCCAATCTTAATTTTATTGAAAATTAATCTTCTGTGGGCAATGAGAAGGTAGTTATGCACGTATGTCTGTGGAATTGTTAAATGGCCAGCAAGTCCTGCCCACAGTTAGGACTGGAATGCCCATCAAGTGTTTTCTAATGTGCATAAAATGATTCTTTTCTCACTGCTGCAAATATTTGGGTTTGCAAAATATGGGGGACTCTAAAATTTCTGCTGTGCACTGCACTGTGATTTTGGTAGTGATTTTATTCCAGCAAAACTTTATTTAAAATTGTTTCTAGAGGGTAACAGACACTTGATATATAGCTATTTCACTTCCTTGGGCATGGTGTCAGCATTTATGGAATTAATATAGAACACATACTTAATCTCCTTTGGATTCTGATTGTCTTAGACTTATGGAAGTCCTGACACCAATTAAAAGGAGCAACCACATTTGAATTTCTCTGGGATGAATGCTCTTGGATCCTCCTGCCTGATGTAATAAAGTGCTCTCATATCATATTTCTTAAGGTCAGGAAAGTGAAATGGCTGCTCCATCTGTATGACCGCTGTAACTTTATGATTTGGAGACTATTTATAATACTTAGAAAATTTTAAAATTGTGTAAAGACTTGAACAAATTTAAAAAAACAAAACCAAACTAATTTATTCATGAGTTTAAAAAAGCCATACTTACATTCTAAATGATTTTTTTAAAGGTTAAATTTTACTAATTAAGGATTAAGCACTAAGGAATGTTCATATGTTGATATACAAAACAATGCTTTTTTATTGTACTTCAACTACTTCAAGTATTTTTAATAAGAGGCTTGTTTGTCCCATTAAGGATCACTCTGGTTCAATGGCTTGCTCTAGTAGCTCAGCAGTAACACTGAGTTGTTGCAAATCCACCAGTCTCTAGGATCACTGATGAAACAAGGGTTTGAATCCATGGTATGCAGTCCTTCATATAGAAGCCTTAGCTATTCATGATAACTGCAAACCTTTTAAAATCCTCTTCTTTTCTTTTTTTAACTTTTTTTTTCCAAATAATGTTAATTGACTTTGAAGTACTGATAGGTATGGAAGTCAACTATAGGCATGGCCCTAGAATGTTGAGGGGTTTGAGGCTTACATGATAACTGAAGGATTTTTCGCTACCTYTATTCTTAAAATGTCCCAGATGTGTAAGCTATTAGTAATTGCTTAACTGATATTTCTAGCATTATGACATAATTACATTTATAAAATTACTGAATATAGACAAGTAAGTAGGATCTACTCCAATATTTTTATTTCATCTTGCCATATTATGTAGTCGCATTTCTGATTATCTCCTGATTTTATTACATCTAATAATGTTGATTGTTTGGGTTATCTGTAGAATTTTGGTATGTTGTTTTGCTGCATGTAAACACATTTCATATAGATATTCAAGTGAAGTGGAGAGACAGATCAGGGATTTTTTAGGGTTTTTTTGTGCTTTCTGATTTGATTACCCAGTATATTGCCATGCATGTGCAGATGACAAAACATGAGTACAGGGCAGTAACCATTATGTTCGTTTACTTTGCCATTTAGGAAGCACAGATGTTGACTATATAATAACAAGGTGTTTCTTGCTGTAACAGTCCTGCTGTTAGGTCCCCCTGCTATTACAGCAGTTTGCTGCTTTGATGTGTTAGAGACGTCTTTTGCTATGAACTTGTAACTATAGTGTCTATTTTTTTAATCTGTTGTAAAATTTGTAACTTAACATGTCAAAACAGGAAAAAAAAAGGATATTAAGTAAGTTCACACTGTGCGGTCTTCATAAGATATTTCTCATTTGAATTCCTAATATTCTTTAGGAATGTGTTGCCTTGCTGTATGAACAGATGAACCTAATGTGCGCTTGGAATAACAGATAAAAAGTACTGCTGTGACATTATAGGTCTTGCTTCTTCTGTTATTTATAGTTTTGTGAGCTGCTGTTTGCCACATCGCCTAACCAATATTTGTGCTAAGTCACCTAACAAATATTCACCTTGAATGTTCAGAATGTCTCGGTAATGCCACTTTTTTCATGTAACTTGAATGATATCTATTTACTGAATATAGGTGAATCCATAAATCCCTTACAACTGCAATCTCAGTGGTTAAAAGCACTTGGCTTTTGGAAGACAAGCAGGGAATTAAAGCTGAACAATGAAACAAAGGTCAAAGCTCCAGGAGAGATTAAAAGAAAAACCAAAAACATTTAGTAGAACTACCTATACCTCTAAGGTCTTTATTCATCAAATATTTTCCATCCTTGAGTTCTAGGAGTTCAGGGCACTTATAGAATCCTCAGTGACACTACTAAACCACACGACTATGTCTGCTTAAAGTTAAAAAGGAAAGAAAAAAAAATCTACCTGAAAGATGGCATACCTTGTAACATAAGGTTGAAAAGCTGATGAGCAATGGTTCAAGCTCAATTACTGATAACTGTACATGGAAATAAAAGTCTCAATTCTGAGAAATGTTTCAGCATATTTAGAATTGAGCATAATGTTAATGACGATAGTCAGCACTATTGCCCTTCCTCTATTGGACTTGCAACTCCAGCTTGCAGCTTGAATATGAATTGAAATTCAAGGTGTAGATTTTAACCATCAAAGCCATTCATTGGATTAATCTAAACTGACAGAGACTATCTCTTTCAATCCATGGCTATACCCTCCCGTAAGAACTGCATTCCTCGGGAACAATGAAGCAGCTGGGCACTGTAGGACTCCTGAGCACAGCCTGTCAGCCCAAAGCTGTACAGTTCACTTCTGTTGTAAGAGAAAATTGCAAAAAAAGGACACAAATACTGTCAGCACTGTTGAACAGAGTGGCCTCATAATATAATTAACAAGCCATTCAGATTCCTGAGTAATTTGCATGTGCTAAGTATATGGGGGTTTTTTTGTTCCTAAGAGATATCTTTTCCAACTGTTAGTTCATTCTAGTGGGATTGCTTTAACTTTTCCATATTGTAAGGAGAAGAAAGTTATGAATTTTGCTTCATTTTTCCTATTGCTGATCCTGCAGAGAGTTTCAGTTGTTCTATTTCATCCTAAAGTCTTTGAAGACACTCATCATAGGCATTTAAAGCAGCACAATACAGAATATGAAGTAATTCATAAAAATTGAATTGAATATTGAGAATATTGGACAAATTGAGTTGATCTTTTCATATGCCAAAGTGATATGCAAAGATCTTGCTGAGTTACCAGCACTG
Source organism: Amblyornis subalaris (assembly GCA_018881555.1). NCBI lineage: Eukaryota > Metazoa > Chordata > Aves > Passeriformes > Ptilonorhynchidae > Amblyornis > Amblyornis subalaris. The sequence goes on from JACAXG010000163.1 coordinate 1,602,975, forward strand.
CTATTGGCAGGGTACAATTCATTCATGAATTTTGCTGAGCATTCACAATGGCACAGTACATCTGGACCTAATGAAATAAAACAAACCAAAAAATATTTTATTTGGTTTCAGAGAAAAATGTTTTAATCTTTCTGGAAAGATGCCTCCTATATGTTTGCAACATATGTCTCTCTCAAACAATTGATACAATTTTCAGAAAGAAATTGTGGTTCCTAAACTCAAAATTACATCTAGGTTTTTTTCCCTGTTACTRTATCTGTTGTTTTTAATCTTTCTACGGGTCTACAGTGACACTGACATTAGTTTCTAGCAGTGCCAACATACCTATTGGGGCATTTGTTTGTTTGTTTGGGGGGTTTTGTGTTTGGTTTTGTTTTTTTTTTTAATTATATGTCATCAGGTGACAATCTATGTTTCACTGGTACCATTTTGCAGTTTTACAGTCTTAAGTACAGATGAGATTGATTTCTTATCCATTTCAGCAGGTGTCAAAGTATTAAATTGTTATACTCATAGCTGGAAATATTCTCTAGGAGCCAGGATTGTCTTGAAATTTTTTTGGTAATAAACACTATGCGATCAGTCGTACAATCAAGTTACCAAAAAATCTGTGAGTTGATTTTCTTACTGCTACGCCACAATGACATTCATTGCACCTTTTTTTTTTGTCTCCAGTAGCAATCATCTTAGTCTTTTATTGTTTGAGGCTCTTGCACAGCTATTCCTATGCAGTGTACTTTCTAGTACTATTGGTACTTTCAGAAGTGTACTGGTTTTCCCTCTTAAGTTCAGTTTACATGCTGTGGAATAGCAAGTTATTTAGTTGTTGGTGGCTTGCTTGTACTCGAGCGTTGTTCTTTCCTCTTAGTCAATAAAAGTTTTCTTACCTTTTTTTGGTGTCATCCTGGCTTGTGACATTTTCCTGAGTAGCTCACAGTTCTGTGTTTTCTGACATTGAATCCTGCTCAGTTGCCTTACAACATTCTTCTGGTAGCCTTTTGAATGATCTGTTATGACTTAGTTGTCTCTAATACTTTGCTTTGGCAAATTCTAACTGTTTGATGAATTATTACATCATATTCTTCCAAAAATCTATTTTTATCCTAACTGTCAGTCTTTCCTCCCATAATCCCAAGAGCAGCATATTATTATAAGTATCCCATTACAGTGGATTTTGTAATCTTAAAGGGATTTTTTGGGGGAAAGGGGTGGAAATTGTGATTATTAGGTCAAGATTTTGTTGTAGGTGTTGAATCAAAGTCTGTCTCCTTTTTCGTAGTTGTTCCATTTAGCTTTATAAAATCAACAGAAAATTCTTAAACCATCAATTTATTCAGAGCATACAACTGTCAAAAATCAAGCTACATTTTGACATCTCTGTCTGGTGTATACCACTGCATACATAGAGTGCCAGTAACTAAGTCTTCTCAACTTGCCCTGCCTGRTTCCAGCATTTTAATTCTGGAATTATACTTGAGGAACTTTGCTGTGAAGCAGGTGTGAAACTACTTCCATATAGTCTGAAAGACCCATTGCGGAGTAGATTGGACAAGAGGGAAGAGGGAGGCAACTGGGATTGACAAAATTATAGGCTAGGCACACTAATCTGAGTGAAATAATAGAGATCTTCTGCTGTTCTTAATTTTGTGTAGCTAGTAATCTAGATAGATTAAACCCATCCATTTTTGTAGTCATGAGAACTTTATGTGAATCGACATTAGTACTTCAATTCTTTCGGACTACAAAATTAAATCCAAAAAAATTAAAAATGGCAAAATATTCAGTGCCCATTTTCCTGAACTGCAAAGATTACTTTGATACTTGAGATAAAATAATATCAGTGCTGGGAAAAGCTTAAAAAGGAAAGAGCACGTCTCGCTTAGAAATGAACCCAGGAAGGAAGAGATTCAGGAGATTTTGATTCTGTGTTAACTTGTCTAGTATTTCCTACTTTTGAGTGGTCTTCTATACAGTGCAGGAGTTCTACAGGTACACAGTAACAAATGAGGAAAAAGAAAATTATAAAAGCACTTAACCTCATTGTCTGAGATAGTAGGAAAATAACTGCAAGTGTCATTTTAATAATTATATAATCCAGTCAAGGAAATTGAGGATAGTGTTCAGGTAATTGGTGTACTGAATAGTCTTAATCTTCATGAAGAGGATAATTTTTCTTGAATATACCTTTCTTAATTAATGTTGGTGAAAATTTTAAGCAGTCTGTGTATATAGTAGTAGCAGCATTTCTGGAGGGCAAAACCACATATCTACTTCATGTAGAGAATCATTGAAGACTTATCTGTCAAACACCCACCTAGACCTACACTTAGTTACTTGAAAGAGGAGTGGCAGTCTTAAAGAAGTATGGCAAGCAGTCAGGAGTCAGGAATCTCGTAGCAAAGTTGGTGTCAGTGCAGGGACAAAGGACTTTAATTACTAATGTGGGAGAGAGGCAGAAAAAACAGACCAAGGCACTGGGTATCTTCTTCATAACAGCAGGTGTATCTCCTTCAAGCAACTGAAGTACCAGAATCTACATTAATTTTTCTATCCATGTGAATTTTTGAACTAATCCATCCATTCTCACCCTGGATTCCCAGACAAGGGATTGATTTATGAGGAAGCTGCATATGCAATGCAAAATGTTCTGTAAGACATACTGTGGACACAATTTAATCCTAGTAAATAGCTCTAATATAAATATTAAGGAGGAGGAATATGTTACTTACCATAAAAGCAAGAATACAAAATACTAGAGAGATGTGATGAGAATGGGAAAAAAATGACAACGTATTTTCAGGAGGTTTGGAAGTGCTAAAAAATGTTCAAAAGATACTGCTCTGCATGTAGAAATATTTCCTGAATATTTTTACTGAGGACTCAGTGCAAGATAAATTATTTTTTCTCATAAATGCTGTCATATTTCTTTTTTGAAAAAGCTACACCCTGTAGTTCTTACTATCAGAGATTCAATGAAAACTGTTCTTTGTGTTGAATTTTTTTTCAATTTATTAACAGTTAATTTTAATTAGGAGTTATAAGGAACTTTAGCTAATTGATGCTTGGTTTTGCTAGCATCAAATAGTTTGAAAGAGTGGTTTCAAAAAACTCATATCACACTCTCCTGATTTGTACTAAAAATATAAGTATTTTAATATTGATATATTTTTGTTCCTTTGTATCATTGTCCTATGCTTCTCTTCAAACTTAATGGTCAATGACTTGCTCATAAAATAATCCTTTCCAAATAGTTAATATGCAGGCTTCCTCTATTGAAAAAAGTGTGATTTGTGGATTTATTGATTTTAAAAATAATCAAAATTTATGTCTAAATTAGATAGAGTTGGCTTGTACTTATATCTTTTGGTCTACCTTGAAAAAAATAAAATAAAGTGGTATTGTATCTTACATTTGGTACTTTCAGAAGAACTCTACCTTATGGAAGGAAGCTACATGTTATGTTTTCTCATGTTTGGACTAATCACAATTTAATACAATTGGCTGCCACATTTTATACAAGTAAATTACAGAAGGACTTGACTTTTTAAAATGCAAACATTCAAGTGAGAAAAGTGATCTATTTCAATTATTATAGTGTGAAATCATGAAAATGCCAACACAGCTTTCAAAGGATAAGTTAGTTGCATTCAGCATGAATGTTCTATGAAAAYATATTTTTAGTATGTAGCAGAATTCAGGCTTCCATCCCACACACACTTGTTTAAAAACTTGTTTAAATTTCATTAGGTCCAATTAAGCATTAAATATTTCAACTGCTTCACTTTCCACTTTCTTAATTTTTATATCATTGAGGYCCATAGTAAATACAAAATAAAAGGTATAAACTTGTTTTTAGCTGTACTTAAAGGGTGGCGGAAAAGTCTACATTTTTGACTTAAATTATTTAGACTTTAAATAGGTTGAAATTCAGTTAGACTTGGGATAAGAAACACATATCTTTGCATCGTGTTAGTGGGGTTTAATTCTTAATTTTCTAGCTGCATTTTTTGCAAACCAATTCTACATACATTTTCTAATATAGCTCTCACTGTGGTCTAAGAACAGGACATGGAAGACGGCTTTGAAATCTACCAGCAGTAAGCATATGTGACATATTATTGACTTCACTAATTGTGTTTTACCCATGGAGCCATTAAGATTTGAAAGTAGTTTCGTAAACTGGTTCTTTGTTTGGTTGGCTAAGTTTGTAGAAGTTTGAGTTTTCTGCCAAGGCTACTATTTCTTTGTGTGTGTATATGTATGTTTGTGTTATAATATTTTAATTTATAAGTGAAAAGTAGGGCTGTGTTTTTTTCTCAATTTAATTGCCTTTTCATGAGGTTATTGAATTCCTGTTGGATTTGTAAACTAAATATGCAAAGCATAATTGCTACTGTTTTCAGCCGAGCAGCAATATTAACATCGACTGAACTGGAGAAAACTTGTTTTTAATAAACACGTCATGAGTCATGTCCTGCAATTCRTCTGTATGTATGGCCATTCAAGTTCTTCGAGTATCTGTGTTGCATTACTAAAGAAAACTGTTTCTGAGTACACACTGCACTTGAAGTCAGGGATGACTGCTTTCTAAATTGCACACTGTTCTTTGGAATGTACTCATCTACCAGCAAATCATACAACCCATATACTGGTTTTTAAATTGCTGAGTAGGCYTGGGGAGGTTTGATAATATATGTATGTTAATGATAGGTATATTAACAATTTTAGGAACAAATAAAGTTTGGGAACAGTTTTGCTAGTTTTGGAGATTTACCAGAAATTGTATTGTATGATGAGATAATAATTCTTAGAGTTCATTTAAAGTTAGTTTTGCAATTTCTCTCAAGGCTGAAAAAGGCCAGCTTCACCTAAAGTCTATAACATGAAAATCCATTAACATTTTAGAATTGCAACTAATATTACTATCCAGATAGAGCTGAAATACCTCAGTAATTATAATTTTAACTGTTCACACAGGGGTTTTTTTCAGTAAGAGAACAGATTTCCACAGGGGTTTTTTTCAGTAAGAGAACAGATTTCATATAGACTACACAAATATCTAGGTTATTGTTCTGGAGAGGAAAAAAAAAAACAAGCAGTAAACCAGTGCCCAAAATCATCATCTTAACCTGTTTCCAGTGTGCTTTTAAAAATTAAATGGATCATGAAATCAGAAAAATATTAAAATATAAATTATATTAAAATGCAGATATTGGTTAAATACTAGTATGTCTTGAGAGAAGATATTTTTTAATTGGTTTATTGTTTCACCAGAAACAGGGATTAACTCTCTGATTAGTTTCTGTAATTACAACAACATAAAATGGAAGAGTTCCTTTTTTTTTAACTCAAGAAACATAAACATTTAATGGACACCTATAAATAAATGATTGTCTTTTTTATGTATAATTTCTGAGGCTTCAGAGCTTGTAACTTAATATTATATTAGGTTATCAAGAGCTTTGTGGATGAGAACAAAAAAAAGTTGTTATTATTAAGATTTTTATAGAATCTACTTAAATTGATTTTGGGTTTATAAATATTCTTTATCTTTGCAGAGATAATATTTTCTTTCCATATATAATTTTTATCAAAGAAGAAATCAATTTCCTGCATAGTAATAAATTACTATGAATACATAAAAATCAAACTGTGTTCTAAAATTTCAATCACAGTGTTTTTAGACCCGGAACTATTAGATTTCACACAGGCATGGAAAAGTAGCTCTGCTGAGAAGGACTGTAGTAAACGGCGGTGAGTGGATCACCCCGATTACCTTCCGCCCGGACGCCGGACAGCCACGGCCGAGGGCTTGGAGCCTCTCCAGGCAATGGGCGGCTGACTCGCCCTGAGAAGGGTCCGCCCCGTCGGAGTCGGTAGTCGCAGTGCCGATGGAATAATACACTCACGCAGGAGATGAAGGGTGAAAGGAGTGGRGTCTCCCAGCTCTCTCCTTTATTGGGTAGAGGGACGGGGTTCTGGGTCGGAGAAGCTCTGAGGGAGAAAGCCCCCGGAGCTCAGGGTGCATCAACTTTTGAGGGTCCACAAAAGGGGAGGAGAAAAGGGTAACATCCAATGGGAAACGGGGTAAGGGGAGGATCTGAGGGCAAATCGTCCAATAGACACAGTCAGGGGGAGGATACAGAGGGTTGCAGCCAATGGGGCRTCGAGTAACTTAGAAATTTCTAGAACAAAAGGTGGTACAARGAACTTAACTGACARRTAAMYYGTRGCTCTAATTYTCKSGGRRAGRGAGAGAGAGGGGGTGGGAATTAGACGTCAGTCTCCTCCTCCGACTCCTCCTCCTCCGAGAAGGAGGGCTCTGCATCGGAGGTGACGTCATCCATGCTAGCCATRGCAAGGGAWGGRGRATTTCCCACCACACCTCCCCCGTTTTTATTAACTAAATTGAGAAGTTTGAGGTAAACAAAACGCCTAACAACGTAAAACACCAACGACAAAAGGAAAATAAACAAAACAATCAGTCCCACATCCCGCGCAATCGATGCCCCCCATTCGGGAAGTCCTGTCTCGTGTAGGAGTTGTTTCAGCCAGCTCCCAGATGTTTTCGCCGCCGTGCTTGCAATAGATGACACCGCCTTGATGATCTTATTAAATGACTCCTCCAGCTAGTCATCCTTCTCAAATCTGATGTTGTTGATCAGGGTGTGCATATCTTGAATTCTCTTGTGTATGCTTTCYGATTTGGATCCCAGGTCAAAACAGCACATCCCATCAAAGTCTTTACACCCATGCCCGTGTGCCAGCAACAGGAAATCTATGGCTGCCCGATTTTGTAGGGTAGCCTTCCTGGTGATTTTCTCCTCTGATAGGAGGTCCTTTAGGGCTCTRGAAGTTAACTCTGCTTGCTTKGTCACCYAGCAYTCTAAGTGTCCCAATTCGCTGAGCGACTTTGCAGCTGCCACCCAGGGCAAAAATATCGAAGCTGCAATTCTTTTTGACTTTGCCCAATGATAAATAGAAACGTCACATTCAGGGTCTGGATTTTGTGCACTTCTTTTTGAAATTTTGTTACTCCAAATTGGAATTTGGGTCATGTTCGGCCTAATCAGAGTCAGATGCCCTARGGTGCACGGGGCTCCTGTCAGTTGAGACGGAATTCCCGACCATGCGCGATCCCCACAAATAAGGAATAGGCTTTTGGGTAGTTTTAGGGGATTCGGGTGAACCTCGTTTATTGTGGAGGGAGCACTTATCCTTGCAACATCCCTACACCATTGATTTGCGGTTAGTTCCAATCGGGTTTGTTTTACATGTTGAAAGCTGTTTGTGTCATGCTGGCGAGGGTCAAGTTCAAAATCGAAATGCACACAACGTGGTGCTTTAAGAGAGCCAATTAATTCCAATTCCTCAGGTTCGTTTTCCAATCTTTCCAATTTTTCAACCCATTCCCTCCACAATATCAGAGGATTAATTACCGGGAGTTTGATTTTATATAATTTGTTTTTACGGGTAAATTCATGATAAGGGACCACCTTTTGGTTTACCTCCCGGTAAAGATCGCGCAGGGTCTGTGGGAAGTCAGACACTTCCACGGGAACTCCCACCAGGGCCGTTGACAGGGGGTTTGCAACGGCGTCTGTTGACAGGCACATGTGGTCTTGTTTGAGGGCATGGGCGAGGGTCACCCAAACGTTCTTTTTGGGTTGGGACACGACCCATGGGCTGGAGGGTTGTAGCACGGCGACGAGGCTGGTTACGATGAGYAGGCACCGGATTGCATGGGGGAAGGCCATCTCAACTGAAAGATACARAAACATATTAACAACTTATAATAAATACGGGCTTCCAGGATAGGGGTTTAGGAAAGGGTCTAGGAAAGGGCCGCGAAAAAGGACTGGGAAAGGGAAGGACTCTGGGGAGGAGAGTGCTGCGGACTGGAAGGACTGGGTACTGGCTGGACAGGGTCGTCTTGCTGTTGGTCTTCCTCTTCGGCCTTCTTCGGGTCTTCTTTCTTCCTCTTCCTTCTCCAGGCCGCGCTTTTGATGTCATCTTTTTTGCTTTTGCGCACTGGGCTTGTACTCTTAATAAAAGGCTTGATGAATTTTCCTGGCACCCACTTCGGTCCCTCAGGAGCGGACACGCAGCCATACCCTCTCCCCCAGGTGATAAGGGGAAAGGGACCCACGATTTTGAGGGTATCTGGCTCTTTTATCAAAACCAACRGATGCTCCTTCAGCCTTGCTCTTGTGCTGTTATGGAAATGCCGGAGAACCGGAGGATCCGGTTCCCGGTCCGAGCAATTGAGGAAGTTGAGTGTGAAGAGAGCCCGGGCCAGACGGACCACAGGCGTCTCCACCTCAACTCCTCCCTTCTGCTGAAGGAGCATACGTTTTAGGGTCTGATGAGTCCGTTCCACCAGGGCTTGACCCGTTGCGGAATGAGGTATTCCGGTAACATGGGAAATACCCCATTCCTGGAAAAACTTTCGCAACTGCTCCGAGGTGTAGGCTGGAGCGTTGTCCGTCTTTATCTCTTTAGGGATGCCTAGGATGGCAAAGGCTTGAATTAGATGGGAAATAACATCCTTTGCCTTTTCCCCCGAATGCGCAGAGGCATAGACAGCTCCGGAAAATGTGTCCACGCACANGGCAAAGGCTTGAATTAGATGGGAAATAACATCCTTTGCCTTTTCCCCCGAATGCGCAGAGGCATAGACAGCTCCGGAAAATGTGTCCACGCACACATGGACATATTTTAGACGGCCGAATTCTGGGATATGGGTTACGTTCATTTGCCACAGCTCCCCGCTGCCAAGCCCTCGGGGATTAACTCCCAACCCTAAGGAGGGGAGCTGTAAAGGCTGGCAGCTAGGGCAGGCAGCAACTATAGCCCTGGCTTGGTCCCTTGTTAATCCGAACATGCGGACCAGGGCAGGAACGTTCTGGTGGAAAAGTGCATGGCTCAACTTTGCCTGCTGGAATACATCAGGCAAGTTGGCCACATGCACCGGCGCAGCCAAGGCATCTGCTCTCCTATYCCCTTCCACGATGAACCCAGGAAGGTCAGTGTGCGATCTTACATGCATCACGAAGTAAGGTTGCTTCCGGTGGGATACAAGCTGCAGCAGCTTCGAAAGCAACAAGTTGATTTTTGGGTTGCTGGACTCCGTGAGCCAAGCGCCCTCCGCTYTGGATACTATTCCGGCCACATACGCTGAATCTGTAACCAGATTGAACGGTTCCGGGAACCTGTCAAAGGCTCTAACGACAGCTGCTAGCTCTGCCACCTGTGGAGATCCTTTAACTACTTCAACATCAGATTCCCACTTCTGAGTGAGAGGATCTAGCCAACAGATGACCGACTTGCCCGAGGGGCCAGAGCCGTCTGTGAAAATKGTCAGAGCTTTGAGTGGTTCTCTACTCAGAACCGATTTCTGCACAATTTTTAGATCCAAATTAAACATCTGATGTTTCGGGTAATGGATCGACAGCTGACCGGAATACGAATCCAAAGCATATTGGAGTTCAGCATTATTTTGGATGACAAAATCAAGTGAGCCAATCRTAATCTCAGGAATATATATGCATGAAAAATCACACCCTGCTAGGGTAGCGAGACGGGACCTTGCCTTGCGAATTACCTGCGCCACTCGTTCCTGTTGCGTGGTAATCACCTTAGTGGGACGGTGAGGAAGGAAAACCCACTCGATGATAAGGAGGGGATCCTTCTGGGTTTTGTCCCACTGATGGAGCAACCCATATAGGTGGGGCATTTTTCCTAGGATAGCCAATTGGAATGACAATTTGGGGTCAAATTGATGCGTCTGTTTATTTTCCAGAGCTCTCTGCACGGTGTTAATTGCCTCTTTTGCCTCAGGGGTCAATGTCCTAGGCACGGTTAGATCTATATCTCCCCTAAGGAGATTATATAAAGGTGCCAGGTCCTCGGAAGAAATCCCCAAATAGGGCCGAATCCAATTTATGGAGCCGCATAATTTCTGCAGTTCATGCAGATTTTTTGGAGAGTCAATTATTTTAATTTGTTGGGGATTGATGGTAGTGTCCCGGATTTTCATCCCTAGGAATGTCCACGGCGCCATCCTCTGGACTTTGGAGTCTTGTATTTCGAAACCGTAACTTTCCAAAGCCCCCACAACTTTGGAAAGGGTCCACTCCAAATAATTTTGCGAGGAAGCACAGACCAATATATCATCCATGTAATGGACGATAATTGCATCAGCAGCCAGACTCCGGATCGGGGACAGAATCCGTGCAACATACCACTGGCAGATGGTGGGAGAGTTCTTCATCCCTTGCGGGAGCACCCGCCAGTGGAAGCGACGGTTGGGCTCTTTTCGGTTGATGGCTGGAACCGAAAAAGCAAACTTTGGGGCGTCAT